>OX401979.1:2883593-3231093 GCA_947859335.1 Tortricodes alternella | reverse complement strand
CAGGTAAAGATGCAAATAACATTAAATATAGGTCGTTTAGCTTTAAGGAGATTGTAGTTTGGATTAGTTGTACCTAACCATTAAATCGTCACTTCTTTAAAAAACTCGTATATTCAAATCAACAAAAAACAAAATCAACCTTAATGCAGGCATGTTAAATGTAATGTCCTTTTTTAAACATATCACAAAAGTTCTTTACCACGGTATGGTATAATGTGCAGGGAGTGCACGCTGCCCGCGAAAGCCGTCATAATATCAAAACTAGTTTTTATTTCTGTTATGATTTTGAAAACTCGAATTCGTGTATAAACAATCGTGATATATTTAAATGTATCTTTCTAATAACCAATCTTAAAATACGAGTTTTTCAAAGAAGTGAAGTAACGAATAAAATTTGACGAATTAACCGATCTTAGGCGCTAGGGTTAGTGAGTGTCTAATTCTAATAATATGCGATTCCCTTGCACTAATCATAGGAGCCAACAAATTCACACTGGCCCAATGAGATTTTCACCAATACCTTAAATTATCATAAACCTTTATTGTGCATGGGATACTTATCTTTATTTGTCACGTTCCGTGTACAGTACCATGACGCTTTCTGTAGCATCTTTTTATACGTACCTATTACTATATTATGATATTTTTTCTATTATGATACCTACTATAATGCATTGTATTGAATTAAAACCAAATGTTACAGGCGACGTAAGACCTAAGCGACGTAAGATCAAAACCATGACAAGCAAAGAAAATAAAATGAAAAATGAAATAAGAAGACTGCGAGCTAAAAATAAATCTTTTAAACAGCGTTTGTTAAACATGAGGAGAGCTGCCCAAAATAAGGAATTTTCTAAGTTGGTTCAACACATGAGCGAACCAGCAAAATTGTTCACTAGGATGCAATTTAAAGAAAACCGGAAAAAGCCAAAAGGCCGAAGATATACGTTGGAAGAGAAGGTGTTGGCTTTGTCCTTATTTGATTTCGCTAACGTTCTCCAATCTTCGTTTCATTGTTGCTTCTTTCAACGATACAAACTTTCAACAACGAAAGTTTTTTTGGACATGAAATTTGCCCAAAGGGCAGTAATTTTTTAATTAATATATTTGGACCAAGAATCCACCAGTGGCGCAGTCTGCCTACAAGCCGATTTCTGACGGCTTTACCAAGCTAGAAAAAATAATACTCTAACTAAATGTCAGACTTGCACGTACGGTTCTAATTCTTCCGGCTTCCCTTAGGAAATATTTGACGCTTCGTCACTGGAATCCACCTAAATTTCTTTTGTCCAAAATTATTGTAAATATTCTAAGTATTTAAGAATATTTCAGAATGTTTAAAAAGGTTTTAACTTTCTTTTGTGAATTTATTAACATACTTAATGGAGCAACGAATACGGTATGCAGTTTAATATGTGTTGTTTGTGTTACTTTAATGGCAGTTCTTAATTATTTATCTGTCCTAAATCTATAAGCGTAGCAAAGTAGAGAAGCAACTTTGTACTTCTTCCACATAAACAATGTACCTAATAGGAAACATGCATATTTTTTTTTCCATCTTGTATTGGAAAGTGCTGAGCTGAGTAATAGAAACCTATCTTTGTACGCCAAACATTATTATGCTGTTTATTTTATGAGTTATGAAGCTATGCAAAGTCATTGTTCATACCACTCGCAAAAACACTCCATACAAAATGGACAACAGCTATGACGTCACAACTGTCATTAGACTGTACAAAATGTATGGCGTTTAAACGAAATCTGCAATTATAAATACTGTTTGTAGAACAACATTGTAGAAATAAAACATGACATGAATTTGATGAGGATGTCCAAAAAGCTAAATAACCAAACTGCAGCCAATAGCAAATTTATACATCCTGAGTGGATTGAAGACATGTTACCTACTTAGGTAACATGTTTTTATTGCACAAAAGCTCCAATGGGATTGAAATGCATCCCAACTTGTGAGAAGAGGGATAATAATTAACTTCGATTAATGCTTTTTTTTATTGGGGATGATGTACCATGTAAATGAGCCATATAATTTTAAATCATAAAACTTGTTAACTTAACCTTTTTGGGCACGATTGTTGCCGGGTCTACGCCTTTTTGAATGCCAATGATGTTTACAACCATCAGGGCATACAGTGTAAAAGAAACCTATCTCAATCAGACTTAAGTTTGAAATCTATAATACTTCTAACATAAACCTGGCATGTGAGTGACAACTTTTGTAATCGCCGTTGCGTTGAAAATACAAAATTATTATTATTATATTAAAATCAATGAAGGTGTTCAGACATGCAGGTTAAAATAATTAATTCTTAATAATTAAGGTGAAAGTCATATGTGTAACTGTGGCACTCATGGCGCTTTTTACGTTACCAGTTAGAGGCTAACTGCCAAGAATTACGAATTTTCGTCTGTTGTATCTAGATCATTTTTAGTTCTTTTTTATACTGCGTACCTAACGAAATGTATAAAATTAATAAATGTTTTTTATCTAGTTAATTATTAAGCCATTTATCTACATGTAAGTTACAAATCTAAGTAGAAGACCAATAAGCCTATAAACGTAAGAGCCAGATTTTTTCAATTGATTGGTTGTGTTGATATGCCAAAAATATTGAAAGAAACAATATATATTTTTCACTAATTTTGACCCTTATCAAATTGAAATGAATAGTCAAAACGATTTGCTTTTTTGTGCAATATGCTTTTGTTTACATTTACTTTCATAATATATTATTTAAACCTGATTTTCCCCATTAGTAACATAGGGGAAATGCCTTGATAATGTCAGCTAGGGAGCCTGCTATTAACGAAATTATGACGACGTCCATCAATATTGCTAATCAAAATTCTTCTATATCGATATTGTACTAGCTTAAGTACACTTGATTTAGGATTAAATTTGCAAGTTCATACATTTGCATAATTTTTTTTATAACTACTGAATTTTTTTCTCAAGTAGGTAAATCAAGTATAGGTATTTAAATTTGCCAAAAAGAGGTCCACAGCAAAATTATTGTATTGGTTACATTTACAATCCTAGTTTTGTAACTTATACTTAGTTTGTAATAACAGTGAAGGATTTGTTACTTCCCAACACTAGCTGAAACTATTTTTTGTTGTTATGTAGTCTCTTATTTGGTATTACAAATTTTTAACTAGAAATCATTAGATTGCAATAATTATGAAATAATCTACCCAGTTTAACTACATACTTACTTATTTTGTAAAATCAAGGTAGAGTTTTAGCTGTAAATTAAATAACTAAACGCTGCCAATGTTAAAGTATAAGAAAACTTTCGTTAATATTATGTTCAAATACAAATATCAGCCATTACAAACAGTTTTTGACTCTACATGGATGTCAGGCCAAAAGTACGTTAGCTAACTAATATCGATCTAAAATTTATTTTGTGAACTTAAATTTAATCAAGTTTTAGTGGGTTTTCAAATCTTTGTTTGTTTCCAAGAAAAACAGGCAGTACAATGTATATCACTACTTTGTTGTAAATAAATGTATGTTAATGTAACAAAAGCCAAGACGCCTTTAATTTGATCTTAAAAAAGTCTTGATAGAAATTATCTCATTATACTTATCTAAGTACAAATATTTGTCAAACTAGAGATATATTAGAATGCTTGTAAAGATCTGCTTATAGTAAATGGTTTACTACAATGAGTACTTAGTTAGGTATACTTAAAAAAATTACGTATTAATAGACTAAGAATTAAAACAACTTGATTATTCCTGATTTTGTTGTAATCTAAAAAGATTAATAATACCCGTATTCTATGCGTAATTTTTTGTTATAACTTTGTACTTAATTCAACAGGGGAAAATACGCTAGTTAGTCAACATACATACATTACCACACCAAAGTTATATATCTATAAAGGTGACTTGCAATGTAATTCTGCACGGCGCGACGTCGTGCCGTGGAAATGTATGTTGGCCCGTACCCCCTTCTATACAATACGAACTTTTGGACACGAGGCCATTTGGTGGGCCATTCCTCTAAGCCAAGCCATTATTGCCATTGTGTGATTAGAGACAAGTCATGGATTGATTCACACAATGCCAATAACGGATTGGCTTGGTGGAATGGCCCGCCAAATGGCCTAGTGTAAATCAAAGTGTACAGGGTGCCTTAGCTATACGTAGTGTGCAGTGACCCTTATGAGCTTTGAGTCACAGACGATAGATGGCAGTAGGTTCCATACATGCAAAAAATTCTATAGAGAAGCCACTCTTTTCCTTTTGGTAATATTACTATACTCTTTGGATCAGACTGCAATAGATCTTGTTCCTGAAAGGTCGTTTTTCGCCTGCGCTGTCACGCTCAGTTTATAGAGCTTCTCTCCAGTTCATATTGAACACCAACTATCTCGAATCAGTGACAGTATCCTACAAATAAGACACCAGTGTGGTGTCATAGTATGAAGATGGGAAGTAAGTTATCTTCATATAAACTCACCGCGCGCGGCTTGAATGTGTGCGCCAAAGTATCTATGCGTCGCCGCACGCATACTTAACAAAAATAAACCCGTTTATCAGTGCGCCAGTCGGGGCTAACACCGCACGAGGTTCCGCGTCACGGCTTTTCAGCACCGCTAAATGAATGAAAAATGTGTGATAATCGCAGGAGAACGTCTTGCTTTGTGTTTGACTGTCTTAATAATTCATCGATTCCAGAATTGTCTCTGTTCAGATTACCTTTTGAACAGGAAAGGTAAGCAAGTCACTTATTCTATCAAATAATTTTTACTTGATGATGAGATACCTACTTACTTATTTTTTGTTGTATTGATTTTCTATCAGACAGAGGAAGTAGGCCTACTTTCCCACTAGAATGTATTAGGTACTTTTGATCTGTCAACCCTGAGACAGTAGGCAATTATATCGCGGATTGGGCCGGAGATGGCCTACTTCCCATCTTTATACTATGGTGGTGTCCATTGTAAATGAAACACAAATACATCTGTAATACATACTTAATTGTGAATATGAAGGATTTACCATTGAGGCACTTATATGTAAGTGTCACACCAAGCCTATCTAAACATCCCATCCACATCATTACTATATTACCCATATTTATAAGTCTTTTATAATATTGTTAGAGTGCCTCGAATTTTAACTAATAAAGCTATCATTACTCCAGAAGTTGTTGTTTTTTTTACCTGCTACCATCCACCCTCACCTGCATCCTGAGTATCAACGTCTCAGCAGTAAGTATTTTTCCGTCTTGAGCTTTCAATTCTATAGGTAGGTAAATCATTTGTGACATTGCGCCGTACCGGACTGCGTGGCATCGCACGTTTAAAATTCGTATTCTAAGCACGCTAAAGCTGGCCTCTGAAGTACGCTCATAATACGAATTTTTCAGGCAGTTCAGTTTACGGTGGAAACCGCCTGGAATTAAGAGTTCATACGACCCCAGGACTTGTTGCGCTAAATGTGAACAGTCTAGGCGTACCTGTCACATTCATGAACCATGTCACTATGAAATGTCACGTCCACACGTTGCGACGTGTCTACCCTCGCTGCTGATACTTGAAGGGGTAGTGTACAAAACCGAGTGGCCATTAGCCCCGCAGGCTATACTTGCGCCGATAGCAGGCTGCCGACCGTGCCGCACAGACTAGCCAACGGCCCTAACATGCAAGACACAAGGATAAGTTAAAGTTAAGTTAAAGAGACAGTCATATCATCTATATGACTACCTCTTTCGTCGGCACTAGCGTGAGTGTTTATCTTAACGGGTTTAACTTATCTTTGTGTTTTGCATGTTACGGCCGCAAGTCAGAGAAGCTCATAAGTGTATGAGCTAATCCGACTTGGCCAGTCATTCAATTATGGTTTTCTGTTTTCAGTTAGTCAATTCTATTGTCGTAAAACTGACTAGAATGTCATGATCTAGTACACTTTTAAGTTTCAATTTTTTGTGTTCAACATAGTGTGGTTGTCCAAATGATACCATAAAAATACAGTTTTTTTTTAATAAATGAGATTATAGTAAGGTAATATAAATTTGTACGGAAACCGAACTATGAGTTTTTCCTCCTTAAACCGAACATTACTCAAGTGTATCTCTATCTCCTGGGTGTCCATACCTCTGCGTAACGCTCTGAAAAAGATAAATTATATTTTTAACATAACGTGTTTATTTTCCGCTGTCTAGACGGCTCAGTCCTTTAGCCTAAGCCTTGTAAGCTTTGTGATTAAATAGATCAGCCTTTATGTGTGTGGTTTTCAGATATAAGAGGTCGGGCTAAATAGGTATTAAACTTTACGATGTAAGCATTTTTCATCACCAACCACAAATCCAATAGACTGCGCATAGCCAGGCGACCTCCACTGCCAGCATTACAGGCAAAAATCCATAAGCCGCGGAGCTACAACCTTGAACGCACCAATCACAGTACTCTAAAAACCCCGCGCGCCCCGCAAGTTTGGCAGCTTTATTTGCTAGTAAAACTTAGTTTTATATTACAATCTTTACATACATACATACATACATACATACATATAATCACGCCCGAAATCCCTAATGGGGTGGGCAGAGCCACAAGACTACTTGTGGCCACGTTCGAAGAATTAGTCCTAAGATGGTATGATGAACCGTATGGTGACAGGTGATCAGCCCATCGCCCATACAGATAGCCCACCATGTTGGAGAGGACCCGTCCCTTAGTCGACTTTTACGACATGCCAGGATGATAAGCATCTGCACGCATTCTATGCTATTTCTTCACTCCCAGTGCAGCAGAGGAGGATCTTTACATACACATACATACATAGCATCACGCCCGAAATCCCTAATGGGGTGGGCAGAGCCACAAGACTACTTGTGGCCACGTTCGATTAATTAGTCCTAAGATGGTATGATGGACCGTATGGTGACAGGTGATCAGCCCATCGCCCATACAGATAGTCCACCATGTTGGAGAGGACCCGTCCCTTAGTCGACTTTTACGACATGCCAGGATGATAAGCGCCTGTACACATTCTATGCTATTTCTTCACTCCCAGTGCAGCAGAGGAGTACAATCTTTAAACGATATTAAATCATGTCCATAGCATTTAAAGTCTAGACTACCTAGCCGCGCACAGCAGCTTCACTGCGGACGTCTTCCACGACACGCGATCGTAGCCAAAAGTATGCTGCGACGCGCAATCGGCTCCGTTCACCTGTCGTCGTATCCGAGCGGATCCTTTAGGCTGTCGTCGCGTGCGCTCGAAGCCATGATCACATCGGATCGGAACGGATTTTACAATCTTTAAACTATATTAAATCATTTACACAGTATTTAAAGTCTACGAGTATATTACCTAGCCGCGCACAGCACCGCTGGACGCGATCGGCTCTCGCCGCATCCGTTCGTTCTTTCCGATCCGATGCGATGCGAGCCGTTTGGTGGAAATTATCCTTTAAGGATATTTGGTCTACGGCTTTTGTTGATTAATTGTTATGGGGAGTAAGCGCAATGCGCCACCGCCTTTTCATACAATTTATAATCCCATTTAAAGCTGGCTGCCTACCAAAGATATTCTTCTTATTATATTCTTCTTATACCAAAAAAATTCTAACAATGTAAATGTATGGTGATTTATTTTAATGAACTCTTGAAAGATCTCGCTTCGAAGAAAAAAATCATGAAAAGATCACCCTCTCTCAATAATCATCACTTTTTGTAAAGCCATAAGGAAAAATCGAAATGATAATGACGTCGACATGTTTGTGTCACTTAGGGTCTTATGGTACTTATAGACCAAAATCCGGCAACACTAACGGATATATGATAGCTTGTTAGTCTAGATCTGTTTCACCTAAAATGCTAGCTTAATGGACAGGTTGCATTGCATCGACATACAATCATATTAGGATTCCGTATCTCAAAAGGACAAAAGGAACCCTAATAGGATGACTTCTTTGTCCGTCTGTCTGTCTGTGTATCAAGACCTTTTTCTCAAGAACGCGTAGAGGTATCAAGTTGAAATTAATATCAAATACACTAGTCTGTAATCTCCTCGATCTGTCAAAAAGTTAACCTTCTGAGTTACCGCAATCAAAAGAAGTAGCCGTTTATGCCACATAATACTCGCTAGGGATTCAAAACCTATAGGGTACTTCCCGTTGACTTAGAATCATGAAATTTGCCAAGAAGCAAACACTTAACCACCAAACCACCACCAACCTAAACACCTTGTGTATCTTATAACACAAGTAAAGGAAAAAGTCCGAAAACTGTAAATTTGTAGTTACATCACAAAAATAAATAGTTTAACGAAATAACTTTTGCAAGGTCGTATCCACGGTGCGTATCACACTCGACGATAGCACGGAGATAGGAGCTTGCGAAAATATTTTTTGTCTTATTTCATAGGTAGGTTACCCCGTTGTTAAAAACATTATTTTTTTTAATTTTTAGGGTTCCGTACCTACAAGGTACTATCTGTTTTTCACAGGTAAGTACGGGAACCTCAGCGCGCGAGCCAGACTCGCACTTGACCGGCTTTTTTATTGTATTACAGAATTTGAGCACCTGACGAGTCGCAATATAGTATCAGATCAACGTCAAAGTTCTGAAGTTTCGTCGGAAAGAGAATTTTAGATACCCTTTTTCATCAAGCGTGAAAAATAGTACATTGTGCATCTAGGGCCGTAAGAAGGGGATAACTAACGAGAGTCTGTTAGAAGCCCGACGCCGATAGGCGAGGGCTTTTATGACTCGAGTTTGTTATCCCCGTACTGCCCGTGATACACACAATGTTTTTCATCACATTTGCGAGGAAATGAAATAAAAATTAGACAAAAAAAAGTATATATATTAATTTTATTCCCATTTTACATCGTGAATTACCATCAGGTGGGTGTTCATAAACTGAGCGTACGTTGCGATCAGCGCGGGGCAGCTCCGCCGGCTTACGGTCGCGCGCCCCGCCGGCTGCGGTTCCCGAGCAGCTCCGCCGACCTGGCGCACTTAACTGCCCGCGGGAGTTCGAAAACATACAAAATCCATTAGTCCCTAGGGAGTTATGGGTTTTGTATGGTTTATAACTCCCGCTGACGGCGAGGCCCATAGAGGAGTTAAATCGGCTATAGTTGATCTATACGCTTGCGTATAGTAACACCCTTTCCGAGCAAGTGTGATGAAAATATAATTACTTAAGCGTGTAAATGTGTATACCCGTTAGAATTGCCGGCTCTTGGGCTATAATTCTACCCCATAAAAGCTTCTGTCCATCTCACTAATCCCTCTAATTATAACAAATGATAACACATGTATGTTTTTCCTTATTCATACGCAGTGGAAACGAAGAAAATGAATTTCCCGAGGAAAATAAATTATTGCTTTATCCAGAGCCCCTAGTGTAAGTTTGATTCATGAGAAATGTCTCGAACGGATTTCCGTAAAAATCTCTATTTTGCGAAATTAGAAAAATTACGAGACGTTTTCCATGATTCAAACTTACACATAGGGCATTGGTAAAGTGAAAAATACAAATAGGCATCAGTATGTCAAAATGTATACTTTTTCAGGTCTATACGTCTCTCCTTCGTCCGAAAAACGTTTGGCCGACTGTAACATATGGCCAAATTTTCATTTTGTCGAATGCTATTTTCAACTAAAGTAGTTTGTTTCTCAGTATATTTTAAATAACTTTTAAATATTAAGTAGATAACATTGTACCAATACTTAACACTAAAACTGCCGATCAACGAAGTAAAAATTCACCGAAATAAATATTCTGTGTATTTTTAAGTATTTTTATGGTTGTTAGGGTTCCGCACCTCAAAAGGAAAAAACGGAACCCTTATAAGATCGCTAGTGTGTCTGTGTCCGTCCGTCTGTCACAGCCAATTTGCTACGAAACTACTGGACCGATTAAGTTGAAATTTATTACACATATATAAATCAGTGACCGCAACATTACGCGTAATTAATTTTGTAATTTTAGAATAATTGGTTTTGAATAAATACCGCTCTTATATGCGAAACTACTGGGCCAAAATTAAAAAAAAAAAAAGAAAAAAATAGATAGTTCTTTACCTATAGATTACAGGAAAACGTATAAGAAGTCGAAGATGGAGATGGATGGATGAAGTGGAAGATGGTATTTAAAGAAACAGGAAATTTCAAGCAAGCCAGTTTAACTCTCACTTGTTTGTTTTTTTTTATTTTCACTGCACCCTAAAAGCCGATATGAAAGACGACCACATGATTTTCCAATCAAAACAAAGGTCAGTGCGTGGGAATTTCTGAGACTTGATAATGGATAAAACGAGGCGGGTAACTGGGTAAACAGGTAAGCACGGAGTTAAGATATTCTTTTATTAAATTGCGTCACTCATTTCGTCTGACAATCATAATTTGACCCACGCGCTGTAGGTATTATGTGGGGTTAGGTACCTAGGACTTTAGCAAAGCTGCGTCGAAATATAACCACGGACAAGACACGCATGAAAATGCAGTTCATGTGCACTAACGTGTTAATGTGTTGACGACGCGGATAGCCTAGTTGGTAGTGACCCTGCCTCCGACGCAAGCGTCCCGGGTTCGATCCCCGGTAAGGGCAAATATTAGTGTGATGAGCACGAATGTTTGTTCCTGAGTCTTGGATGTTTCCTATGTATTTAAGTATTTATTTCTCTATATAAGTATTTATATCGTCGTCTAGTACTCATAACACAAGCCTTTAGAGCTTACTTTGGGACTAGATCGATTTGTGTAAAGATTGTCCCCTGATATTTATTTATTTATTTTTATTACTAACGGGTCAACTTAGGCTCGACGGTAAGTTCGGTGAGGAATTTTGAATTTTTAAATTTTAGCTGTTGTAAAAGAATCTCACCACAGCCTGTGACTCTCTAACGTACGCAGCAGCGGCCCTAACATGCATGACACAAAGATAAGATAGACCGTCTTATCTCTAAGTGCGTGTCTCTCACACTAGTGCAAACGAAAGAGATAGTCATAGAGAAAGATAAATTCAACCCGTTTGAATTTATCTTTGTGGCATGCATGTTAGGGCCGCTGATGGACACATTCAACTTTAGGCCGATTGATTTTGTCCATCTAAATTAATAGTTTCGTTTATATCATTGTTCAGCCGCTGTGCCATTTTGGTATAATTATGGTTTGTTCGTCTTTCATATTGATGGCGATGAAAGTTTATGCGAATACAAATCGATTTGGTCCAGTAAATGAAAGTCGTATGTGCCTGCGTTTTTGAATTACAACTTTACGAATCGACGCAACTAGAACGACGAACTAATGATTTAGTATAGCTTTTTTCATTTAAATTTTTGCAACTACGTCCCGTTATAAAACAGAGCCCTGCACGTCTGCCTCTTCCATGTTCATCGTTTTGAAGATGATTCGGAACATCAGTCCAAGAGGCAGACACAAACAAATGACTTAGCACAGAGATTTATTTATTTATTTTTGAAACGCTGTCAATTGCTAACGCAGCGCTCCCATGGTGGCAGAAAATTTTTCTGTGGTTCTTTACATTATCATTAATCGAACAATTCAGGTCTGCCAAGCGAACAAATCATATAGAAATTTTGGCACCCAGCTCCCTAGCTATAAGACACACCACAGTATTCAAGTCAGAGTAAGGACGCGCTCAGATGCGACGCAGCAGAGTAATCCTATTTGGCGTACTTGTTCACGTACTTCGAAAAAATGGTTTGCCATTACCTTATCTTACAACACCAACGAGTTTCAATGAGTTTGTTTCTACGTGAATGCTTTTATACTCACTCCCAATCAACATTCAATTGGTCAAGCGCGTCGCTGATGCATATAACATTTGTTTGTACAAGTATGCTTTTCAGGACGTCTATTCGGGAACGCCTAAGCAATATTGTAGCGACTCGCGAGCGAGATTTGCATCCCGCTCTTACGCATTATGCATCGTGCGGAAGAGTGTAGCGAGTCGCTACAATATCACTTAGACGCAGGTTAACCGTTTGAAGGCCACGGCTGAATGCGTGAAAGGGTGCCCCGGACACCGAGTGACGGCTGTAGCCGACAAAATGTATCGAAAACGACATGCCGTGCGTGGCGTCAGGGGCACGGCAATTTGCTGTCAGCTACAGCCGACTGTGGCGTTCAAAAGGTTAAAGGTTAACCCGAGCTAGTTTGATGACCCAAAAAAGGGAAAATCACACTACAACGTCAGGAATGCATGTATTTATTGGACCTAAAATTTGAGTTTATAAAACGAGGTTAAAACGAAACATAGACCTTTATGAAGTAAGAAAGCGTTCTATTTAGCCATATATGAGTTTTCTTTTTTAATTGTCTTTTACCGTAAGGGCAACTAAACAGCCACAATGGAAGACTTTGTTTATTAATTTAATAATTCTTCAATATCATTATTTATACGGACGCCTTTTAGTAACAACACTTCATATTAAAATTTACTTTACTTATAGGTATTTGCTCAAAATATTAATTTCTATATAGTATCGTTTTATTTGTACCACATCATCATTGTAATGTACCTACTCTTAACTTCGTATCGGTGCTTACAAACATGTAAATAATAAATAACCAAGCCTAAAATAGTACAACAATACACCACATTGAATACCTTCCCTTGAAAATCTCTTGGGATAAAATATTTATAACGATATAAGCTAACAAACTCAGTACTTTTTGAAGTCTTCAAACCGCACAAACATCTTGGCAGATAAAAAGCTACATTAAGTACAGAAGAGAAACAGATAAAGACAAAAGCATAATGCATAAACTAGATAATTTCACACCCATAAATTTCAATACTTTCTTACTAAAAAGTGAAAGTAAGATTTAAGATAAAATTTTAAAGCTTGTAATAAATAAATGGATAGTAGTGGGAAAATTCCGTCGTTCTTTCATTATCGTTACTTGAAGTCTCTTTTATGGGCAGTTACTCGTTATTTGCACCTGTGTGTGCTTGCGATTAACTTTATCCACCGTTTTAAGAAAATAATAGTGGAAATAATGTTTCAATAAGCTTAGTCCTACCTTCAAATTAAGTGGAAACCAATCTCAAAGGTTTTTAATAAACCTAATTGATAAAATATTTATTATACATTGAAGAAAATTATGTTTTCGGGCCCTTGGGAAAAGTGCTTTGCTTACTAATGTGGTAACGAGGTGAGATATAATTACTTTCATAACCATGTGCACATTTAACTTTGCTTAGTTAAAGTGACTTTCTGTGTCATTGATAAACACCTACATTAAATCCATTATATGCAGCAATTAGTTCTAATAATGCATCGGTTTAGTTCGCGCGGTAATTCAGTATTTTTGTGACGCTTCATACGTAATGTTAACTTTATGGTTAAGGAAAGAAGAAACAGTAAGACTCTTAAAGTAATGATTACAATTATAATGTTTTTTGTTCTAGGAGCAAGAGCTAAAATAAATCCTTACGGACCTACTATAGTGAGCGATTATGTAAATTGTGTCAACGAATTAATAGATGTGAATTTCGCACAACCTGGACTCCTTTACTTCGTAAATACCAGAAATGCCGGAAGTTCTGTCGCCGCTATAAGAACATATTTACTGAAAAATGTGCATGATAAACTAACATATTCTATAAAAATTGCTACTCCTGCGAAAAAAGATCAACCTATCTGTGAGGACGGTCAAGAAATAAGTCATATTTTTGGCCTACAAATGGACAACTTTGAAGCAGTACCCCTAGCTGATTACTTTATTGCTATCATAGATGAGTTCAAAGATTTTACATATATTGTAAGTAGAATGACAAGGTCAAGAAACTGGAACCCGAATGCGCGGTTTATATTCGTATTGTTTGGCATAGATAGCTCAAATTATCAAAATATTGAGTACGCTGAAGCTATGTTACTTTGCCTATTTAAATTGAATGCTATTAACACTATTATTATTGTACCACAAATTAATAATATCAGAAATGCCAATATTTTTGGCTGGAGACCTTACGATCCGCCGAAATATTGCGGATATTATAACGAATCAGCCAAGCAAAGACTATTTGTAGAAAATGTGTGTGAACGTGGTGTTCTTAAACATGCAAAAGGTGTATTTGAAGAAAAGATTCCAACGGACATGAAAGGATGCACTCTTAAAATTCTTGCTTTAGAACGACAACCTTTTGTTAGCAGACATTCTAGTGATCCGAATATTGAGAAGATACTGATCAACGAGGTAGCTAAGCAATATAATATCGACTTGCAATATGAAATTCTGAATGTATTTCGCGGTGAGAAGCAAGATTCGGGTCAGTGGGAAGGAGCCCTTCAAAATCTAGGGTCCAAAAAAGGTCAAATACTCTTAGGAGGCGTATTTCCGGATGATGAAGTTCACCAAGATTTTGAATGCAGTTCATCTTATTTTGCGGATTCCTACACTTGGGTCGTTCCACGAGCCTTACAACAACCTTCATGGCTGGCTTTGTTTATCATTTTCCAAAGAACTGTCTGGTTGTCAGTTATAGTCAGTTTCATTTTAATTGCCCTAATCTGGAAACTTATAGCAAAACTGAGCGGAGATTCAACGTACAGAAAAAATCTAGACCATTACTTTCTTAACACCTGGATTAGTAATTTGGGTTTTGTAGCTTTTTCCCGACCAGTTACTCACAGTTTACGTTTATTTTTTATTTTCCTGAATCTGTATTGTGTTTTACTGTTGACTGGTTACCAAACAAAGCTGATCGATGTCCTAACTAACCCAACCTTTGAGCACCAAATGGCAACCTTCGAAGAATTGGTAGATAGTGAAATGCAATTTGGAGGTTCAGAAGAACTACACGATCTTTTCGGTAACTCGTCTGATCCTTTGGACATCCATTTTTTTACAGAATGGGTGGACGTAATTAATACATCGAAGGCCATGATTGATGTAGCGCTTCACAGAAACTTTTCCCTGCTATGTAGTCGTTTGGAGTTAGAATATATATCTGCAAAAGTACCAGAACTTAGTGATGAGAACGGAAATTCAAAATTTTATGCATTTCAACATAACGTATTCACAGTTCCAATGGAAATGATAGCATTGAGGGGATTTCCGTTTATGAAGAAGTTTTCGAACACTTTAGTGACATTTAAACAGTGTGGAGTAAATGAGAAAGTGCGTCATTATTTTGCAGGCTACATATTTAGACAAAAAGCAAAACTACTGAATGACTTCGAAAGTGAATACAGTCGTAGAGAATCGTTATCTATTCAAATTTTACAAGGTGGATATTTTGCCCTTATGTGTGGTTCTGTACTTGGTACTATTATTCTTATAGTGGAAAATATTACGGATACCAACTTATTTAGGAATATTAATATTTGGAAAAACTAAATCTGCGTTACACGTGGTTCTATTATTATTGGTACCTACATTTATAGAGCGGCTGTCTGTTGAGCGCCTTAGCTCAGTTTTAGATTTACTGAAAATCATTGTAACGCATGGCTGACACGGAGATAAATTAACTCCGTATTATCTGTCCGACTATTTATTTCATCGGCACTAGTTTGAGAGAGACGCACTGAGAGATAGACTTATTCTCGGGGCTTATTCTCGTATCAACCTTGCTAGGATCGCTGGTCGCTAAACATCTTAGGTATGACAATTAAATTACAACATTGTTTAACAAAAGTTTATTTCAAATTGTGCTTACATTTCAAACCCATGTCTAAACACTGTTATTTCTAAAGACTAGCAACTATGTGGAGCTTATTACTATGGATTTAGATCAATAGATTTATTATATACTGTTCCTGTGGTTGCCACTGTTAAAATATTTAATCTCATTTTTTTAGTTACAGAAGTTCGCAATTAGGTATATCCATTTTTTGCAAGAATTAAATGGGCGGTTCGACACACTTCATAACTAATTGTCTCCTTTATTTACAATTGCTTATTTATTTACAATTTACAAGCCGTTTAACAACATCAGTTTATATTTACCAAGCTATTCCAAATTGTATACATTTTACGTCGCGCATGAGCTGTCAAAGGTATCTAATAGCATTGTTTTAGAAAAATATGATATCATATCACTTTAGTTAGTAATTTAACATCTTATGGATCTATTTATTTCGTTTTCACTAAAACTTACGTTAAGTATATTCACATTCAACTTTTTTCATTTGTCATTCTGTCTACAACAGAGTGCAATTATAAAATCCAATTCTTTGCTAGTTATTAAAAAAACACAGATGGAAAGCAAAATGAACCCTAATTTATTTAACGAGAATGAAAAACGTTTCAGCGGAGCATTTCCATACTGATTATCATAATAATTGGCGCGCGTTCGCACAAAGTCAATTTACATTAGAGTTTTTCCCCGTCCAAATGTTGCACGTTGTAGTAAGAGTGGTCGGGGAACCTCTCAAGTTCAATGTAGTCTGTCTCCGTGCAGAGCAGTCTCTCCAGCATGGATACTACTTCCTTGAAATCTGGTCTGGAGGAGGCTTCAGCCTCCCAACAGTAGTACATGATGTTGTAGAGCTCCCGACGACAGTGCTCTGGTTTTTCTAAACGATGACCTTCACGGACCTGGGGAAAGAAGATTATTTAGCAGGTATTTCTCACGCTAACAACAAAAAACCTTCTGGCTGTCATGCCATTTCCACCAAGCCCTGGCAGGTCGTTTTTAACCAGTGGCGTAACTACCGTAGGGCTAGAGGGTGTCGTACACTCGCCAGCTCAGGGAGCCCCCAGAGACAGTATAACAAACTAACTGTATTTTGTCTCGGCAGTGTCCTCGAAATAATTACCTACGGCTGCTCGGTATGTAAACATGCAATAGGGCTGCCTCCCGACTGTCTTTCTTAGGTTACGTATTTGATAATGCTATATTAAATTGTCTTGGCATCTTTTCATGAAATATAACTGCAAATCCGGTTAGTCTTAATTTTAATAATTTCTACTGTCAACAGTGATTGTAAGTCAGCGTGGAGTAAAAAAATAGATTATATTTATTTTGCTTTTAATGTATCAAAAATTCTCCTGCCATAATTTACGTGAATTATTTCGCGGGAGCGGCCCGCCATATCCACGTCCGTACCCAACCGCGGCGCACTCGCGACTGTTGTGTACCGAAGTTTACCGTGATTTCGAAGGGCGTCGTTTCGGCCGTTTGTATGAAGACGGAATACTGTATACTTGATTATACTGTGCCTCAGACCCTGACAAGCGAACCTCATATTGAACACCTTAAACAGTTTAGTTAGGGCCCCAGTTTTTTTTTTTACATTAGGGCCTTTGATTACCTACCTACGCCTCTGTTTTTAAAACCCTGTGTCACATTTTAATGGAATCGAACGGATTAAATACGAGTAGTTCAATTTATGATACGAGTATCAAAAATATTATTTTATAAGGACCTATGTTGTTGACGCTGTTTTCAACATGAAAACATAATTTAACGGCTTTGATGCCTGCACTGTTAATAAATATTGGACTGTATTGAAAATTATCAATCTCTTTATTGTATTTTACCTCTATATGAAAAGGCATTCATGCGAAAATTTAATTTGGGTTGATTAAGTGCGACCGACTAAATAAGCTAGAAACATTTCGAACAAACAATGGACGTTTGAATACAGTATTTAATTCCACTCATATTTTGTCCAAGATTGAATTTGCAACGGATTTGTTATTTACGTTTTTCAAATACCTTGAATTCCTGCGCAATTCGTAATATTGTAAAATATTTTGAAACGATTGGTCATTGAAACACGTTGACTACACTTAAATCATGATTTGATTCAATGATGATCTTGTGGCATGTCTATAATAGTGTTTCGGTGGACGAAATTATTAGACTCAAACATTGATGGGTCACGACATTTATAGTTTTTTTTTTTTTTTTTTATTGATATGGGAAACATACAGCGTTTATAATACAAAATAAAATTATAGGATAGTTAATACATAGGCCAAAACAGTTTCCACTTAAAGTTAGAATAAATTAGCTTGCTCAGAAAAGACAAATTATCGTCTAATTAATACATTACATTTGATTCTTACAATTCAAACACAAAATGATATGAATGAATGATAACGCAAATGGCTGACGCCAGGTCTGTGGGGTAGAGGGTAATTCCCTGAGGTCAAATAAATAAGATAGCGCATTTGAAGAACTAATTTTCGTGTCCAGAAAAACAAGACAAGGTCTTGTACCGTATCCAAAAATTGTCGCGTATCATCATAATTGGTCCTTATATCTACATATTTACATACAGAAAAACTCGCTGCAATTTTATAAATCTTGAGCCGAAACCTCTTCTTTACAATAAGTTATGGTTTTTCTTCAATTAAATAAGAAATTACGAGATATAAAAGCGGTACCTATTAATATTATTACTACTTAAAATGCTCGTACAGGTGTTCAGTGATGCTGTTTTTTTTCTGCCTGTTTTTCAGTATCACCGTTCAATAGCTGGCAACCAAACTGGTTTTCATATGCCCAAGATAACTGTGGTCTTAATTCTTTTAGGCCAAAAACCATTACTTCCCTTCATGTGAATATAGTCCCAATAAAAAATTATGCCTCAGCCGCATGCATGCATGATCGAAACATATTTTTTATTAAAAATTATAACATTTTCAATATTGTTGCATTGTATTAACAATATTTTTCACCGAAACGGTGGTTTTAAGACCCTAAAAATATACGCAGTCTACAGAAATAGAATTAGACTTTCAATTAGGTACGTCGCAAAATAAAAATATTGCTAATTTCAGTTCTCCGTTCACTGTGTGACAAATAAATTAACTTTACAAATAACAGGAAAACATTTGTTTTTTTTTATTAACGCTACGTTATTTCTTGATTTTAAACTTTACTTAAGGTTTATTACAATGTTAGTGTTTTTTTTAATGATAATGCATCCTATTATAATATGATCCCCTGACACGAGGGTTACGAAGGTCAAATAACTGGCACTCGCTCCATTTTAATAAACCGGTCTACCAAATCTGAAACCATGGTCAAAGCGCACACAAATTGGAAACAGGAAGAAGTGCTAGGAAGATGGTTAAGTTCAGCACTAGTTAAGTCTGTCGAACCTCTTTATCAATTAACACTTTCAGCGCCAACAATCAACATCAACAATAGTGAAAATACGCAACGAACAGAGCGCCCGCCTAGCCAGCTCTTAGCATTCTAAGTATTAAATGTCACCTTTTTCATAACGTCGCCAGCCGACAGGCCGGGGTACGGTGTGGAGCCGAGAGTGACGATCTCCCACAGCAGAACACCAAAACTCCAAATGTCAGATTTCACACTAAATATGTCATCGTACAGCGACTCCGGTGCCATCCACCTGGAATTAAAATGCATTTTAATGAATTGGGCTTAAAAATAATTTGTTGTGCCGAAATGTTGTTTTATGATATTTACATACATACATACATACATACATAGCATCACGCCCGAAATCCCTAATGGGGTGGGCAGAGCCACAAGACTACTTGTGGCCACGTTCGATTTATTAGTCCTAAGATGGTATGAGGAACCGTATGGTGAAAGGTGATCAGCCCATCGCCCATACAGATAGTCCACCATGTTGGAGAGGACCCGTCCCTTAGTCGAATTTTACGACATGCCAGGATGATAAGCATCTGCACGCACTCTATGCTATTTCTTCACTCCTAGTGCAGCAGAGGAGGTATGATATTTAATTGATTCAAATTTAATAATTAAGTAGGTATATGAACGTAGGACTTCATAAACTTTTATACAGTAGCGGCTGTGGAACACAGTAATCTCATAAATAACTAGACACAATCAATAGGAAGAATGGCTCATATAAAAAGAATGTCCCAACGGCTTCGGCATATTATTAGTCTTGTTTCAACTACAGACCGAAGCCTTTGAAATATAAGTTCTCGGCTAATAGCGGTCGCCCATGATGACTTTTGCAGCAATAGCAATACAGTGATAGTGTCGCTCGTTTCGGAAACGCATGACTCCATCGCTGCAAAACATCGTCGACTTTTCTCTGTTAATTCTCAAACTGCCACGTAACGTTACGTGCTACGCTTATAGCAAAATCTCGCTACGTAAAAGAATATAATGATTCATTAGCAGATAATAATCTGCCTTATCGTGCCAATATAATGCGCCTGACCTTATTCTAGTGTATGTATGTAAACTCTTTATTGCACATAAAATAAAACAATAAAATTCTGCATTATGACATAAACAGTGTACAAAGGCGAGCTTATCCCTAGTGGGATCTCTTCCAGCTAACCTTGGAGTTGACGAGAGAAGACAATGCGTGCATAAACAATAATTACAAATAGCCAAAACCAAAACAAACAACATAAATAAGTGCTGTATAGGTACCAATATATAAATATATTTCATTTCAGAACAGAACAGAAACATTTCAAAATTATATAAATATTAATTAAAATAAAAAGTTGAAGAAGAACAGCCAATTCTAATTCCAATAATCAGGACTCTTCATCTAGCCACATCTTACTCAGTCCCTTTTTAAAAGAGGCTACGAAAGAACATTCTCTCAAGGCCAAAGGAAGCTTATTCCATAATTTAGCAGAAGAAGAAGAAGGAAGAAAAAGGACATTAAAGAGAAGTGTATTTCGTTGAGTGGGTCGTTAAGTTCTCACCGTATGGGTAGCCGGCCGTCGCTTTTTCGTTCGTAAACATGTGTTCCGGCTACGTCTCTTGCGAAGCCGAAATCTGCGACCTTGCACATACGCTCTTCTGTGATGAGGACATTCCTTGCTGCTAGGTCTCGGTGTATTATCTGTTGAAGAACGCTCAATTAGCAAAAAAGTATTGGTTCTTTTCAATAAATAATTGATTTCATCAATTTTATTAAGAGGAGTGTGTACCTACCTACGGCTTTTCATACAAAAGGCGATAACGATTGCCACCCCTTAAGGGGTAATAGGGATGATGTTAATAGTGGTGATGAGATGATAATTATGGATTTAAATAAGAACGAATAAATAGTTTGTTGCCTATTTTCACATTGTTCGTAGTTCTTTAAGTCACTGATGAATATGAATGAATAGGCTTAGACAATATAAACCTAGACAATTATTTGGCCGTAGCGGCCGTAGCAAATAGAAGGATTTATTGTATGATTGCCTATTCATTTTTAATGTTTAGAAAAAACAGTAGAATACAAAGTGGCAAAGTTGATGTTAACCTTTGGGGATAAGCCAACATATGATTTACATTTAAATCGAAATAGTCAGTCGTTCGAAAGGTAAAAAAACTGGGCAAGTACGAGTTAAACTTGCGTGGAGAGAGCTTCGTTCCTTACATGATTATCTGAAATTTCCTATGTTACTTTAAATATTTGGTATTTTACACGATAGATTTTGCAAAACGTTTGTTTTAGAAGTACTTGCCCCTTTAGAGCTGAGGAAGTCCATGCCCCTCGCCACTTGGAAGGCGAAATGCGTGAGATCACGAGAGGTAAGGAACTGGCTGTCGGCGTGAGTGTTCCCATAGTGCCGCTCAGCCCGCGAGTCCCGCAGGAACTGCTGAAGCTTGCCGAGGCTCACGAACTCCATTATCACCAGGGTCGGCTCCTGGGAAGAGAAAGATAATGAGAACTACCGATTACAGTCGTTCGAGAACGATTACTAGCAACCTCACCGGATCCCACTTGAGATTCGCTTCTGTTTCATTTTCCAAAACTTAGTCACTATTTTCAGCTACTAAATTGATTTCAAGTTGATCACGAAGCAAAGGTAATGTAGGTAATATCTAAAGCTCACCTTTTCAGTACAACATCCAATAAGTCTAACGACATTGGGGTGTGTCCCTAGGTTCTTCATCACAATCAGCTCCTGAATCAAGTCTGTCTTCTCCTTCTCCGAAGCGTTTTCTTTTAAAGTCTTCACTGCTACTGTTTGCTCGCCCTTCTTGCCTGTAAAGAAAATGGTATTCAAAATCTATTACCTTGCTCTATTGAGCACCATCCACTGCTATAGGCAGTCAAGATTGCGCAAGGCATCGCGGTAACACCCATATCCCGGGTATATCCCGTAGAACATGTGCATTAATAATATATTAGTGTGATGTCCGAGCCGACCGTAATTGGCCAGATACGAAACTATATCGTCTACAAAACTAATTCTTAAAGCGCTGGCTTCAGAATCGATAGTTCCGAAGTTATTCAAGTTTCTCAAAAGCAATCAAACTTATAAATACTTCGAATAACTGCTATTTTATCATCTGTACCTTACACAGACCAAATTCCCTCAAGACACACTTTTACTAACAAAGAAAGCTGCCAAACTTGCGGGGTGCGCAGGGTTTTTAGAGCGCTGTTATTGGTGCGTTCAATGTTACGCGAACCCCTCGCCTAGGTGTAGCCCCGCCGTTTATGGCTTTTTGTCTCTAATTCTGACAGCGTCTATAGGATTATATAATCTTTGGTACCTTATGATGCCTGGACCTAAGAAGCCAGTCTATTCAGTTAGGAGACCGTTTATAACAGACAACTCTAACTAGGATTTAGTAAACTTAAAATAAACTTTGCAAATTAGATATTACTCAGTATTATTTTAAAGACATATAAAAATTATCGCATTGACAAATTCTTCATGGTCACTAGCAAAAAGGTTATTCGTTTAGGTTTATAACTTAACGTTAAAACCCTAACCCACGTGACTCGGCTAACCAGCCAATCAAGACAGACCTTTCGTACCATAGATAAAAACTGGACAAGTGCGAGTTAAACTCGCGTGGAGAGGGTTCCGTTCCGTACATGATTATCTGAAATTTACTAGGTTACCTTAAATACCATAGACTTCTTATAGGTTTTCCTGTAATCTATAGGCAAAGATCTATTTTCTGTATTTTTTTCAAAATTTTAGCTCCAGTAGTTTCGGAAATAAGGGGGGGGGGGGAATGGTCATATTTCGCCTATTTTCCTGAATAACTTCTAAACTATTTTACTTAAAATTCAAAAGAAAATATATTTAAGATCCTCACAACAAGCCCTTTCATTTGATATGTCACACGATATAGGTGCCATAACTTTTTTTTTTAATTTTCTAGTTTACCCCCAAAAAGTGGCCCCTATGTTTAAAATTCATATATTTACGTTACGCGTCCGTGTTGCGGTCACCAACTTACATACGAATACCAAATTTCAATTCAATCGGTCCAGTAGTTTCGGAGCAAATTGGCTGTGACAGACGGACAGACAGACAGACAGACAGACAGAAACACGAGTGATCCTATAAGGGTTCCTTTTTTCCTTTTGAGGTACGGAACCCTAAAAAGAGCCAATCAAATGCCAATAGGCAAAAACGATTGACTGGATGTGCTGGTGCGCTGAGTCATATGGGCTACTTTGCTTAAATTTATAGTAGTTCGATTAGCATTCGAATATTACCTAGATTATGTTTATCCATTTGAAACGAATTGAAGCACCGAATTTCTCGTAGAAAATGTTATCTTTACAAGCCAATAAAAATATTTTTAAATATATACTTTAATAGAAACAGGGCTGCCAACTCTTAAAAGAAGTTTACCCTAAAAGCAAGTCTAAAATACCTATTTAATCATAGCCTGAACGTCATTTCAAACCTGCTCAATGATAATAATATATTAAAAAAAAGTAATTTTAATAGAGATATGAGAATGTGTATTACTAAATCCAGGTATTAATTGTACTACTATTTCCTCTATGTTAGCGACCAAACAAAACCAATTGTCTATTTGCATACTGAGCAGGCGCCTCATTCGGGAACGCTAAGTGATTCTGTAGCGACTCGTAAGCCAGATTTCTCATTCCACTCTTCCGCACGACGCCAAATGCGTAAGAGCGAGATGAGAGATCTGGCTTACGAGTCGCTACAGAATCACTTAGCGTTCCCGAATGAGGCGCCAGGCTCCACTTCCACATCCCAAATTACAATTACAATTTCATACTTTGATATACCTACATTTTGCAACAAACACTAATTATGTATATTAAAATAACTGGTATAGTACTACAGAGCAGCCACACTCCCATTGCGAGTAATTCTACCCGCTTTCTCCCACTCCAGGCATTTGACAGAAAATTAACGAAGATTAGTGTGGCGCACGCACACATTAACGCTGAATAAACGTCATTTACCTCATTAAATGTTATATGACGAAGCCACCGTATGAATGGGTAAGTACATACAGGACGCCAATGGTTTACGCCAGTGTCCCAATTCACTGAACCCACCTAATTTACTGCACGTTTGACAAATGCAAATCGAGCCTTAAAATGGAGAACTATTGCAAATGAAGTGCGGTCACGGAGCAAGAAGAATTTCGTACATTGAACCCTCACTGTTTTTTTGGTAGCTCGTGCACAAATATCCGTCTCGTTCTCACAGACCGTATGTTTGCGGGATTTTTTCCCGCTACGCGATCGCCTTTTGTCATTAATTTGTCAGACTAGGATTTCGTGTATTATGGGTACTAAACAACGATACAATTACTTATATACATAAATACACACATGTATAAACACTAAATATCAATGACTTGGGTACAAAAATTCATGCTCTTCACATTAAAGTTGCCCCTAGTGAGATTGGAACCTGCGACGTCCGGCACAGTAGGTAGATACTACATTACTTGCCACTGCGCTATCGAGTCAGTCATTGAGACGTTAAAGGCATAAACGTATCAATGTCATGTGCATGTGTTGTGCATTTAAATACTTGCAACTTAAAGACCCCCACACTAGCGTCTTTCGAGCGTCGGCGTATTATTAGCGTCCGTGCAGCGTAGACGCGATGTTCGGGCCGCGGCGCCGCGACGCCAGCGGCGTTTTTCGAGCGTGGGCGTCTTGCTAGCCCCCGCGGAGCGTCGACGCAACGTCTTTTTGTCTTGCCAGCATCTAACAAGTCATGACAGCTGCGCGGACGCAGGCAAGACGCAGCTGACGACGCGGCGCCGCCCCGCGCGCATTGCGTCGTCATTGCGCGGGCGCTAGCAAGACGCCAACGGTCAAAAGACGGCGGTGGCGTCGTATCGCCGCTGCGCGGGCGTTGTCAACACGCCCACGCTCGTAAGACTCTAGTGTGGGGGATCCCTTAATTGTTTTATCTTTACACACCACGATTCTATCTGAGTCGGCTCAGCGTTAACGACGCGGTGCGAATGCATAACAGTGAAACCACTGAGTCAACGTTTAAAGTTTGTCGCACACCACATAAACCCGACGCTGACTCGACTCAATGTAAAGCGTTGAAATGTGAACTTTGGATAGTTCACGTACATTGTATTTTCAAATAAACTATACCACGAGTGGACCACGCGTTGCCCACCCGTCGTACGATCATCGTATACTCATACTTTAATACTTTACTTTGAGTAATACTTATGTATATAGTATGTAGTATGACGCTGAATGAATTTTGAATGCTTGGTACTTAAAAACCTTTTTTTGAACGTTCTAAATACATACAAGATAGGATGGGAAATACATGGTATTATTGCCATTTAAACACTAAAAAACATCGCTATTGTATTTCATACGTTGTCTCGAGCAAAATAATAAAAACGTATAAAATGGCCAACGTATTTTTGTTTCTCAAATGCACACAGCAAAATCAGCAAAATCATTTTTTACACTGGTAAAACCAGTGAACGTTTACTGAGTAAACATAAGAACGTCCAAGTCCATACATGACGACGTGGTTAGCCTAGTTGGGAGTGACCCTGCCTCCGAAGCTGGCGTCCCGGGTTCGATCCCCGGTAAGGGCAAATATTTGTGTGATGAGCACGAATGTTTGTTCCTGAGTCTTGGATGTTTCCTATGTATTTAAGTATTTATTTCTCTATATAAGTATGTATATCGTCGTCTAGTACCCATAACACAAGCCTTTAGAGCTTACTTTGGGACTAGATCGATTTGTGTGAAAGATTGTCCCCTGATTTATTATTATTATTATTATTATTATTATTATACATATGCAACGCAGTTTGTATATCTTATTAACGACTCAAATGTGTCATGCCAGATGTACTTGTTCCTCAGTTGTAATAAAATATTAACACACGTTCAATTCTATTAGTCATTTATAGCTACCAGTTTAACCTAAGTCAAGTGTAGGTCATTAAATAAAATAAATATAAGCCCTAAACTCACACCAATCCTATTGTCAGACCGAATAATGTCGGCGGCCGGCGTCTGTTACGTCCTAATGGCAACTCTGCCTTTTGACATTTTGACTTCCCGCCCGCAGTTGAGAAAGATAGGAAGTACCTACTGAGTTTAGCATTAAAATCAAACACGTTCACTGTATTACATGTGTAAGATATAATGCCTCATTGGACACGGTACGCTATTTATAACTAAAGCTTTAATTCTGTTTCGAGGAAACTATAGCAAACAGAGATGCATGGTGTTAGGTCTATTAAGCTCTATTAATTATATTCCTAGTCTATTTATTTGTATTAATCCCTATCCCTACTACCGTACTAATACTACTAATATTATAAATGCGAATGTTTGGATAGATGTGTGTTTGTCACTCAATCACGCCTGAATGGCTGAACGGATCTAGATGAACTTTGGCAGAGATAGATTATACTCTGGAATAGCAATGGGCTAATTTATAACTCAAAAAATTCAATGGTTCCCGAGGGAATTACTACCTAATTCCACGCGGAATATTTACATAGTTTATGGGTCGGAGAGTAAGGTGGGCTACATGCTATTTATCCTGGAATAATCCACAGTTCCCGCGGGAATAACGACAAATGAATCCCACGTGGACGAAGCCTCGAGCAAAGCTAGTAATAATAAAATCATTTATTTGTGTTATGGGTATTGGACAAAAATACACATACATACCTACTTATATAGATAAATAAATAATTAAATATATAGGAAGCATTCAATACTCAGGAAAAAACATTCATGCTCACACAAATATTTGTCCTTACCGGCTTATAATAGTTATGTTATTCTAGGCTATTATTTACCATCAATGTCGACGGCTTGCGCACGCCAGACCTGGCCGAAAGCACCCTCGCCGACAATATTGAAGATCCTCAGCCGGTGACGAGGGAACTCCCATTCGTCTTCCGGCTCCTCCTTGGTAACAGAAGTCTCGTCTGGCAGCTGAAACATTTCCACTTATATTACAAACCAAACCATATAGCTCAGGAATACGGTTTTTGTTATACTCTATTTGTTTAAGTTATTAAGAAAATGTAAACAAAGTAACCCTCCCGTGACTCAGCTAAAAATAGCTAATCAAGATATAGCGTAGATTAAAAAGATTGACTGGATTGGCTGGGCATCTGAGTCACGCGGATTAGTTTGTTTACATTTAGTTAATTACCTACACAAATAGAGAATAGCGTGGTATAATCAAATTATCCAACATTTGTACTTTTATCAAAGTATTTTGCTGTACGTAAACGTAAAGTGAATTCATCCTTACTTGTCATATTTGGTAAACAAGTTTCTAACCACAAAATGGACTTTTTTGGCTAAAACAGCTATTTCCTCGTTAATTAAACAACCGGAGATAATATTTTAGACATCACTTTGCCAATTTTTGACCGACTATTGCTTTACTTAGGATAAAATAGCTGTTTCACCCAAAAAACCGGACAAGTGCGAGTGAAACCCGCGTGGAGAGGGTACCGTTCCATACATGATTAACTGAAATTTTCTATGTTACTTTAAATACCATAGACTTCTTAAAGGTTTTCCTGAAATGTATAGGTAAAGAACTATATTTTGTATTTTTTTCAAAATTTTAGGCCCGGTAGTTTCGGAGATAAGGGGGGGGGGGGATGGTCAATTTTTGCCTATTTTCCTAAATAACTTCCAAACCATTTATTTTAAAATTCCAAAAAAACATAGTTAAGATCCTCACAATAAGCCCTTTCATTTGATATGTCACATGATATAGTTTGCGTAACTTAATTTTTTAATTTTCTTATTTTCCCCCCAAAAGTGGGCCCCATGTTCAAAATTAATTTATTTACGTTACGCATCCTTGTTGCGGTCACCAATTTACATATGTATACCAAATTTCAAATCAATCGGTACAGTAGTTTCGGAGCAAATTGGCTGTGACAGACGGACAGACAGACAGACAGACAGACAGACAGACAGACAGACAGACAGACAGACAGACAGACAGACAGACAGACAGACAGACAGACAGACAGACAGACAGACAGACAGACACACGAGTGATCCTATAAGGGTTCCTTTTTTCCTTTTGAGGTACGGAACCCTAAAAAAAGGTACATTTTGAGGTTAGAAACTTGTTTACCAAATATGACAAGTAAGGATGAATTCACTTTACATATAGTAGATTATTTCCTGTAGTGGTTAAGAAAGTACGATACGGTGAGATTCTCTTCATCATTGTCAATAAAAAAATAACGCAGTCAAAGCGGCTGTAAAAAGCTGACCCTTGCCCCCAAAACTTCATAAAGCTAAGGAATTGGATTATTTAAATTCGTTCAATCTTCGATCAGGTACGTTTTCTCATGCAAAGTTCAACGTCACGGACTGTCTAGACTATGTTCATGATCAAAGTTCAGTAAAGTGTAGGAAGTAAAAGATCTTTAATCTCAATCTACTCTTTATATTGATAGCATTTTCCTTTCCCATTGAAGCTTACTTGTGTTCGTACAAATCCTATTGAGTGCAAACGTAAACATAAATATTATTTACTCAAATAGGCAATTTGAATATTGCAACGAATCCGTGACTCCCGTAAAACAGGACGAAATTAATCATTTCACATTTCTATACAAAATAGTATTAATTTAAACGCGGAAATTGCAGAGCGTTAGGAAGGTAATGAAAAATTATTGTATCTTAACGCAGTTTAATATCTGCTAGTAATGGCTGTAATTACCAATACGGAAGCAGGTCGTCCCTACCTTGAACAAAGTCGTATCTTAAGAGGACTGTGAACCAACGGCAAAAATCAGCCTTTTCATACAAAAGGTGATAACGATTTCTACCCCTTAAATGTTAACCGGTTTTGACCAATTTTTGACAGGTTGTCAGTCAGAACAAAATCTAGGTCTATACGTTTTTTGAATATTGAAAAAAGATCAAGGAAGTCAAATAATCGCCGAAATTCGTTTTGTATGAGAATACTAAAACAGCAATAAAACTGAATGTATTGATTATAGAGAAAAAATCAAAACGTATGGACCTAGATTTTGTTCTGAATGACAACGTATCAAAAATTGGTGAACATCTGTTAACATTTAAGGGGTGGAAATCGTTATCGAGTTTTGTATGAAAATCCGTAGGTTCACACTCCTCTTAAATACAATCTGGACCAAATGAACCTTGCCGCAAGGATACTAAGTATATTCTTCCTATAAACGGTGTTGAGATACGATCTTTTTGACACGCTTTTATTAGCTTCACTTGTAACTAACTAACAATGTAATAAAATTTTAGAAGTCAATTTGAACCTACTTCTAATTGTCGTACGATTTGAAACTTTGTAAATGTATACATTACTGAGCACAATAAAATAATTTGGTACCATCGAGTTGTTCTGACCATGGAGCCAGGAGGTGGATAGTGGAACTCTTCAATGAGTACTATTAAACCCCTCAAGTTTGGGCTCATTTGGTTTATTTTGACGAGTCGTTGACATTACCTTGATGATGAGGGTCTTTTGTACTTAGTAGTGCGTTACTAATAAAACTTGTTTTTTTAGTTTTTGAGAACTATAAATTAAATTAATGATAATATAAAACTGTGTCATCGCCGTTATTTACATCGCAACTAACTAATAAGGCTATTCAAGATTGGAAGGTAAATAAGAACCTCTATACTGAAAAGAGTGATTAATTATACCTTCACTAAGATGCCAAATCCGCGAATGTAAACGTCAAACTCGTACAAAACAACGACACATTCGCGGCTTTGGTAAATCATTTATCAGTATGTACAGAGGTCCTGTGGTGTGATTCTATAACGTACGCAGCGGCTGATCAGCGGATAAACGAACCTATTAATTTAGACTATAAGTACACATTCATTCGGTCTAAATTTGAATGTGGCCGTTACGCTGACCAGCCGCTACGAACGTTAGAGAATCGCATGGCTGGTCTCCTATTTCCCAAATTAAAGGTCGACTCCATTAAAGCCCTGATTAAGCGCGCACGTTTCACAAATTACTCCACAGCAACCCGGTGTGCCCATTACATTTAATCATTACTAATACGTCTAAATACTATACCCAAATGCGAAAGTGTGTTTGTTTCTTTGTCCTTTTATCAAAACCGAGCACCAACAACGGAATTATTTTACAGAGATAGTTGAAAAACAGGACAGTCACAAGCTTTTGGACCAGAAAAATGCACAGTTCCCGATGGAAAAACGAATTTCACACGGAAGGGTACGGGCAAATTTTGCATTTTATGCTTTACTAGTGGACCCGCCACAGCCGCCACAGCTTCCCCCGTGGTATTTTCCATACTATCTTTGACACCTCTTTTCACCCCTTTAAGGATGGAATTTCAAAAAATCCCTCCTTAGTGCACCTCTAGGGTATTCGATGAATATCTCCTCCTTTCAAACCTCTAGGACCACCCGTTTAGGCTGTGCGTTGTCTATAAGTGAGTCACGGTACTGTTTTATATGTATTGATGATTTGTAAGCTTAATATCAAATCATTTATAGCTTCGATGCTTGATCGGTTGCTTCGTGAAAGAAAGAGGAAACAAACAAACACTCACACTTTCACATCTCAACATATATAATATTAAATTGGTAGAAATGACGTGTCTTTGAAACATTAAAGATTACAGGAGACAAAATAAACGTAATGAAATCCAAAAACTTTCGAAAAATTGTTACTTATCTGTTTGTCTGTATGTCGGTTCTTCTGTTTGTTGGAACAGGTATCACAGGAAAAGTACGGGCGATAGTCGCGGGAACAGCTAGTTTATATTATACGTAAGGATAGCCCAGGGGTTCGCAGACTGACCTGCAAGTGGCCGCTGTCCCAGGCTTCGTAACGGTTGGAGTAGGCTCGCGGCCGGCCCCAAACATTCAGGGAAGGTTCCTGAAGGACGATGCCGGTGGAGTCTTTACTCTGTAAAGACGATAGTTTATTATTTTTACAGATGATTATGAAAAATCTGTTGGCTGAGATGTCTATTACGGTGTGAATGTAACGATTCATTGTCGTAAACAAAATGTAGACAAAATACGGACCATATCCAATAGACTTCGCATAGCCGGACGGCCCCAGCTTTAGAGGCAAAAAGCCATAAGCAGCATGCGCGGGGAGTGGATAACCCCGAACGCACCAATGACAGCGCTTTAAAAACCCCGCGCGCCCCGCAAGTTTGGCAGCTTTATTTGCAAGAAAAATTTAGGCTAAGCGGTGTCCTTAGGATTTGTTCCGTGAGACAGAATTATTGACAAATAATTGTGTAACTTGTATGATTAAGGCATGACATCCAGATGCTTTACTTTCGTTACTACTTGTAGACATTCGCTTCGACAATGAAGTGCAGTTAATACGCATACGACAATGGCCCTACAGTTTATTACATTGTTCACCGTGAGCTTTATGCGACGATCAATTACACCTAAGGTGAAAAAACTTGAGAAAGGGAACTCTTGTTTGTAGTTGCGTTCAATTTATGACCGATTCATCTTTCAGCCAATTACAAGTACTTATTAGAACGTCTACAATTTCTTATTATGTTACCCGAGTGATCAAAGTTACCCCGTTTGACTGTATGCAATTTTTGCTCCGTTTTTTGAAGATTTAAAGTCTGTTCGCCGAGAGTTGATAAAATAAAAAATCAGGGCTTATATTATTATATACGAGTATATGATATTATGAATATTATTACTGAATAGCCTGTATATATGTCACATTGCTGGCATATCATTGGACGACGACCATGACGAAGTCTCAGAGACAGAGGAATAATCTTTCAATTGCTTCGTCTAAAACAACACATGAATACCCAAGCGATACACTCGAAGCGTATTCCAGAACGCCTGGTGCGGCGCCGCGCTTGACAACAACTGGGTGCGGCGAAAAGCGACGCCCGTTATACAGTTTGCGAAAGGTAAGCGAAAGCGCTATTTCGAGACGATATCACAATATTTATCAACTTTCGGCGAACAGACTTTAAAGCCAAGTAAATGTGCGAATAAATTCAGACAGGCAAGGATTAGCCAGCAAAATTTCGCATGTATTTTTTTTATGTTTTACACTCTGAATCCTTTGCGCGAATTTAATTCTTATCTCCCGCATATCGTGAAAATAACTTAATTTCACGATAACCTATCAGCTGTGGGGTGGGCCCCGGGCTATTACTTTTTAACCGACTTAAAACAAAGGAGCAGGTTCTTAGTTTAACCTGAATCTAGGGCGCGTGCTCGGCGAGCGTTCGCGCCGGTATTCATAGTGAAATAACAGCAGATTTTAAAATCATTATAATTAATGTATTTTCAGCTAGCGTACCTGTATAATAATATATTTTGCCCGCACGTTCGTAAGCGGCTGCCGATATAATTAAAATTTAATTATTGTCAGTACCCGATATAATTATTATGAAGTGTTTTAAGCGCCAAAATTATATTTTGCATGTATAAGTATCTATATGGGCGTAAAGTTAGCGAGCCAAACCCTTTACGTTCAATAAAGGTACTGTTCTATTAATATTTGTTGTCGTTACGGGTGTACAGTTTCACTTCCTAGGGCCCAAAATTTGTCCCATTTTAGAACCGTCGTGCAGGCTGGTAACGATTTGCTCATTGTATTACCGATAATTTCATCATTAAATCATATAGGTACATTCACATTGTATATAAGTTCCACGGCTGCTACAATCACAACCAAATTTGACCTACCTCGACCTCCCCTTGCTATGCCCATGCTTTTTGACGAATTATATTCAAAATACCAATGATCAAGTTCTCTTTATTATTCTGTGCCTCAGTTTATAGTAGTGATAAAAGTTCGGAATGCAAAATTAAAGTAAAGATCGCACAGTTATCAACCGACACCACCTCAATTCGGTATTATTTGTATTAAACTCCATACTGTAACACACTTATCAGCACCGTAACGGCATCGCCTCGCTTCGCCACAAGCTCGTGAACCGCAAGTGGCGCGTGGGTCGCCGCGCTTACGCCTCGCAATCGGCGCGGAGACAACGCGCGGACCGCTGGTGATCCACCCGCGGACGCCCCACCACTTTTGATCGGGCCGCGTTCGCGTTTAAATTAGAATATTAAATTGCAGTGTATTTAAATTGTTCAATATGCAAAAAGAGAAACTCAAAGGAGTGAGAAAATATTCAACTTTAAAATATTGGATGTTGACCGCTTGCTGTAAGCGCGACGTCGCCCAGCCGTAGCCGCGCTGGCAACTTGGAGGTGCCGGTTCTGTCGGCGCCTGGTTCACGGCGAGTCGATGAGGCGAGGCGGTGCCGGGTTGATAAGTGTAACCTTAATAGTAGCAAACTTACCATGTCATCCTTTTTGCTTGGCTCCTTCTGTGCGGTATTCCTCTTCCAAACGAATATAATGACCGCCACGACAATAACAACCAGGCCAGCTATGGCTATTAATGGTATGATAGCGAAGGAAATATCATTGCTCGGGGGATCCGGTGGTTCAGCAGTAGTGTTTATGCTTTTTTTCGTAGTTGTTTCCACGGGTATTTTGGTAGGCGCTTGAGTTGATATCGTAATTGTTTCAGGTACTGTTGTTTCTTCGATTTCTTCTGTGACTTTGGTAGTTCTTTGTGTTGGTCGAGGGAAATTCGGGGGTAGTGGGAGCGGAGGGAAGGGGAATGGAGGGGGATGGGCTACTTTTATCCTTCTTCCACTACTGTCTGTTATTATTGCTACAACTTCCGTTTTTTGTGGGACGTACCCATCGTCAGCTGATACCCACAATGAGTATGTGCTGTTTTCCTGAAAGACAAAAAAGGATTGATAACATAAATCTTGATATAACTTGACGTGAGTGTATAATTTAGTGGTCACAATTTAGAAAAACAAATGACTGGCAAAAAATCTAGAATGGCGACTCCACAAGGTATTTAATTTCAGAAAACTACACCGATATTTGGCTGGCTGCATTATCTTGTTGTATAGAACCTATACGTTGGTCGAGGAATTAGCCAGCTCTATGGTCACCCGAGGCACAGATAAACTTGTCTTTTATTTATATTTATTTTAATTTTGAATAGAAAAACATGTGTTTCTAAAATATGACAAAAAAACTCATTGATAATAAAGCTTGCTTGATCACCTGGTTCTGATCAAGGCCTAATGGATAAGTTCGCCTTAGTACATTTGTACTATTACTATTCTTATAGTATATTCGTAATTGCTTTTGTGGAACAATAAAGTGCTAATTATATTATATTATAGGCCGCCTCACGTAGATACGATTTATATGGCCGTCAGCGCTCTTTTTACGTGGCGAAAAACGCGTCGTATTATGAGCTCTTAATTCCAGGCAGCTTCCGCCGTAAACTAAGTGCTAAGGCTGCAGTGGCAAAACGTGAAATATTTCCTAAGGGAAGCCGGAAGAATTAGAATCATACATACGAGTCTGATATTTAGTTAGAGTAACATGGACTTCACTGACAGCTAGCTGTAGCTTTCTAGCTTGGTAAAGTCTTCAGGAATCGGCTTGTAGGCAGGCTGCGCCACAAATGAAGAGCTCATAATTCAACCCCAGTTCCAGTAATCTCTAGTAGTCACATTAGCAATATAATTATAATACATCTGAGCCAACATGGCAAGAATACATCTTCCTTGAGAAAGCAGATGACAGTGTTTTCGCTTCTAAATCCGTCCAATGGTTCTTCAAAGGTTTTTATGATTAAAACGAAAAATTGTGTACATAGCTAATTAAAATCAACAAGTTTAAACGCCAATGATAGTTCCCACGGCTCGTAACAACGTTGTGTGTGAATAAAAGTTCACAGTAGGGCTCTAAGTATTTCTTCATAGTCTTAGTAATATAGTTTTGCTCTGTCTTTATTTTACTTTGCGAGGTTGCCATTCTAAAGAGAGTCTCAAAGAAAAGTGACTCTTTACCATAGTAATGATCGGTTTCTGGATCACTTAGACCAATGAACACAGCGGACCTAGCAAGGTTAACACGAGGATAAGTTAATACCGCCTCTCAAAGTACATCTCCCTCACACTAGTGCCGACTAAAGAGATAGAGAGATGAGTAATCCCCGTGTCAGCGTTGCTAGTGCCGCTGGCCCAGGTTACATAAAGACCGGCAACGGGCAACCTATAGCTTACAGGAAAACCTATAAGTAGTCTATGGTATTTAAAGTAACATAGGAAAGATAATCATGCACGGAACGGAACCCTATCCACGCAAGTTTAACTCGCACTTGTCCGGTTTTTTTTGTAGTGCGGACGTGCGTCCAATGTATGTCTTTTCTGTCTTTATGTCTGTGGTTCTTTTACCTTATCAGTAAGGGTGTCGTTGACGGTGACGACGCCAGTGCGAGGGTTAATTGCGAAGGGTAAGGGCGGCCCGGCGGTATCCAGGCTGTAGGTCACGGGCTGGTCTCCCGTGGCCTCACGGTAAGCCGTGGTCACCGTGGTGCCCACCGCTGCCGTGGAGCGCACGTACCAGTGCCGATCGACCCGCAGTAGGTTCTGCAGGTTGAACTGAGCTGACGCTGAAAGAAAATTTTCTATAAAGGGCCAGTAATAATGAAGAAAGTTTTAATGATAAAATATTTATCTTTAAATTTGCTATTTACTACAAACTTTAAGCATCTAGGTACTGGGTATGGAGTAATAGCAGTCAGTGATAGCTAATAGGCAAAACCGCCGCACTGTAGCCAGTTTTCAACGTAGTAGAAATATGATGATATAGAGGCAATATGTGCATTCGGAGGCGCATATTACAACTCAATGATCAGGGTGTGACTGTTATCTGTGGTTTAGATTTTCAAACAGTGAAAAAACGTATCAAAGCTCATTTAAAACATACCTAAAATAACCTAGAATTCAGGGATAAACCTTTTTACCCAAAGGGTAAAACGGGACCCTATTACTAAGACTCCGCTCGCTATCTGTCTATCCGTCTGTCACCAGGCTGTATCTCATGAACCGTGATAGTTACACAGTTGAAATTTTCACAAATGATGTATTTCTGTTGCCGCTATAACAACAAATACTAAAAAACAGAATAAAATAAATATTTAACGGGGCGACCATACAACAAACGTGATTATTTTGCTCGTTTTTGCTCGAGATTTATCACGGCAACAGGTAGACGCTTGAATATTCACAGAATATTTAGTTATATATTCACTTTAAAAATAAATATTTTAATTAAAATAAAACAAATATTTAAGGGGGGCTCCCATACAACAGACATGTTTTTTTTTGCCGTTTTTATAGATAATCGACCGAGTCCGACTCACACTTGGCCGGTTTTTCTGTGTTGTTTTTTTGGTTTTTATTATTATGTGTGTTGTATGGTGAATAAAAATGTCTTTTCTTTCTTTATTCTTTTTATCGTTTCGTTGGATAACACCGCAAACTTAATTATTCGCACCCCGTCGTTAATTTGGCGCAAGCCAGCACCACTTGGAACTCCATAAACATCTAAATACTTTCCAGACCGGCTCGCGAAATATGGTATTACATAACAAACTCCTTAACTCACTCCGCAATTTCACGTCTTCCAATTTCCTCTCGCTAAAATCCTCACGGATGCAGGAAATCAGAGGCAAATACGTGTTCGTGCATATGATTAAACATATTTAACCGTTACGAAACCCGCGGGGAATACATAATAAGACTTATAACATAACGTAACACAACACAAGGTTAAATGAAAGTATACCCTCCGTTACTTTCACCGGCCGGCCACGAAATGCGCACTTGTTCCGCCGAGTCATTGGTCCTTTTCAATTTTGTTATTATGGTGCGTATGAGCAGCAATATAGCTTTATTATGGTGAGCTATTCCAACTGTAATGTTAACATTGACTTTTTTTTTTAATTTATTTAAACATATTTTTTTTACATTTTATCAGATATGATACAGCACGAAAACCTTACGATTTATCTGCGCTGCAGAGCCGTCTTACTTATTTTTACTTATCTCTTATTCTATACATCCCAATTGGTTCTTTATATAATATTTTTTAAGTTTACATCTAAAAGTTTTGCATGATGTGTTAGAGTACATTATTTTTAGATCCTCCGGTAGTTCATTTACAATAGTCGATAAAAGATATTTAAGCGTTCGAGTACCATATACATTATTGTGCTTTGGTTTGATATATTTCTTTCTGATATCTATAGTTCTAAGATTTTTAGGCCGTTTATATTCATATAATTGACTTGGTTTAGGTTTTTCGATAAGCAAAGAGAACTGATTAGCAACGAAGGAACGTTCAATGACAGCCCTGCGGCTTTGGCACGACGTTTAAATTTGAAACTAGTACTCATAATACAAGCTCTTAGAGCTAACTTTGGGGCTAGATCGATTTGTTCAAAGATTGTCGACAGATTTATTTATTAATTTATTATCTCATTTTGTATACAATTCCTGCTATTTGGGACCTAACTGATGGCTACCTTCTTGAGAACCATCTACCTACTTGAGTAACGCTTAATAAACGTCTGACACTCATCAGGGCTGCCATTTAGTGGACTTCATTTTATTACCAAGTTATGTGGAGCCAAGTCTGGCAAAAAATATTGGGGAATTAATATGCTTGCAACAGAGCGAGGCAACTCCCTTTTAGTAAATTCTTAAGAGAATTAAGCATTTTTCGCAGCTTTATGTTTTTCGTGAGCAGGCTTCACATGGTTTTTTTCATAGTTGAGTATTAATGGCAATAAATCACTGAGATACGATTAGCGCCGATCCAAGAAGGTAAAAAACTCCTTTTAGTGGGTATATTGTTAAACCCTTGCTGAATTAAGTGGTCTCTCCCAAAGCCTTTGATGAAAAATGTTCGCAGGCTTTCTGTGTACCCGAATTACGCTCTATCTCCATCATCATCATCAATTTAGATGTTTTCTCTGTTTTAATATTATTCTTATTATTATGACCCTTACAGACTTTATACATCTCTAAGACACTTAAATTTACTTGTTCAGACGCGGAGACTATACATCTCCCTTATTAGTTGTTTACTATAATTAATTTGTGCCCATTTGGTTTATTTGTTGCACTTTTTATGTTAGTTTTAGTTATATGTAATTTTAAAGTTGAAAATAGACTTACTGCTGAGTTTCTTGCGGCGTTTCTTCTCAGCACATGTCACCTTTCGAAGTGCTAGTAGATTCAGACATGTGAAAGAGCCCGTGTGGCCTACTTGCAAAACAAATATTTTCATTTTCATTTTCATTTTCATCTTCTCAAATTCTAATTTTATCAATCTCTTTCAAGAACTAAGCCACATAGCCCTGCGGCCCTGGCATGCCACACATGGGGATAAGTTACACCAGTTTATCTCTCTGATTATCTCTTTCGTCGGCACTAGTGTGAGAGACGCACTTAGAGATAACAGTTCAACTTATCCTTGTGTCAACTTTAAGGCCGCAGGTTTTATGCTACTTCAATTGGCAATCGCGGCTATATGTATGCTTTTTAATCGACATCGAAAAAGTTGGTTATTTTGTTCGTTATGTTTGTGTCACATTCCGTGTTTTCAACGATTGATCGCAACACGGTAGACCAGTCTTGGTTGCACAGCCTATATAAGTATGCTGAGTTGGGACCGTAACGCAACAATTATGTTGTCTTTATTAACGTTCCGTAGCCAAATGGCCAAAAACGGAACCCTTATAGATTCGTCATGTCCGTCTGTCCGTTCGTATGTCACAGCCACTTTTTTCCGAAACTATAAGAACTATGCTATTGAAACTTGGTAAGTAGATGTAATCTGTGAACCGCCTTAAGATTTTCACACAAAAATAGAAAAAAAAAAACAATAAACTTTGGGGGTTCCCGATACTTAGAACTGAAACTCAAACTTATGCGTTTTCTTTAACCTTTTGGACGCCGCTGTCGACTATGCGTGACACACGTATACAGGGTAAAAAAGCCCTTCATTACCTTGACTTAAAGTTTAAATTCGTGTTACTTCTCAGACATGCTTGGCGTCTAAAAGGTTAAGGGTGTTTAAGTTTGCGAATAAATGTTTCTTTCTCCTTTCTTTCTTTTTATCGGTAACGTTGATTCTCTTACAGATTTTCGCATTACTGATTCCATGGCGATGTAGATATCGATTAAAGTTGAGTTTATATTTAGCTCTGACTCGAGTTCAACCCATAAATTATGGACACAAAATTCCTTGGTATCTACGTTTTACAGCCTCGAAATTGCGGTACGCTGTAATAATGATTGCTTTTGGTTAATGGGCCGTAACGGTAGACAATTATTTTGTAGAATTAAGCCGGGAACAAGGTACACCTGCTTGTGAAGTAGCATGCTCATTAGGAACAAAATTAACGGTTATTCATAATTTAATTTACCTTCATCTTTCATTTGCCGTAATACAATTTGTCTTCGACCCCGTATTTGTGCAAATGAACGGATGAAAGTGAGGGCACGTATAGCCAAAACACCATTAATTTAACCCAAAACCAATGATACGAAAAAGTTAGGCTATATTTAGAACAAGGAAATAACACTGGCAGAGTGATCGAGTCTTAGCGGAAGACAGATGGAATTCTTTCTGTGTGAGTCAATTCGCACTTGACTGGTTTTTTATAGTAGTTTTGTACAGTCGAGGTGGAAAATATCTACGCGGACAAAGCGCTCAAAAATATGTGAACACGACTTTATTGTCAAAGGCTGAAAATGAAAATATTCGACTCTTTCACATGTCTGAATCTAACAGCGCAGCACTTCGAAAGGTGACATGTGCTGATAAGTAACGCCTCAAGAAACTCAGCAGTAAGTCTTTTTCAACTTTATTATTACATTTTTAACTAAAACTAACACATAAAAAGTGCAACAAACAAACCTAATGAACACAAATTAATTATAATAAATAACTAATAAGGGAAACGTATAGTATCTGCGTCTGGAAGAGTTAATTTAATTATCTAAAAGATGTATAAAGTCTCTAAGGGTCATAATAATAAAAATAATAATTAAAACATAGAAACATCTAAATCGATTAATCTGGATTAAATGGAGATGTAGACCGTCTCCACGGTCAAGTATCAAGCTCAAATATTTTTGCCCCTTTGGTAACTTATAGGTAATATATTATGTATTTATGATCTCGACTGTACAACGCGTTTTATATTCATACTAATTCATAATATGTACCCAAAAGGGTGGGCAGAGACCACGGATTTCCACCTGCTACGATCCCGACACACACCTTTCGCTTCGTCTGCTCTCATTAAGTTCTTCATGCACGCTCGCCGGTTTAGGGTACTCTTGACCTGGCCTTTCTTAAGAACGTCCTCGATCTGGTTTTGGTACGTTTGCCTAGGTCTTCCCCTTACCCATACTATACGACCTACTCATAATATTATAAATGCGAATGTTTGTGTGTGTGTGTATGTTCCATAACGGCTGAACAGATTTTCATGAGCATTGGTATATACATTTAAGTCCTGGAATAAGACAAAGACTAACTTTCATCTCGGATTAAAAATGCACCTTGGATTTAAAATGCACTACGCGGCCGAAGTTAGAAAGCCAGTAAATAATAAATGCGAAAGTTACTCTGTCTGTCTACTAAGTTTTCATGACCAAACCGTTAAACCGATTTTAATGAAATTTGGCAGGGATCTACTTTGGTGCCTGGGAAGGGACAGGACTATTTTTATTTTATTTAACTAGTTTAGATATAATTTTATAATAAAAAATCTACAGATAAAGTATAAAGAGCCGTACTATCGTGAGCCCAATTGAAGCTACTTTTTGTCATAAGATAAATTCTCAGATCTACGGAATGAGGTAGCGTCCGGTGTGCAAGAAAGTTCACACGACAACTCCTATCTAGACTTGTAGGTACAACTACACGTGAACTATAGACGACCTTGTCAGACCTTCAGTTAACTGCCACAAGTGAAAGGGACAGAAGATGCCAGCTGATGTGGGTTACGGCCTTGATGTATGGAATGAGAATCCAGCGCGTAGGTGTGCGCGTCCAAAGCTACCAGGCGAGCAGAAATGTATAACAGCTCGATACAATACAATGGCAATGTGAATTCAACTGTAGTTCCATCGTTACAAAGGTGATATTCCTTTGAAAAATATACAACGTTAGATACGGCACGGTTGACAGCCAGACGTTTGAGGAATCAATTCGCGTTTGGAATTTTGGGTTCCCTCAAGTTTGTACCGAATAAAAATTATAATTATAACGCGTTCCAGTAAAGTATTTCGAGCTTCGAAAATGGCGTTAAAATACGAAACCTATCCGAAAGAAGTTCGTTACTTAAGCGTAGATTAACTCACTTAGCCAATATATTTGTCTCATTTGATGTAAGGGCCTCGTTTTGTCTTACAATTTCCATTTGGGCATGACTGAGTTTCTTGAAATTTATTTTCGTAGCCGGCGTGTGTGGACGGACGATTTAGCACCTACGTGCAATACTTCGGTTATTGACTTCGGACTATAGAGACGTACGCAAAACACTTAAGTTGAGTACAAAGCACACGCAGCGCTCAAACGAAAATAGAATTAAATTATACCTTATCAGTGGATCAGGGCGTTTTTTCTTTTCTTTTTTTAATTTTAATAGACTTTGGAGACGGAGAATGTACCGCAATAACTCCGAAGTATAAAAACTCATATAAGTTAAATGTAGCTAACTACTTAATAAAATAATTTTAAGATTATAAAGCTAGTGTATTGTCACCCTACAATCAGTAGTCGATTATCATTCTTGTTAAAACAAAACCAACGTCATGTGTCAAAGTTAATAATTTTATGATGTTAACGCGAAAAGTGTGTCCATTTAAGGAAATAAATTAGGATATTAAAAATGGCCAAGTGCGAGTCGGACTCGCGCACGAAAGGTTCTTTATCATTATCTTTAAAAACTGCAAAAATCACGTTAGTTGTATGGGAGCCCCCTTAAATATTAATTTTATTCTGTTTTTTGGTATTTGTTGTTATAGAGGCAACAGAAATACATCATCTGGTAAAAATTTCAACTGTCTATCACGGTTCATGAGATACAGCCTGGTGACAGACGGGCGGACGGACGGACAGACGGACAGCGAAGCCTTAGTAATAGGGTCCCGTTTATACCCTTTGGGTACGGAACCCTAAAAATGAATAAAAATTGGTTTTCTGAATTCCAGCACTACGTACAGGCGTATCTTAAACAATGCTTTGGAATTACATCTTCAAATTCATCCTGTATATTAAATTAATACAATAGCTATGTGATAAAAGACGTGTTTTTTATAGCAACGATTATACATCTATAGTAAAAAATTCATCGCCCCTCCGACATTATCTGAGGCTAGGACAAGTTTTTAAAGTGTAACTTCTATACTTCTATGTCAACTCTATGTGTACGCAGTCTTAGGCTCACTTGCCCCAACATCTTAATAGTTACTTATCCATCCAATTGATGCATAATAAGGGTGATTGAAACACAAGTGGATGTTTATGCAACGAACCGAAGGCGAGTTTCATAAAAGGATCCCACGAGTGTTTTAATAACGAATTATGCACGTTGCACACAACACTTTATCTACACTCGAACAAAATTTTAATAAGAACGACGAAAAATATAATGAAACATAGCGGGAAGCATTCACCATGTTGAAGAGGCGGTGCCAGGGGCTTGGCGCTCTTATGAGCAGTACCAATACCATGAGTTTGGAATGTGGTCAGGTGCAGGTGAGGGTGGAGGATGAAAACAGCTGGATACGGTATTGGTTGTTTATTTTGTAAAATACGAGGCACTCTGGAACAATGGTATAAACAAAAGTAGGTAAGGCTATGTGGATGGCATGATTTGGAGGCTTTATGCGACACTGGGGCCAATTCGAAAGTGTTTTCGCTAAATTTAGAAGTCGCTAAAATTGAAATAAGAAACGTTCGACTCGATTTTGAACCTTGGAGCTATACAAAATCGAGTTTGACGTTTTTTATTTTAAATTTAGGCAATCTTAAATTCAGCGGACACCGTTTCGAATTGGACCCACTCTATACTTACAGTTAAATGCCTCACTGGTAAAAGTCCTTTGTCCATAACAGGGTAACAGGTAATTGTAATAAATTGTGCTTCTTTTATAAATCGCACTGCACAATGTTTCACTATATAATATGGTTCTAGTTAGTATTTTACAATCTATCTATCTATCTATATATATAAAAATGAATTGCTGTTCGTTAGTCTCACTAAAACTCGAGAACGGCTGAACGGATTTATCTTATCTTAGTCTTGAAATGTTCGTGGAGGTCTAGGGAAGGTTTAAAAGTACATAGGTTACTTAAATTATTATTCTTCGCAGACGAAGTCGCGGGCACCAGCTAGTATGTAATAAAATAACGCTTTATTTCTTTATAAAGGCAGGACCTTCCTAGGCCAAGATCTCTTAGGTAGTGATGATCAATTGTCCAAATCGATCTATTGATCTAAATTTTGAATTTGGAATTGGAAAGAAATTGAAAGGAGAAGAAGAAGAAGAAGTTGTCAGTAATGAAGGAGCTTTGTACGAGTCGCGATAGCGCCTCGTTACAAGTATATGCAAACCGTTCGCGTAATAGAAAATTATCGCTCGGTCCCTTTTACTTGTATCGGCAACAAGCAGTATTTCCGATAGATTTCGATAACGAGAACGGTTTGCATAAACTCATGGTAACGTAACGATACAGAGCGGACTACGCGCGCGGAGAGCTGCGCGCTCTTAGCTGGCTCATTTTTTAATTCATAAACAATAGTAGTTTATGCAACGGTTGCATAATGATAGGCCTTAAAACACTAGTGCGGTTTTCATGAAACGAGCTTTAGCGAGTTTCATAATAAGATCGCACGTGTGTTTTAAGGCCAAATTATGCAGAGTTGCATACATAACTTTATCTACACACATATTATAAATATTTACTCCATGATGTGTTCAGAAACAATATTTTCGGGCAACAAGTTATTTGTTGCAATCGTGGCTGCATATTTCCGATATCCGGCGCATTTTCACATCACACAGTCACTCCGAGAAGTTCATATTTTCAACTAAAATTTACAATTCTACTTTCGTTCAGCAAAAAACCATCATGAAAGCAGTAATGGCGGCAATTCGATCCTCCGTCAGGACCATTTTTTTTTTAAATCATAGACAAACGAATTAAGTCTCTATTCTCATGTCACTCGAGATCAAATGTTGGGCAGTTTATATTAAAAAACATAGTGAATTGACGTTTCGTATCAATAACTGTTTTAATATCTATGGATACTAGAATAGAGACCCACTTGAGTTTTGACAGCTGTTCCAAATTTAATCTCATTTCTATACTATAATCGATACGGGAATAACACTGTACTGGTTTTTCCTAATTGGTTGTCAAAATGGTGGTAATTTCCTACGGTTTTTGATTACACTATGGAGGTTTTATGATATGGGTGTAGATAAACTAAATTTAAGATATCTCAAGGAAATATGTAATTGAAGTTTAATTTCGAATGAAGTTTCATTTCGACTGATACGAGATTTGAGGTCAAATCAAATAGCATTTGTTCTACAAAAATATTTGAAATTTGAAAATCATAAGATTAAGGAGACCTGGGTGGGTTGACACAAAATTTACGTGTCAGGTCCAGTTATGACCTGACACGTAAATTTTGCCTTGGATAATGAGCTAGAACTATGAAATTTATAGCATTACGTACGAAATTTTATAGTTTATTTTGAATTATAATTAAAACGACAGTAAAAAACTCAGAATTAATTAAAAAACACTGAAAATTGTTAACACAGTTTGGATCAAAAATAGGATACTTATAACATAGAAAGCTATTAGAAACAAAGGGAATCAATGTCAGTTATTAAATTAAAACTTAATTCATTTTTATTTAAATATAGAACTTCACGTAACATCACGTCCTGTACGTGCGGATATTCCCAACTGAACTGATAGAGCGCGTATTGGATCTCAAAGGACTTACCCGCGCCCTTACAATTCGTAACAATTTGAAACTATCTATCCGGCTAAAGGCTGCATATCCGGTATCCGACCACACCACTAGCCGTTGCATTTCTAGTTTAAATATCATTAATAACATTTCTGAGAAACAATAAGGAACGATACTAATAATCGTAGTATATACGCAAGTATGTATGATTAATTATATGAAATCAAAATGACAAAAAAATAACTAAACTAAATAATAAAAGAAATATCTTGAATACTAACATACATTGATCTAGCCTCAAACTAGAATTTCCTTCGATATAAACGTGTCCCTGGCAGTTCGACATAAAATGAAAACCCGGAAAATAGGATTTCTCAGAATTGTGTATGAATAGTTTATTTTAAGAAAAACAAATTTCGTGGGTAATTACTGGTTGCTCCAACGTGATAAAGTATAAACAGTTTTTTTTTTTTGTAAATAATAGAGTGTTTGTGTTCATGATTTGTGCATTTGTCAGATATTGGGGCCAATTCGAACGTGTTTTCGCTAAATTTAGAAGTCGCTAAATTTGAAATAAGAAACGTGTGACTCGATTTTGAACCTTGAAGCTATACAAAATCGAGTTTGACGTTTCTTATTTTAAATTTAGACAATCTTAAATTTAGCGGAAACCATTTCGAATTGGACCCAATATATGCACTACCTACTATTAAACATTTTGTGTCAAGTATGTCCAACAATCAGGGACACGTTGTATATTATATATACGTATATAGCCTATAAACCTACAGTACTATTAAAATAAGTTGACCATTCGGCCATCCTCGGTTATTATCGGTATCCCTCGTTTTTCACATAGAGTATATCAAATTACAGATATGACCTTTAAATATATTACCTGTTATCTTATTTATAACAGAAGGATATGAGCAATGATAGGAAATTTCAGATAATCATGTACGGAAGGGAGAGGGTCCACGCCAGTTTACCTCGCACTTGTCCGGTTTTTAAAAAGGTGAGGCTATTAATGAAATAAAGCAGAATAATAATAATAATAAAAAGCAGACATTCTTAACTTATTCTGAATAGTTTTAAAATGCACTTGGCTTCCGCCCGTGCCGGAAAGCCTCTACAAAATAAATTGATTTAAAATCATAATAATATTAACTTGCCGCCCGCCCTTGTACTACTGATAACCCACAGCGTAAAGCTCCTTAAGTAGTTTTAAATTAATTAGGTACTATTAGTATGTAGTATGTTTGAATAGCGATCGGTTAGTTATAGAAGGTTATATCTCAAAATAAGCGCTGCGGATGTCTTATACCTCAGCATTCAATCAATCAATCAATGGTTTATTGGAATTTCATAATATTTTACAGATGTTGCCTTAAGTTAATTAAAGATCATTATGAAACCCTGTCGAGCGCTGCAACTTTGAGAGAGGAGGGACTATTGTTTTATTAAAATTTGCCTCAACGAATACCTGTAGGTATTCGTTGAGCGTGTAGTCAGATTTAGTTACAAGTAGCTGTTTTCGTTTATTACTAAAGTGTTTATCGTTTGGTTCTTGTTTTAGTTAGTCTGAAAGTTTGTTGTATATTTTAACGGAAAGGGGCCGAAAGATAATAATTTAAGTTTGCACGGTGGTAAAATGAGCCTATTTCTGTGACGGACCGCTCATGTTGAGGGTAAGTCTCCTCGTTTTTTATATGATTCCTGGTGTTTACGTACGAATTTACAGGTTTCTAAGATATATATGTTAGGGTGGGTGAGCAGTTTGAAAAATGATACGTAAAGTCGCCATAAGATCATTAAAAAGTCTCCAGTAAGTTAATAATACCGGACGATGATCAAAAGTGTCCAGTAAGTAGAGAGGTTTTGAATTCGGAATGAAAAGTGTCCAGTAAGTAGAGAGGTTTTGAATTTGGAATGAAAAGTGTCCAGTAAGTAGAGAGGTTTTGAATTCGGAATGAAAAGTGTCCAGTAAGTAGAGAGGTTTTGAATTCGGAAAGAAAAGTGTCCAGTAAGTAGAGAGGTTTTGAATTCGGAATGAAAAGTGTCCAGTAAGTAGAGAGGTTTTGAATTCGGAATGAAAAGTGTCCAGTAAGTAGAGAGGTTTTGAATTCGGAATGAAAAGTGTCCAGTAAGTACCATACAAATCTCATAACATCACTGCACGCGTGCCCTAGGCGGCGGGCGCACTGCGCCAGGTGGCGGGGGCGCGGCGCCGGCTCCCGCGCTGATCGCGGCCTACAGTTTATTCTACCCACCTAATCGTAATTCACGGTGAACAATGTGAATAAAATAAATAATAAAAAAAATAAAAAATACATTTTTGAGAAAAGCACTATACAAGCTTCGACCATTAAGTGCCATACTGGACTCGTACATAGAAATCCTCGCCTACGGCTCGGATTTCAAATCGCACTCGTCCAGTATAGCTTACTTACTGGTCTCTTCAGTAATGTACTATTAAAGTGAGGTTTGCAACTATCGGTTTGGCTTAATATAATGTTGACCGACATCATGCTTAGCCAGTATCCCATTCACTGCCGCAAAGATACACACCAAGTCCTGTCTTGTTTTCTTAGTCGATATTTCTCTGTGTGTCTTCTGTATTAGTGACTAACTGTATTACTTTTTTTCTTTCTTGTTTCTTTCTATCTCCCTGTGCGTGTTTGTCTCTTTCGTGCATGGCCGTCGTATCTATGACAATCTTACCGAATTTTACGCATATGTGCTTATGTAAAAAGAGCATCCTGCTTGAAGCAATTTTCTCATAGCGGCCCTAACATGCAAGACACAAGGTTAAGTTAAACCGTCTTATCTCTAAGTGCGTCTCTCTCACTCTAGTGCCGACGAAAGAGATAGTCAGAGAGATAAACGGGTTTAACTTATCTTTGTGTCTTGCATGTTAGGGCTTGCATGTTAGGGCCGCATATCTCTATCTATATCTATAGTCTATTCTTTATCTCTTTAAAGTACTGAGGCTGAATACAACACGCTCAGTGGTTCATTCAAATTAAGTACGCTGGCGGCTTTTACGGCGGTAAAAACTAGGTACATAAAGAAAATCGCAGGCATCTTTATTATTTTGAATATTCTGATGTATATATGTCTATTATTTATTTTCGTGAAAATCATTAGTAATATATACTTTTGTTCGCGGAAATCGCTTTACTATTTTATTTTCTTTGGAAGAAAAGGATAAATATGAGCATAATAAGTAACCGCTCCTCTGCTGCACTGGGAGTGACACTCCTGTGCTGCACTGGGAGTGAAGAAATAGCATAGAATGCGTGCAGATGCTTATCATCCTGGCATGTCGTAAAAGTCGACTAAGGGACGGGTCCTCTCCAACATGGTGGACTATCTGTATGGGCGATGGGCTGATCACCTGTCACCATACGGTTCATCATACCATCTTAGGACTAATTAATCGAACGTGGCCACAGGTAGTCTTGTGGCTCTGCCCACCCCATTAGGGATTTCGGGCGTGATGTGTATGTATGTATGTAATAAGTACCAAAAATGATATAATATGTATATATACGAGTAGGAGCGACAACTGTATTCATACATTGTCAACTAAAATCTTGACGTTATATGTTTTAATGTGAACGCCGGCTTGTACCGATAAGAAGGGAGAACGTCATCCCATTACTTTATAGACGTGAAAATAGACTAAAGTGGAAAATTAGCCGTACGCGGATTTTTTCAGTTTATTTAACCCACGACGCTAAAAGTATTATGATCTTATAAGTTTTTCACTTGATGCTTTGTCAGTTACCTATGGTGATGGAGTGCATAAATTAATCTTTAAAACGCCAGCGGAAACTACTTACATAGAAAACAGCATAGAAAGAAACGGTCATGCAATGAAATTCTTTTGAAAAAGGTTCTCAGCCTTTCCAAGAAAACGTGGAAATAGGGAGCGGAAGGCATAAGTTTGTTTGGAAAATAAGTTGTTTGTTGTTTCCCGCAAACAATTTTTCGCGTCGATGTTTTTATACCGAAGGTGTAGTTACATGATAAAAGTTTTACGCGACAACCTTTTAACAACAGTGTTATCTTTTCTGGGTGCATCTATGTGAATATTTTCGTGAATTTACACCGTCATATACGACAGTATTTAGATTTAAGACAAATTGTTAGAATCCAGGGTACTAGCTAAGTGTTAAAAATATGTAAATAATAACCATTACTTTCTGGCAGTTAGGAAGTCAGCGTATTTTCTCCAATCATTGACTAGAAAAATAAACTAGGTATGCCTGATGAAGGCAAACTTTTAACCTGAAATAATTAGGTAAGGCTGTTTATTTTGTAAGCTCTTGTGCTAATTGGTAAACTGTTCTCTATGTTTAAAAGATGTAAAGTAGCTTCGAACTAAACGACATTTAGAAAAAGTTATCCCATTTTTACTGTAGGAAAATGATATGAAATAAAAGTTTGATTGCGGTTCGCTAAAGTTATGAACTGTTTCATCATCATCATTTCAGTACGGGGGTGTCCACTGTTGGACGTAGTCTCTTCCAATGACTTCCACAACGAACAATCGCACGCTTTCCATGTCCAACGGCTTCTAATTAATTAATTGTTTATATTTAAATTAAACGAATACTTGCTATTAAATAAGGTACTAAGATTATAGGACTGTTAATAAGAATTCTACGTTTACAACTAACTACTACACATTCTTTGCCAACTCATGTTACCTTAGTACCAGTTCAAGCCAGCCGTTAGGGGCTAGAACAAATGCAGCTTTATCCCGACGCGTACCAACCACTTTTTTTCATCATACCTAACCCTAGTCGTAGATGATTTATCCATCTCTTTTCAACATTCGATATGCGCTGCAAGCTAGAAAGAAACAGCCATAGGGATCGTAGTCGCCTATTGATTTTACGTGTATGTGTGCGCACACATGCATTTTTACTGGACTCGGGATACCAACGCGTTCCACATACGGGATTGCTAGGCTAGACTCGCTGGGCGGTTATATCGTCCTAGTACTTTCTAAGAACATCTAATGCTTTGAGACATCTAATTCGCTTAGAAAAACCGGTCAAGAGGACGGTGCTTAGATCCCTGATCGCCGTTCTAACCATGTCGTTCTAATCGTGTCTAGCCATTCTAAGTATTGAGTGCTTATAACATGTTAGATGAAATTCTTATAAACGGTGCTATTATCTCCTTCTGTTCAGAACTTAACAATAATTTAAGGAAGAAAATAGCATATTTTATTATCATTGACTTAACAAACAGAGGACTAAGTGGCTTATTTCATAAATATGACTACGTCACCAAATAATTTAGGAGACAGTTTAGTATAACACAAATGACAAAAAATTGTATCGATGGATTTAATTCATGATATAAATGAACTTACGGTACTAAATTAAGTTACCTATGAGACTTATTTAGAGCGCAAGACAGTTGCAGGTTTGATGGCGATAAGAAATTGATATTATTTTAGTTAGAAACCCGCAAAGTCTTTTTGTTGCGGTCAGCATCGTTCTTCTAGATTGCGTCCAATTAATTAAGAACCTAAGAGTTAATTATTTAGTAAAAATATGTATACGTTTTATAATATCTTGTCATTTTTATTGATTAATTAATAAGTAATACTGAGTGAAAACAGCGGCAGATAAACTGTATGTAGTTTTCGCCCGCTGCTTTAGTTAAAAAATTATAATATTGTAATTAACTTATAAATAAATTTAAAAAAAAGTTATAAACGAAAACGATTGAAAATTGCGGTTCTCTTCGTGGTAGCACGATTCGCAACTTATACAGAGTGTTCAATTTTGAGTATTAAATTCAAACATTATATTTAAACGAACAGTCGCTTATCTTATTTCAAAGGAACAATGGTGTCGTTTGATGAGTGATACATACATAAATCGTTATATTCAAATACCCGCTTAATAATTTCCTTTTGTTCCGAAATTTCAGAAGTTTAAACACTATTCAAGACATAGAAACTTATTTGCTTGACCTTTATGCGCTTAAGATCATCAAGCGAACCCCGAAGTAAAGGGTGAACAACAGACAGTCTACTTTGAAATTCAATGTACAGCTTCATAGGGTCGAAAATCGTACTTTTTGTACCAGGACTGTGCCGCGGTTTAGGGTCGGCAGACGGGACATTGTTGGAAAGTATTTAACCTAGAGTGTGACGGTGATTATGGACTCAGAAGCACTTAAGAGGACTAAACGTATTATTAGGTTTTTACAATGCATAATGATTAAATCAAGTTCAAGACGCATACATATTATCACGCCCGAAATCCCTATTGGGGTGGGCAGAGCCACAAGAGTACTTGTGGCCACGTTCGATTAATTAGTCCTAAGATGGTATGGTGAACCGTACGGTGACAGGTGATCAGCCCATCGCCCATACAGATAGTCCACCATGTCGGAGAGGACCCGTCCCTTAGTCGACTTTTACGACATGCCAGGATGATAAGCATCTGCACACATTCTATGCTATTTCTTCACTCCCAGTGCAGCAGAGGAGTAAGAGGAGTAAGAGGAGTTCAAGACGCGAATACAGGATTTTACTTATCTTCCAGACAATTCGATCTGATTCGTTACAAAATTGTAAAAGTCAAAAAAAGGTGCTTTGGTCATGGGCCTGGGGAAATCATTTTCAGATATTGCCGCTTCCATTTTGGATGTTAAGAACATATATTCCCACAAGCTCTGGCTACATTGGAAACATCTTTACATTACGGAAGTATTTTTATGTTCCCGCATTTTTGAATGATAATTTGAAATTTATTCATGGAATATTTCGTTTCAAAAGCTTTCCCTAAAAATGTCGCATTCGGTGTTAAACTGTTGCAATGCAATTTTACTCCGAATTCGATGGCCTTAAGGAATGAATCAGTAACTTTAAGTCGTTTATAAATACAAACATTTGACATTACCATTCGAAAATAATACGAGACATATACAAAATACTCTCGTGATTGAATAGAAATATGAAACGTTGCCAGCTTATGCGAATACTGCTTAATGTCTCATTTGCATGTAGCCGAAGTGAGCAGGGAAGTGGGCATGAAAGTGGGCAGCGCGAGTATGTAAATAGGTCACTTCTCCTGCTCCTGCCGCTGCTACTCGCATTGCCCATGCAGCCGAAGTGAGCAGGGAAGTGGGCATGGAAGTTGGCAGCGCGAGTATGTAAATGATTCACTTCTCCTGCTCCTGCCGCTGCTACTCGTTGCCTGGCACGCAGTGATTCAGGAAGCAGCATGTAAACATCCACCGGCTTCGAAAGCAGTATGCGGGAATTATTTCTGGCAGCGCGACTAGCAGTGGCAGTGGCTGCATGTAAATGAGGTATAAGAATTAAATGTAGGGCATCAGTGATAGATTAAGCCTTTCTTATCAAAACGGGAAAATTTACCTTTATCATAAATGAGTTTGATATTTTGGTTTGAGGTATTGCCATCGTTGCCAGAATGTGATGTCGTTAGAATCAACACTCTTAAACTGACCCCTATTTGGAATAAAGCGACCGGCTGTTACGTCCGTGCTACACGGTGACCAACCAAGCTCTCCAACAAGGTGTCCTCAGATGGTGGTGGTTTCCATCTCCACGGTCGCCAACAGGGCTAAAACTTAAAACCAGTGCTTGCGCCCTCGCTGCCTGCAGTAATACAACTGCGGTCCAAAGCGGTCGCCAACACACGCCCGTCCGCCAAGGGCGTTGCAGGGTCAAACGAAATTTGGTCGCACACCGGTCGCGCACCCAGTTACGCGGTGGTAAACCAGCACGGTCACCTTGGTGGAGAGCTTGGTTGCTCACCGTGTAGCACCGAAGTCCGGGCTCTCACACTCCATGACACGTATTTGAACCACTTCAACTCACCGAGCGCAACGCATCCTGCAAGAAGTATCCAAACAGACATATTTCTGATCATTGCACAGCGGAGGGAACCCTTCGCCGCGGCGTCGGCGCCGGCGCTGCACTGCGCCTCATCACGCCTCTAGGGCATTGAGACGGGCCCTCAACAGTATACCTGGAACAAGGAGAAAGATGGTTGGTTATAGAAAAAGTTGCAGGCTATGTAGTTATTACAGGGAACCTAGAAAATAAATTCCTGTGATGCGATTTTGTAATGCGCAAGAGTGCTGCAAATTTAACCGAAGTTGTTTACTTTCAGAGAAACGAATTCTGAATTTAATTAATAAGACCTCAAAATGTGTTTTATGAAGAAAAAAATAGTACTTTTATTATGTTCTAGGAGTAGGTACCCCGCGGTTTCAGCCGTGTGGATCGAATTTTGGTCACAATTTCATGGATGTAATTTTATTTTGCGTGGAACTGTAATTCTGTTTCTATAATAAAACTTGTTAGTAACATCAGCTATCTGCCAGTGAAAGGATCGTCAAAATTAGTCCACCCGCTTTGGAGATTAGCCGGAACAAACTGACATACTACAGCTAGGCAGAAAAAATTTCATTTTATTATAAGTGTTACTTTCATAATTGTATTTAGTAAAACGCTGTGATTTGTCATTAGAAACAGACATTTCAATTTTATTTATTTGTATAGACGAACAACTAAATAACCGACAAGTCGTGACATTTTATTTGTTGTCAAATTCATTGTTTATTAACAACATATATATTACACACAAGCCTGCTGCCAACATTTGAGCAAACTAGGATAAAGGAGACTTGTTTTAAATGTCAGCGTCTGCAAGCTGTCTCATGTCAAGTGCACAAAGAATAAGACCCCATGACTGAATCGTGTGATTCTCCAACGAGCTCGCTCTAGATAAAAAAACCAGTACGTGCCAGTAAAAAAGAAATAGAAATATACAATTCATTTATTGGCCATAACACAAAATAGTAGATGGAAAAATATTGCCAGAGTGCAACGATTCTGTAATATCACGAGCAAAGCGAGGGATTCAAACTATACATCCCGAGATATAAATATGTTTCCTTCCATATTCGCTCAAAACTCACGCTCACGCTCAGTAACAACATTTGAGTATTTAGTTTAGTATTTTAAAATATATAAATAAAGCTTAGATGTAATAAGTTAAAATAAAACAACAAAGAGTTACGCAGACTAGACATGCTTTTTTATTTTCGAATAGGAGTAGTAAAAAGATAATAAGAAAACACATCAGCTACCAGTGGCGCAGCCTGCCTACAAGCCGATTCCTGACGGCTTTACCAAGCTAGAAAGCTACGGCTAGCTGTCAGTGAAGTCCATGATACTCTAACAAAATGTATGACACGCACGTACGGTTCTAATTCTTCCGGCTTCCCTAGGAAAAATTTCAGGCTTCGCCGCTGTCAGCGGCACTACTCTTTAGCCCCGAGACTTTCCCAAATGCCATGACAAAGCAGTAAGCGAGACTTGCGATATGTGCTGAACGCACAAACTCTTTCATGGCCATAACTATGAATTCTTCATACATTTGTCATTAATGTTTTCCTCAAATTAAGCAGACATTGTATTATTGTTTATTGTTTTAGATAAAATACAAAGGCGACTACGACAAGTAGGTGTCAGAATGCGCGCCAAAGGGGTCCGACCGGTAGTATGGAGTGTTCGTGAATTATTTGGTCGGGCAATATCGGGACATACATTAACCGGACCCAGCCAAAAGTCCCTTAACGACCTATGAAATAAAACAATGATTAATGTCGCATGATTGTATCCCTTTTTTCACGACGAATATCAGACTGGGTGGCGAGGTTATCTCGTTTTTACTTACAAGGAATTTATGCTTGGAAGTTCTTTATATTATCCCTATGGAATATACCATATACCATATAGTTTGTAGTGGTAGAGCCAAACAGTAATCCACACTAGATGATTACTGTTCGAATGGGCCGGCTCGACCGGGGTAGTACCACACTCACAGAATATCGGCGTAAAGTAATAGCTTGCTATTGCGTTTCGTACGGTGAGTGACGAGATCCGGAGGCCTATTCCCTCATCCCCATCCCATCCCCATTCCCCATCCTCCCTAGACTGGCAACGCATTGGCAGCACCTCTGGTGTTGCAGATGTCCATGGGCGGCGGTGACCACTTTCCATCAGGTGGGCCGTCAGCTCGTATGTCAGTCAATTGACATAAAAAAAAAACTTTCTTTAAATTTTTTGGGTTGGCCAATTTCGAAGATAATGGCGGTAACGAGTCTTTTGTATGTACATTTTGATTAAACACGAAAAAAATTGCTGAACAAGTACTAAGTAGAACGATAGTTTTAAATGTTTGAACAAATATCTTTCATATGTCACCTTTTTTGACTGTGAGTCTGGCTTTCAAAAAACATCTACTTTTTGCCCCCATTTCCAGTATAATAAATACAACATATATTGTTTTGATTCAAGATGGTTGGCACGCAAGTTCTACAACTGTTCAAAATTTTAAATTCGTAGCATATTAAATAGTTACTAAGAAAAACTGCTGTGTCATACAGATGAGCAGACAGACAGGCGGACAATGAAACGTTACCCTAAAAAACTGTAAGAAAATCGGAAATTAGTTAATAGTATTTAACCTCTTAATTCATAAGGTCCTTCAGAATTATTTAAAACGCGACTCTGTAGGGTAGCTTTGTACACAATTGAAATAATACCGAAGGCTTGTTTAATTACAAAACAATTCGTTATTTAGAGAATAAATAAGGCTTGTTTAATAAATACGACTTCAAATGAACCCAAACAAAATTTAGTTAATTTACTAGTCCAAATATTTAGCTATCATAATGAAAGCCAAACAAACATTGTCAAGGAAGAACAAATACAGTGCGAGGAGCTTGATGGGAACAGTTGTGATATTTGTTTTTGAAATAAAATAAAAGGTATAAACGCAACTGTTTTCAAAGGAGAAATTATATAATGCATCATCATCAACATTTTAGCCGAAAGATGTCCACTGCTGAACGTAGGCCTCCCCCAATTATCGCCACAACAACCGATTCTGCCTGCGGAGACCCGCAATTTTTACCAGGTCGCCAGTCCACCGTGTGGGTGGTCTGCCCACGTGGCGCCTTCCAGTACATGTTCGCCACTCAAGAACTCTTCGGCCCCATCGGCCATCTGTTCTACGAGCAATGTGCCCCGCCCACTGCCACTTAAGCTTAGCAATTCTTTGGGCTATGTCGGTTATTCTAGATATTTTGTGGCTCTCCTCATTTCTAATTCGATCTCGCAGTGGTACTCCGATAATTGCTTTCTTCTAATAAATTACATAAATAAAATTACTTCTAAAAGCGTCAGTCATGTCACGCAAGGTTTGCGTGCCTATTATTTTCTTATTAATGAAAGCATTAATATTATCTTAGTCACTCGCTCGCTCGCTTACTCTGTCGTCTAGTAAGTAATCTTTGAAAAAAAATCTTAACAGCTAAGTATTTATTTTTACACATTAGGTCACACGGGCTCTTTCACATGTGTGAATCTACCAGCGCTTTGAAAGGTAATATCTACTGAGAAGAAAGAAAGAAATAAATACATTTATTCACAAAAGACACAGTGCGAACTGTTACGTAAAGGTCCCAACTCAGCATAAGGCTGGCTTGGAGGCCAGCGCTGGCCTTCTGTTGGAACCATCTGGTAAAGCCACAGCAGACACAGATGAATAAAATAAAAATAGACCTAAGAACAAAATAATACATAAAAAAACGAAACTTAACGTCACAGTTTAGTTTTAACATTACAGTTTACAACTAAAACTTAACACAAAGTAATAAATGCGAAATTTTGTCAGTGTGTATTGTTTATATGTGTGTTCGTATGTTTGTTACTCGTTCACGCTTCAACGGCTAGATGGATTTGGATGAAATTTGGAATTGAGATAGTTTGTACCCTGGATTAACAGATATTTTTTATCCCGGTAAATTGAAAAGTACTCGAGGGCATAACTATTACCGAATTCCACGCGAAAGAATACGTGGACAGAAGGTACTGAACTTTGTAATCTTTATATAATCTGTGGTAGTTTATAAGTAAGTGAGATGTATAGTCTCCGCGTCAATACTGTTGCAGATATCCTGTTATTGCAACAGACTATAACATTACTTATTTCACGATGTAATAAAACTAGCTCTTCTCTTCCGAAAACCGAGTCACTACAAAGTTGCCGCTTTTATTTAAATACTAGCTGCACAGTTCTAGCTGTGCCCCCGACTATGTACGCAGAGAGCGGGTCGTTCTCTCAGGGCATTGGATATTGTGTTTTTTGTGTGTCGTTTATATATTTTTTTTATTAAGAGCCCACGTATGACTAGATTAAGCACCTCATTTTGCATCAATCAGAACTGAACTCTATGACGTTGGGTTTTATTTTAAAATAGCTCGCTCTCAGCCGTGGCTGTTACAACCACTGCGCATGCACGCGTTCACGAAAATCTGAGTTTTTTGCTGTTTATTAGAGAACCATTACACCTATTAAAAATCCTTTTTAGCGAATTGAGAAGTTGTTTTTACTCAACTATTTAACCAAAAATCATCGTCAAAGACCATAGGGTTTCGAAGATTCAACCAAAAATATGTTTAAAAAGCTTTATGTTTGAAAAATAAAAGTATCGAGGTTTTTCATTACTAATCGTGTTTTCACGTTTAAGCATTTCAAGAAAAAATGTTCAAGTTTAATATGTTCAAAGAACAAACACGATAGTCCCTGTCAGTATTGAAATCTAGATCGCCAAACTTCGCAACCTTAGCGTATGTTTCTTAGCCTCTTAATGACAGAAGTTAAATCTTTAATTCCCATAAACAACGGTCATTTCTTTAAATTTATTATAATAATGTAAGGATTATATGATTTAGGCGTGATGTAATACGAAGAGCCTAGAGTGACACTTTACCACTGTTTCATTCAAAGTGAGCCAATAACCATGATCCATTTGTTTAGTTAAATATTAAGGCTATTTCGCGTCGCTCAGCTTTAAAATCATTTAAGTGATGCTAGACGTTTACTGATCTCGATTTGATCGGGTTCGAGATACCCAAACCGCACAAACGTCGGAACAAACATGAAACATATAGGTATAAAGATATGGTATTTTTAGGAACTCTCCGAAACATTAGTGTAACATGACTCACCTAAGGGAGAACATCTGAGAACTAGCTTTTACCCGCGACTTCGTTGATTACCGAGGAGTAGCATTTCTCATATTTCCTGTATTTATAATACCTCATTTACACGCAGCCACTGCTGCTCGTGCTGCCCGAAATAATTGCCTCGTACTGCTTTTGAAAGCAGTGGGTGTTTACATGCTGCTTCCTGACACACTGCGCGCCAGGCAACGCGAGTAGCAGCGGCGGGAGCAGGAGAAGCGACCCATCTACATATTCGCGCTGCCCACTTCCATGCTCACTTCCCTGCTCACTTCGGCTGCATGTAAATGAGGCATAAAGATTCCTCAAAATCCTTCCAGGATATCGGGTTCAAAAGTAGCCTACTCGTATATCCTTCTCTGACCTTCCAACTATCTACATGCAAAAAATCAAGTCAATCCGTCGCAACATTTTAACGTGAAACATTAACAATTATCCAAAAAAAAGAAACGAATAGAAAACATACTTTCGCATTTAAAATATTAATAAGGATAGCCGTATACCCTCTGGTATTTCCAGTCAGCTACACCTCATAACTTCAAAAATTACGAAGTTCTATGTACACTTTTATTCCCTATTTAATTCGCTTTCAAAATCCTTTCTTAGTGCTTATCTACGTATAACTATATAGGTATAAAGGTACTTCTGTCCTAAATTATATGCTTCTAGACTCACCTCGTTAGGATGTGCGTTGTCTGTCTGTCTGTCAGTTAGTAGAGTTTTATTAGGTGGATCTTGGCCCTTTTTTCGACATTGCCTACGAAATAACGTGCAAGTTATTATACGATTCAGCCGCATTTCTGTATGTAAAGCTAATAAGTAACAATTTTGCAAGCAAATCTGGCAACACCGATGTCAGATCCCATACATCTGCCTTCCAGTGTTGCCAGTTTTTGCCTGTTAAATTGTAACTTTTGTGAATTATATACCTATAGGTTAATTATCGTAGCAAAATCGTTTTCAATATCGCTTACTCAATGTCGCATATGAGATGCCCTATTCAGTTGAAAACAACTTCTTTTCTTTTACCTAATGTCTTTTTTTTAGCTTTCTTGGACGAATAAGTGATTGATTATGATTTGATTGGAGACCTATGAGAAGTGGACGACTCCAGGCTGAAATGATAATTTCATTTGAACCGGGCTAGCCCTGTTCCCAAAAAAAAATAAAAAAAATAAATGAAAAGCTAAGGAATCCATCAATCAAGCACATAACACATTGAATTTATTTATCGAATCAATCAGCGTATCATTGAAATGCCAAACCACTAAAATGGACGTTATTCGCGCACTTTCGAGCGATAATTCACCGCTAGGTGGCGCGAGCGGTCCACTTGCGCGTGCGCGTGAAGCGTGCGATCTACGCCCATAGCGCGCTTTCTCCGATGTCCGAGCTATTGAATATTTTCTGGCTAATAAGTAAATTTGAAATTGAAAACTTCGTCTTACTTCTTTTTAGGGTTCCGTAGCCAAATGGCAAAAAAGGAGCCCTTATAGATTCGTCATGTCTGTCTGTCTGTCTGTCTGGCCGTCCGTATGTCACAGCCACTTTTTTCCGAAACTATAAGAACTATGCTGTAGAAACTTGGTAAGTAATTTTTTCTGTGAACCGCATTAAGATTTTCACACAAAAATAGAAAAAAAAAAATTTTTGGGGTTCCCCATACTAAACTCAAATTTATTTTTTATCAAACCCATACGTGTGGGGTATCTGTGGATATGTCTCCAAAAATGATATTGAGGTTTCTAATATCATTTTTTTCTAAACTGAATAGTTTGCGCGAGAGACGCTTCCAAAGTGATAAAAGGTGTCCCCTCCTGTAACTTCTAAAATAAGAGAATGATAAAACTAAAAAAAATATATGATGTACATTACCACGTAAATTTCCACCGAAAATTGGTTTGAACGAGTCGTAAATCACGGAACCCTTCACGGGCGAGTCCCGTTCGCACATGGACGCTTTTTTTATGATTTTATTTTATTTACAAAGAATTAAAAGAAAAATTTAAACGATTATTAAAACCAGAAGCCGAAGCTATACGCTGCAATTTTCGGGCATGTATTCGACATTGTCTGAACGATATTACAAATTATTTTGCTACGATATGGTGGCTTCTATTAACATGACATCAAAGGCGGCTTCTTTGTTAAACCATCGTGATATCTATCGCTGAGGCAATGTCGAATAGAGGCCTCTGGCCGCAATGTGGCTTGATCAATATTCGCTAAATATTTGTCAAATATCATAAGTATCATTATCACTTATGTTTATAAACTTGTGCTGTTATCAAACAGAGTAGATAGGTACTCTGTTTTTGAAATACTTTTTTGTGCTTAGGTATTTAATTTAACTTGTTAGACTGTCTGTTTGTTTGTTATTATTGACCGAGTTATACAAAATCAGTTCGAAGTAAGCAGCATTATTTTTGCTTCCTTATGCTTTTCGGGAAAAAAGCTCATAAAGACTTAACTTACTGTGATAATTATATATTAAACTACCTGTGTCTGCGACTTTCTTCGCGTTGGATTGGGATGAAAATATGGTATTTTTCATTCTTTGAGTAATTATGTATACTAGAGTGGACGCCTCAACTTGATTTTTTGTAAAGCCTGTTGAGGCCAAATGGCACAAACGCCTATAAGAAAACCGATTATGAGCGAGTTGCCTACAAAGCAAGATGCCCTACAGGCAGGAGTCTCAAAAGCAAGATGGCCAAAAAGCAAGATGTCTCAGAAGCAAGATGCCTCAGAAGCAAGATGGCTAAAAAGCAAAATGCCTAATAAGCTGGATGTCTCAAAAGCAAGATGTCTCAGAAGCAAGATAGCCAAAAAGCAGGACCCTGACCCCGTATATTTGTTTCTATCTTTAGTTTATTTGTTACGTTTACCTACAATAAAAACCATTTTGGGTGTCTTGCTTTGCAGGCTATTAATTACCAAGCAATTTGTCTTCAAGACATTCATCTACTTAGACATTTTGCTTGGTAGTCATTTTAGCAAGTAGGCCATTTGCCTAGACGGCATTTAATCACCTAGACATTTTGCTCTGTAGGCATAATACTTAGGCATCTTACTTTTTTAGGCATCTTCCTTTGTAGGCAACTCGTTCATAACCCGTCTGTTCTAGTGTAACGTAATACTTCAATGGTTTTATTTTAAGACATAATCTAGCTACAAAATTTAATCCAAGTGAATCCAGCTGTTACCGCGTGATTGAGGAACATAAGCAGATAAACATTTTAACATCCCAACGCCTTCACTTAATTTCACATTTATGTTAGTTATAGGATTAGAAACAAATGAGTAAACACTCAGTACCTAAGTTCCTGTTAAAATTTGCCTTGTGAAGTTCATTGACGTCGTCAAGAGAATCTTTGAAGTGTGCGGTTTACCACACGTCTAAAATAACTAACTTAGTTTCATCATAGGAACTACTGATCTGACGACTATTAATTAGCTTTAAATTATGTACCTATTTGAGTTAAACCTCTTCTCGCTAAAGCCTCATTTCATCCGTATTAGGAATTCTTGGAAATATGTTGCGCAATAAACTAAAAATCATACACCTATGTATTTATTTCACAAGTGTATTATCATGTTAAGTAGCGAAAGTTGTCATATTTTTAGCGTAACCTACCGCCATACCATAGAGTCCCATCTTATGGTCGATTGGGTCTGTAAAATTCGTTGAAGGTTACATAAATAAACATTATGTTTAGAAACTAAGTAAATGCAATTACCCAATCACGTATCGGAGAAAGTGTGTGTAGAAAACTGTCGTTCACCACTCGATTGAGCATCCAACGGACACTCATTTGTCAGAATAGAAAGTTCATTAATGAGTAATAAACGTGCAAGCTAATAATATACAAATCACTAACATAATTACTTAAAAAAACACAAGAATGACAAACAACACTACACGACTTTTGAAAAACACTGCACTCCACAAACAAAGCAGACGTTTTATTTTAGCTTTTTCCAAACAGTTCAAAATGTAGAAACTTAGTACTTTGATAATATTTAATGTCCAATCAGAAAGTTTTAAATTCAAGATGGCGTCTACAGCGGCGTGCGCGCGCCGGATCTCGCGGATGACTGGTCGCACGCGCAGTTATGACCAGACACCACTACTGACGACGTCACAGACAACCTGGTTTTTAACTTTATTACCAACGTCAGAAAGTTGCTAATGCTTTACTAAGTAGGCGTCTCGGTCAATTACTTAGTTCTGGGGAAAACACGAAATTTTTCGGTTGAACTCAGACGTTTGAGACCTCTTATGTTTTGTTTCTCGATGCTCGAATCATTTCCGTTTACTTCATTTAGCAACTTATTTAATTTGAGGCCCTGCAATTTTCTTCCACTTGCTTTGTAATAAATGATAGTACCTACCTACGTAGTAAGTGCAACTCATATCTAGGTAATATTATTATGTGAAAGCGGAGTTACAGATTTAGTGCATAATTAGTTTCCATCGTGTTTTGTCGGAAAAGTTCGTATTTATCGTGCTCTCTCAATTAGCTTCAGCAGGCCCCCAATTCTCAGCGCATTCGAGATAATCTAACAATCGAGATAACACGTCAGTGCATACAGTCATTTGATACAGTCATGCAACCGACATTATCTCGAAAACATCGAGAATTGGGGGCCAGTAGCCATCATGCCATGCTGTCATTTTTCATTTTGACATTTGACAGTAAATAATAAAGTTTCATATTAATGAATATAAACATGTCAATCATTGAATACAATAATTAATTGACACTTCGGGTCCCGTCGTCTTCCGATTGAGATCCGAGTTTTAGCGATGGAAACATACGAGTATTATTCACTATATCTGTAATAAACTCTTACATTCTTGACAAGAGTCGTTATTTGTATGTTGTATTCATAGGTTGAGTGCTTTTGTAGTGTAATGTCTGTTTTATAGGTATGTTTTGTTTGTTTGTTTGTTTATTATAATATCTATTTAGAATGGTTTTGTTTAACGATAGCGCTTTTGCTATACTTATATTAGGCGAACCTCTTAAATAATTAAATAGCTTGGCGAAGCGCATAAAATTTTTTAAACTCTTTTAATTGACTTGGGTATTTGAATTGCTTAAATTTTTTAATTTGAATTGTGTCATGTAAACACATTGTCCCTAGCAATTCGACATTAAATGAAAACCCGGAAAATAGGACATCTCAAAGGTGCGATGAATATATTGTATATCGTTTTTTTAAGAAAAAACAAGAATCCCCATTTTTTTATAAATTTAATCCCAACTCAACTGAAACAAATAGTAACATACTGTATCAATCATTCATAATACCAACAAGAATAAAGTGACAGGACCTATGCCCACTCACCGTGTCAATGAGTGTAAATACAGGTTGCTCCAACGTGATAGTGTTAAAGAGTTTTTTTTGGTATATAATAGAGTGATTGTACCTATTCATAATTTGCACATTGGTCAAAAATGCACTACTGAACATTTTGTGTCAAGGAATATCCCACAGCCAGGGACACGTTGTAGATTAATGAACATTTATGGCTATAGTACTCGTGGCACTTTTTACGTTGTCATCCTATCATGAAACTGGCGTCCAATAAGTATATATTTATTATTATATTCATATTTCGAAGGCTACTCCACTTAAGACCATACACTTACAATTTATACCATTTAACTAAACTAAACATAAAAATGTGACTGAAAGAAATACAACTAAGCTAAACTAAAAATGGCCCCTGCGGTATTGCCGAAGATGCTGGCAGCGTTTCCTCGCTGGATTGCTAAACTAATTCGTTGAGCACGGAAACTCCTAGCAAGCTCTTCGGCCTTTTGTGACGTCTATAAGCCTCTTCGTAATATCTTTGAAGAAATTTATAGCGCTGGGGCCCCACGGACCAGTGGTTTCGACGCCGAAAGGAATAAAAAGATTTTCGGCGACGAGGTCGCTACATTTAGTTATTTACCCTTACACTGAGACAATTTTTGATGCTATACCTGCATTACCGTAATGTATTCGCAGCCAAGTCCAAATAATGTCGAAGCATCCGAAATAATGTTGATTGTTACGTGGTAATGTAAAAACATATACAGGCGTTTGTAGTCCGCAACATTATCTATGTAGTCCGCAACATTATCCATGTAGCCGAGTCTTTACTTACGTTAGGTACGTTTTTCTCCAGAATTACGTACGTGGCATCCAGAATTACGTATGTCGGTACAGTAATTTTTTCTCAGTGTAGGCCTTTTACCGCTTCGGCCGCCGCTCCAGGGGCACTAACATGAATGACACAAAGATAAGATAGACGATCTTATATCTAAGTGCGTCTCTCTCACACTAGTGCCGACGAAAGAGATAGTCATAGAGACAAACGGGTTTAATTTGTCTTTGTGTCATTCATGTTAGGGCAGCTCTGATAGAAGTTCGGTTACTAAACAACCTCACAAATTTTAATTCGTAATGCGCTTGCTTAAATGAAACTTTAAAAAATTTATATCATCGATACATTCTATCCAATGGCGTCTTGCATAATTCGTGTCGGCTTCTTTATCATTTCCGTTTAATCGTCTTCTCAGATAGACTGACAGACGGACAGACAGCCTCATCGAGTCGAGCGGCACAACAAAGGCTCTTGAGGCGCAGCGGCGCAGCCCGAGTCGTTACTCACAGATCCACGAAAACAAGTTATTCAAATGTTTATTATATTATTTAACTCTTTTATCCCTAGTTATGAATTTCATAGTTCCTTAGTATTTTATTGTAATACTGTGTAATTATTTTTTCATAACTAAATAAGTCATGTTTTCCCCTTTCATCTTGTTTTTGAACTTTCAAAGACAATACATTTCATTATAATAATACTAATCAAAAATGTCTATCAATTACGTAAAAATTAATTCTAATTGAAAAATAAATTGGGCGTACTAAGGCCAGGCTACTAATTTTCCTAGGCTGCCTTTTTATTGAGTGAGTGCCAATTTAGTTCAATTACTTAGAAATTCATTCTAAAGTAAAAAAGAATGGGTGTAAAAAATATTGCTTAAAGTATTCTGTACTATTTTTAGGGTTCTGTACCTCAAAAGGAAAAAAAGGAACCCTTATAGGATCACTTGGTTGCCCGTCGGTCCGTCTGTCTGTGTGTCAAGACCTTTTTCTCTCAAGTTGAAATTAATATGAAATACTCAGGTATGCAATCTCATGAAGCTGTGAAAAAATCAACCTTCTAAGTCACCGCAAAAGATACGGCCGTTTATGCCGCATATTTTGATAATTTCAAAGGAATCCAAAGGCAATCAAAATCTATAGGGTACTTCCCGTTGACTGGAATTTGGCAAGAAGCAGTGTCTTAAAGGAAAGTCAGTAAAGGAAAAAGTCCGAATACCGTAAATTTTTAATTAAACCACATAAAAAAATAGTTTAACGGAATAACCTTTGCAAGGTCGTATCACACTCTACGATTGCACCGAGATAGGAGCTTGCGAAAGTTATTTTTTATTTTATTTCATTGGTAGGTTGTAAATGGTTACCCCGTTGTTATAAGCATTTTTTTCGTTTTTAAGTCCCGTTACCTACAAGCTACTGTTTCTTTTTCATAGGTAAGAACGGAACCCTCGGCGCGTGAGTCAGACTCGCACTTGACCGGACTGAGATCCGAGTGTGTACGAAGTTCAACGAAGAAACACGAGGTTTAAAACGAGACAGTGACAGATGCGGTCACCTGATGGAGCTACCGTTACTCTGACCATAGCACGTGGTTGCGCACACCAAGTATCTATCACCGCTTCTGTTGAAGTATGCAGGTTGTTAATCGACTTTTTTTCTTTGTGACGATCTTCCAAGAGCTATTGTAATTAAAAAAACCGGCCATTTGCGAGTCGAACTCGCGCACAAAGGGTTCGGTACTATTATTTTTTTAAACTGCAAAAAAATCACGTTTGTTGTATGAGAGCCCCCTCAAATATTTATTTTATTCTGTTTTTTAGTATTTGTTGTTATAGCAGCAACAGAAATACATCATCTTTGAACATTTCAACTGTCTAATAATCACAGTTCATGAGATACAGCCTGGTGACAGACGGACGGACAGACGGACAGCGGAGCCTTAGTAATAGGGTCCCGTTTTTAGCCTTTGAGTACGGAACCCTAAAAACAATAAAAAAGTTGAATAAAAACTAGCCATCTTGTTTTTTTTTTATTTCCACAGGTGTTATAGCTAGGTGTCAGTAGATCGTCACAGGGAAACATAATTTTAAACATCATGACGCAATTATTCAACACCATGTCACAATATTATTATTGGGCCCAATTCGGTGTCTTCTTGATTTAAAATATTCCTAAACTTGGATTTTGTATAACACAGAGCTGTCAAAATGTCAAAATCAAGTTTGACGTTTCTTATTTTTAACGAATACACTTTTAAATTGACCCCACGATATTGAAGAAAAGCAGTATCTTGTAAGTAGATAGGTAGCATCATAAAACGGTTACTATAGTCGTGTACTTAGATAATAGGTATTCGTTAATAAATTATTGATCCGTGCAAAAAAGACAATCACCAATATACCTCCTGATAACTATAATCGTAAAAAATACTATTTGCGATAAAAAAAAACTTATGTTTATACTGTTTATTTGCGAACAATTGGTCCACTTAAAATTCCAATATGAATGCGATGTGACCCAATATTCATGCCACGTGATTATTTAAGAAGTATGTTTCCAAAAAGCCTATCCCCATTTCGATGATACTTTAAAATTAGACTTTAGATACATACCGACAAGATCTCAATTAGTTTTGCCCCTCAAAAAACATCAGCCATTATAAACAGCAACATCTGATTCATTATATTATTATCTTGGTTTGGATATTCAAGTTATTGGATCTAGTCACGATACGCTTAAAGAAAATAGCGAATTGCTAGAGCTTTGCGAACTATTTTTGTTTGTATCACTACCAAATACGACAAACAAAGGAAAAACTAATATTATTCAGTAAAAATAAATTTGTCGGATTTGTAGACGCTAACGAGATCCCGTATTAGCTAGGGAGCTGGGTGCCAAAATTTCTATATGATTTGTTCGCTTGGCAGACCTGAATTGTTCGATTAATAACAATGTAACCACAGAAAAATAGTCTACCACCATGGTAGCGCTGCGTTTTCAATTGACAGCGATAAAAAAATAAAAAAACGGTGTGCTAAATCATTTGTTCATGTCTGCCTCTTAGACTGATGGTCAGAATCATCCTCAAAACGATGAACATCGAAGAGGCAGACGTGCAGGGCTCTGTTTTATAACGGGACGTAGTTGCAAAAATGTGAATGAAAAACGCTATACTAAATCATTTGTTCGTCGTTCCCGTTGCGTCCATTCGATTCATTAGGACTCTCAGAATAGAAAAAAAAGTTGGCAGATGTCTAGGCCGCTGATTTTTTTATGTACGATTTTTTAAAGTTTTAACTCAAAAACGCAGGGACATACGATTTTCGTTTACTGGACCAAATCAATTTGTATTGACATAAACTTTCATCCCTATCAATATGAAAGACAAACAAATCATATACCAAATGACGCCCAGCTATAGGTACTATCGCCCAGCGACTATATCAAGCAAAAGACATAAACTACATTTCTATCAGAAACACCTGACTCAGTCTCTTGGTGCTACTTCTCAGTCAGACTGTTCCGAATTCAATCTCCAAACATCAGCCTGTCATGATACGTGTTGCCATGACATAAAATATACATACTAATCATTACTCTGAGCCTATCTCAGTCCAGTATCTGTTTATATTATATTGTAAAATTGAGCTTGAGTTGTACTTCATAGTGCCACAAATTCCTGACGGCAGAGCAATACACGGATCCGCGAACAACAAGTTCATTAAAATTCTAAGGCATGATGATATTCGCACTACCTTGGAAAGCTCAAACAGCATGTAACACGATACTCGTAATGCAACGGCTAGATCCGTGTTGCGCAAGAGATGAGATCCGGCACTCACGATGCCAGCGGGCAATCCCCGCGGTATTTTATAGTCCGTCGTCTGATATTTTGTCTCCGGAACAGATCGAAATTAATTGAATGTAACCCAGGACTATAAGGGCCTATTCATAATAGCGTCACACGAATTTCATTGTTTTTGGAGTCCTCCTTCGTCCTTGTGGTCACAGTTGTGTGACCCCTCTCCCCTGGTGTGACGACACATATTTCTGAGTATTAATACTTACGATTTATACATGTGACGTCATGAAGCGTCACACAATGTCACACTTTGTTGACCCCCGCCCTCCCCCTTAACGTGTGACTTAATTTTTGAATAGCCCCAGGAGATTATGTTTTTTCCGTCAATCGAGTTGACATTAACACTTGTTGCTTGTCATAGTCACTGTCCGGTGTATAAAAACAGAAACTGAAGTTCTGAATAGAATATTAAAATTTAAAAGTCTCAATTTTTCGTACCTAATTTTATATATTGTATATTGTAAGTGTTTTTAAATAAATTGAAATACACAGAATTCATACATATAAGAAATCAATTGCACAATCAGTTACATTACACTTACGAACTAGGCCTTAAGGAATGTCACTGATAGCCTGAAAGGGCATTGCAAATTTACTTTAATTAGAAATATAAATATAAGTTTACAATCTACGAAATATACATTAGAATTTAAAGTCAATCAATTAACATAAGAGAACAATACAAAATTAGCACAATACTAAATTAAATATGTCACAGTGTTTAGATTAGAGATTATGAGCATTGGATTACTATATTATATTATATATTTTATACAAATTCTGATTATAGTGTTCATATCTTATGAATTTTATCAGATTGGACCTGGCAACACTGATGGGTGATGATAGATCTGTACGAATTAAGCAACAAATAAATCGTCAGCACTGGTAGTTTGTAACTTTCCCGTTACTTGAATAATTCTCGACTTCGTTTCTAGTTTAAATGAGGCTCGTAAATAATATATATGCACCTGCTGTCTGCCTTTTGTAATTACTGGAACGGGGTATGACATGCAAAATTCAATTTTATTTGATTGCGACAGTGAGTAATGTCAAACGTAACCTTTTCATTTCATGTTTGTTTTAGCTGTAATATTACTTTTATGATATTTTAACGGTCATTCCTATTGGTCATAATTCGTTAAGTAAAATTCTAATACCTATCAAAATAAAAAATGAAGTGGCAGAGCCAGCGGTTTCTGGGCACCGTGCACTGTGATAATAGAGGAGACGTAGACCTTCACCCATCAGATAACTTGATGAGACATATTTTTATCAAATATAATTTATTAACAAACATGCCTATGATAACTTGCCTATCGAAAAGTGTTCATAGCTATTTTAATTGAATTAATTTTAATAAATTTTCTGTCATCACCTGTCTCTTTTCATAACCGAATGGATTTCATCTCAACTGATAGTTTTTAATACACAGAATATACCTACCTACCTGGCAAGCAGATGTGTAACAGGTAAGTCCATATAGGCAACTACACCGATCTGTTAACCAATCGAAATTGATATCATAAGTTAGATATTTTAATTACATAACCAATCGTATAGGCTTGCCTGCAAAAAATCGTACATGAAATATTATTGCCAGAAAATTGATAAAAATTAATTCAATTAAATATAGCTATGAACACTTTTCGATAGGCAAGTTATCATAGTCATGTTTGTTAATAAATTATATTTGATAAAAAATATGTCTCATCAAGTTATCTGATGGGTGAAGATCGGTCTTCCACGTCTCTTAGACTATGACGGGAATATTTCTAGTTCATTTCCTTGTGACCGAGCGAGTGCGAAACGCGAGCAAAGCGTCTCCGTTTCAGCTTGGGCAAAAATATTTTCGTATGTCCAGATATCCGAAAGTCCGGATGTTCTCCTCTACAGGTCGCAATTCTCAACCAATTCTCTTGAAATTTTGTGAGCAGTTCGATAATTTTATGGATTTTTATTAAATGTATATGAATAATTACTGTATAAATATTGCGGTGTAGGGTGAACTTTTGTCTTTTTCTAATTCATGTGCAAAGTAATTTTAATTCTTAAATAGAACTTGTTTTATTTGACTTTCAAGTGGACCCAATTATTGGTTAGGTCCTACCATAAATTCTTGATGACGAATGTTCAAGTATTCTTTTAACAAACTGCAACTAAAATATATTTAAGTAAGTTCTCGAAGTTAGAAATCCAAACCACAAAGAAATCTAATCAAAAATCTTTATTGCAAAGCCAAGTCGTTTAAATGGTAACTCCAATAAAAATCAGAAAACAAGAAAGCAATAGTAGTTTATGCAACGGTTGCATAATGATAGGCCTTAAAACACTAGTGCGGTTTTATGAAACGAGCTTTTAGCGAGTTTCATAATTAGATCGCACGTGTGTTTTAAGGCCAAATTATGCAGAGTTGCATACATAACTTTATCTACACACATATTATAAATCCTCCATGATGGGTTCAGAAACAATATTTTCTGGCAACAAGTTATTTGTTGCAATCGTGGCTGCATATTTCCGATATCCGGCGCATTTTCACATCACACTCACTCCGAGAAGACTACTTACTATTCATATTTTCAACTAAAATGTAAATTTAAAACAATTTTTTCTATTCAATTCAACAACAATTCTACTTTCGTTCAGCGAAACGTCAACATGGCGGCAATTCCACCCTCCGTCAAGACCATTTTTTTTTAAATCATAGACAAACGGATGAAGTCTCTATTCTCACGTCACTCGAGATCAAATATTGTGCAGTTTATATTAAAAAAACATACTGAATTGACATTTCGTATCAATAACTGTTTTATTATCTATAGATACTAGAATAGAGGCCCACTTGAGTTTTGACAGCTGTTCCAAATTTAATCTCATTTCTTTACTAAAAACGAAGAAGTCATGTTATTTCTTTATCGCAGCACTGGTTTTTCCTAATTGGTTGTCAAAATGGTGGTCATTTCCTACGGTTTTTGATTAACCAATGGAGGTTTTAATGATATGGGTGTAGATAAAGAATTTTGTTAAACTCTTGATCATCATTTGACTTTTTGCTGATAATAAGAAGATCATTTAAATTTAAATTTCGGATTTTTATCAAAACACAAACACATACAATTCTGCGGACTTGCTAATACATTATACACCCCTACCTTTTATAAGTTACATTCATCAAAAGCGTTTGTGCGTTCAGCGTTCATGTGAAGTCACTTTTTTAATTATATTATTTAAAATTGTATTACTATATGTAGGACCTATTAAATTGTACCTTTACTTACTACGATTGCAGCGCGAAACACCTACTTAATTAATTAAATGAAATTGCCTGCATCAAAGAGGCATAACTTGTCGTGGAATCAGCGCAATTACGTTATATGCTTTCATTCCGTATTTTACTTCTCTTTTTTTAATTAACTAAGCATAATAAAATTTCCTTTTTTTAAGAATCAGCAGAGATTTGTAAACGTTACACCGAATTGAGTGGAAGCTTTCGGAATTTATATTTATGAAATGTAGGTCAATAATATTGCAAATTCCTTGTCAATATTTATATTTCTATTTTTATAAAAATAAAAGCACTACCGATATAAGCAAATGTACCACCATATGTTAAAGAGCATTACAGTGGCGCAGCCTGCCTACAAGCCGATTCTTGACGGCTTTACCAAGCTAGAAAGCTATGGCTAGCTGTCAGTGAAGTCCAAGTTACCTACTCTAACTAAATGTCAGACTCGCACGTACGGTTCTAATTATTCCGGCTTCCCTTAGGACATATTTCACGCTTCGCCACTGGAGCATTAATTGGTCGTCTCATAAAATATGATCATGGATTCAACGATCGGCGGCGGAATGCTGTTTGTACCTATTATTGGAATCTTGTTTGCCTCTATTTCGTATGTATGTCGCATTAATGACAATGATTAGAGCTATTTAAAAATTCTTACATGATCACAAATCTAAGATTTGATCAGATTTTCGATAGCTTAGACAAGTCGATCGATACATTACTTAAATAAAGATAGTAATCGACTCAGATCCGATTTTTACCCGAGTGCGCGAAACAAAACGAAGGAACACAAAAATCGGATATTCTACTAAAGCTCCTGAAATACTGGACCGATGTTAATTCATATTCATATTTTAATCATGATTAATTAATAACGTACGAGTGTTAATAGGCTATATAAGAATTCTAAGGATGCGCCAGACTAGGAGCAAAAATGCTTTTACGTCGCTAGTTGAGTTTTAGTTCTCAACTTTAATTTTTGTCCGCATATTTATTTTAACGGCAGATTTATGGGTGAAATCTATGAAGGTAAATCTATCATTGCTCTGGCTTTGGATCACTATGATTATCATTGCTGTGTATTTTCGTATAAAATTTATTTCCTGCGATTGGTAAAACAAAACTACATGAATGACTGCATATGTTGATATAATAGTTATTCCTATATTAATAACAGTTTCGGCATAATCGACAAGAAACATACTTTTTTCAGTTCATTATTTCTCATTCAGTTGGCGTTTTGAGCACGGTAGTGATATTTTTTTCAAATTTTCTTGCAAAGAAAAATTATTTTCTTTTGTTTCGCATTGCATATGATTGATTCATTTATTTAGAATTTTATTCCATCGATAGCAGGGCTGAAATATTAAATTTTGTGCTAAATTTAAGCTTAGAATATTTTCTTCGGTTTCCACGAAATGCGCGGTATAAAATTTTATATTTTAATATATATATTTTTTTCATTTAATAAATCATCTGATCTCAAAAATACTACTGAAATGTTGATTTGTTTATCGTTTTTATGATTCCCCGTCGTCTTATCTCATTCACTTGGCTAAAATTTAAAAGTGGTATATTTTTCTTCCAAATTGACCGAAAGCGAGGTCAATTCGATAAAAATATGCTTATAATTAAATAGAATTACATATTTAAGTGTAACTAAGTCAAAATTTTATAAAATAAAAAAACGCCAATTGAATGAGATGAATAATCCAATCCTCAAGAATGACCCATAACTCTTACAAAATATGTTGTTATCAGTTAAATCTGCCTTAACTGAAAATTTCAAAATGAACCCTTATCACTGTCTCAAATACGTATACTAAAATTTATTGTCCATTACATTGGTTTTCCTTAAGTGATGTATCAATCAACCATGTTAAGTTTGCGTCTGGTAAAATTATTCTAAAAGGGAACCTCAACATTGCTTTTCATTCTCTAAACACTCTCTTGGCTGGTAGATTTTAATTTCCACTTCTAGAAATGTTGTGGAGCAGTCATCAGTTTCATAATATATTTTTTTGTACGGGTTTAAATCCAAGCAATTAAATATTCCGTGCCCAAGCTTCAGTTGACGTTATCTGCATTCCCTTTATGATTGTTCAGTTTGCCGTCCGCAAAGTTAGCGAAGTCAAGTCAGAAAGTTTTAATATCTTGTTGGCTGAGATAATTTAGTACTTAATTTTGATTAAACGTGACATTTAGTCTATAAATAAAATTTTAAAAGATCATCGTGGAGAAGGGGGAGGCATATGACCTGCAGTCGGACAACCAAGGATAGATGAGGTGTTTTAAAAAAAGTTAATTTATTAATAAAATACCCCAGGGTTGTATATTTTTAGAATCTGCTTCTTAATCTATTTACATAATGGAATCAATTCGAAAGTGTGTACGCTAAATTTAAAAGTCGCTAAACTTGAAAAAAGAAACCTTGACCGTGGAGAATGTCTACATCTCCATTTAACCTAGATTAGGTAGTCAATTTAGATGTTTGCTTACTTCATCATCATCATCATCAGCAGTAAAACTATGTCCACTGCAGGACTTATGGGGTGGAACATGGAGGATTTGCATAGTCGCCACGTTTGGCAGGCGGGTTGGCGACCGCAGTTGGTCATGATAGTACTCGAAGGACGCTGCTGCCATCCTTCGGTTGGTCCCTCTGTCGCCTTTTACGACACCCACGGGAGGAGATGGGGTGATGCTATTCTTAGCTGGTACCATATGGACGGATCTGCTTACATACTTACTTCACGCTAAAATGTCGTAACTACACTACTCCATACTCCACACTTACACTTACGACCTTTTAGCGTGAAGTAAGTAAGCAGATACGACTCTTTAACATGAGGTTCGCTAAATACTTATAATACAAGCAGTGCTCGCTTAAACTTATACATTTCTTTATTTTCTTCTTTCAAAGTTTGGACCGTCAAATGCGTAGTATGCGTGCAGCATATTTCACGGATCTAGCACTTAAGGCACTCTATATTTCAACTGGCCAAAGTGCGAAAAAGTTAATATTTCTGTGACAGCTCTTGGAAAATTATTGTATCAATTAAAAAAACCTATCGACTAAATCTTGATTAATTGCAGAAAAGAATTTTAATTTACGAATTGCTACATTTAAGTCTTTGAACTAATGACTTTTAAGACCTTTATTTACGATGCACGGACCAAATAATGCTTGCAAATTTAAAACATTATTGGTATTTTTATGTAAGAGTGTTGGTGACAGAACCTGTTTTTATAAGTTAACTAGTGGACCCGCCACAGCTTCGCCCGTGGTATTTGTACTGACTGCAGCGCCATCTGCCGGGCTGATTTGTGAATCTAAACCATCCAGGACGCCACCCAAAAACATACAAAAAAAAACAAATCGGTCCAGCCGTTTAGGAGGAGTTCAGTGACATATACACACGTACAGTAGTATTATATTTATATATATAAAGATAGTCAAGTATTTATCGATTCACAATGTATATAGTAGTTGCTAAATAAATGTTTTTTTTCTTTCTTTCTTTCATATACTTTATCACTTAGCCAATGTCGAATAGAGGTTCCAGCATTTAAGTAATAAGTATGAAATTATCGGAAGTGTCAGGCAAGGCAAGCAAGAAATATACTCACTTCGATTCTGCACTAAATTCGCAAAATGTATAGTTTTTTAGGCACACTTCAAAACTCTTCTCAAAACACTCAGTACCTTTTAATTTAATATTTGATCCAGCACATGGTCTACAATAACACATTGATAACAAAACTTTTTTTTAATTTGATCGCAGCGCTAACTGTCGGGACAGACTAAAATTAAAATTCGAATATTATTTAAAATTTGACACTGCGATGGTAGCGCCGTGTAAAACATTCCAAAATCAACAACTACTAATAAATTAAAAAATAATTAAAAAAACATTGTCCAGCGGACAAAATTGTGAATCTAAACCATTCCCAGAACCCCTTGAACAGACACAAAAAATTTCATCAAAATCGGTCCAGCCGTTTAGGAGGAGTTCAGTGACATACACACTCACAGAAGAATTATATATATAAAGATTTTATACTTGTTTTACTATTTAGTTGAATTTTGCATAAATAATCATTTTTAACATATTTTTTAGAATGCAACGGAATGCGCGTTTTGTCTGTCTTTGACACATTAAATAGAATAGGTATGTATGTGTGTAGATTTTTTTTATTAAAAAACGCAAATGTGAAATTACTAATATTGCTTTATTTGTTCAACTCAAGCTAAAACATTAAACCCAGAGAAAAGTAGCAGACACTTCGTTGGTGTCTTACAGAATATGTAGGTATGTTATTTATGAAAAATAAATAAAATACAATATGTTTTATAAACACCTGTATGTACCATGCATTTACCATGAGTTTATGCAAACCGTTCTCGTAATAGAAAACTATCGCTCGGTCCCTTTTACTTGTATTGGCAACGAGCAGTATTTCCAGTTGATTTTGATAACGAGGACGGTTTGCGTAAACTCATGGTAATGGTATCTACTGGTCAAGCAAACTTATTCGCGGCACTGAGGATTCCGTACCATATTTATCACGTTTTGTCTATACATAAAGTCTGTTCGCCAAGAGTTGATAAACTAAAATTAATAATAAGGGTTTCTTAACTCATTACAAATAGCGCGGCCCGCTAATTATTTATGACGATGATAATCAGAATTTTTTTTTTTTTTTTTCATAGAATATTATTATTGAACAGCCTGTATATGTCCCATTGCTGGAATATCCTCGGACGAAGACTATGACGAAGTCTCAGTCGGAGGAAGAATCAGAGTCGGTGACGTTTATTATGAATCGTTCAATTACTTCGTCTACCCTGTCATCAATTTATGAAAATCCTAATTGTAAGTAAGGGGGCGTCAATAAATTACGTGAAGTGCTCAGGGGGGAGGAGGGGATTTAGTCGAATCTTACTAAATCTCACTTGGGGGAGAGGGGGGGGGTCTTGGCAAATATCACGTAATTTTTTTCTAGCAGAAAACGGTGTGAAACTGCGTGAAAGTTAAGTTTCGAAGTAAAAATTGTCTAAATTAAAAATAATTAAGCAAATTGTGTTTTTTTTTTTAAATATGTTCAACGCTCATATACCCAAAATACAAATTTTGAAAAATCTCACGTGAGATTGGGGGGGGGAGGGAGTCGAGAAAAATCTTACAACATCTCACCAAGGGGGGAGGGGGGGTCAAAAATATTTATGGACGTAATTAATGGACGCCCCCTAAGGATACCGATAGTAAACTCTACCCTAATTGAATTTGTAAATTTTGGGTGAAAATAATAAGAAAAGATATTTTAATTTTCAGTTGAATTGTCTAATTTAAACAATGGATCCGATTCTAAATGGCGTCGCCTAAATTTAAAGTTCCTTAATAGTAAAATAAAAAAAACGTCAAACTCGATTTTGTATACCAACAAGCTGTCAAAATCGAGTTTAACGTTTCTTATTTCAAGTTTAGTGACTTTTAAATTTAGCAAACGCACTTTCGAATTGGCTCCAATATGTTGCTTAAAAAATGAAAAACTAAAAAAAAAAACTAATTGTTATATTTGTTGCGTTGTTGCGATTCTAAAGCTCTCTTGAGAGCTTCGGAACCAAAGTCGTAAGTAATGTTTGTCTAAACTCAAACACAACAACCTTGGGATCCGCAAAACACTGTCGTAATCCCTTCACCGGATTTAACCTTGTCCGTCGACAAGGAAGTTGTGTTAAGATCAGGGCCTCTTTAAAACATTGGTTAAACGATATGGTAAATCAATATCGCTTTGTCTTCATCTTGCTTTGCGAAATTTACATTAAAAAGAAAGTGACAACACTAGGCGACTCTTTTGTTGTCATCGTATTTTGAACAGAGTATATATAGATGATTTAATTGTACTAAGCTTGCATTGTCAACAAACAAAGATATATTAATGAAATTACAATCATCATTTATAGAATAAGATTAATATTAAAATTACATTATATTATAACATATATAACAATTGAATTAGACACAAAATTACACCAACGTAAATGGCATTAAATCATTAATATCATTGCGATCTTTATATTGGGCGCCTATGTCAAAGATTGCGTATGTTGTTATTGGGGGTGTAAATTGGGCCATATATGTGCCGCCTCGACCATTGCTGATCTATTGTGGCAGCCCTTTCTTATAGTTCACTGCTTATTCCCGTTGTATCCAGGAAGTTCCAGATGCTTTGGGCAGTGAGATCTTGTATCTCTGCGGGGTGCACAACGTGTCGCCCCAGGTGGATACTTCTTTTGCGTATGAGTGGTCCACATGAGCAGAGGATGTGCATTGCTGTTTCCTCTGTCTCTTGGCAGAATCTGCACATTGCGTCTTGGCTCATGCCCATATTTGTCAGGTGTTTATTTAGTTTGCAGTGACCAGTGAGTATTCTTGTCACTGCGCAAGTCTTACATCTTTTGAGCTGAAGAAGTTCTTTTGATAGCTTACTTTTGTATCCTTCGATTACTGCTTTCGAGTGTTTGAGTCCAGTCGCAGACTTCCACAGCTCGATAGATTCTCGTCTACATTTTGTGTTAAGCAAAGTGTAGGCCTGTTGCTTTGTGATCCCGCAGAAGATTGCGTAGGTCAACGTATTTAGTTATCTAAGAATTCCATAATGGAATAATAGGCTTGATTGGTAAGGAATAATCTTAAGTATCAGACGTCCTTCAACTATAAATAAGCCTTTTTGAACGAGCAGTCCTGGTTTGTTTGTAATAACATTGTATTTTGATCACATCATCAGTAATGTCAACCTTTCTTGTCTTATTTAGTAAACAAGTTTCTAACCTCAAAATGCACCTTTTTTGGGTAAAACAGCTATTTCTTCGTAAATAAAGCAACCAGGCGCCTCATTCGGGAACGCTAAGTGATTCTGTAGCGACTCGTAAGCCAGATCTCTCATCTCGCTCTTACGCATTTGGCGTCGTGCGGAAGAGTGGAATGAGAAATCTGGCTTACGAGTCGCTACAGAATCACTTAGCGTTCCCGAATGAGGCGCCAGAGCAGACTTTAATATTATTTTTGTTTAAGTTACTTGAGGTCTTACTTTATTGTTTTTCTAATAAAAACCGGACAAGTGCGAGTGAAACCCTAGTGGAGAGGGTTCCGTTCCATACATGTTTAACTGAAATTTCCCATGTTACTTTAAATACCATAGACTTCTTATAGGTTTTCCTGTAATCTATAGATGAAGAACTATTTTTTGTATTTTTTGTAGTTTTGGAGATAAGCGGGGGGGAATGGTCAATTTTCGTATATTTTCCTAAATAACTTCCAAACCATTAATTTCAAAATTCCAAAAAAAACATATTTAAGATCCTCACAATAAGCCCTTTCATTTGATATGTAACATGATATAGTTTGCGTAGCTTTTTTTTTTTAATTTTCTAGTTTGCCTCCCAAAAATGGGCCCCATGTTCAAAATTAATTTATTTACGTTACGCATCCCTGTTGCGGTCACCAATTTACATATGTGTACCAAATGTCAAATTAATCGGTCCAGTAGTTTCGGAGCAAATTGGCTGTGACAGACGGACAGACAGACACACGAGTGATCCTATAAGGGTTCCTTTTTTCCTTTTGAGGTACGGAACCCTAAAAAAGAGTTTTTGTCTAAATTTTATCAAAAGAATATGCAGCATTGGTAAGCCTATGACTCATACTAATAAACTTCGTTCTAAATTAAGTACCTATAGACTGTGGTAAGTTGGAACCATAATCATAATGGAAGCAATGCTTCACTCAATCATTTATATTCAAATTCATAGGCACAAATTGAAATGGCAAGGTTTTTATAATGCCCGAGTCCAATGTCATCCGAATTCCAATACCTAATTGCTAAAAGCTTAGTGTCACTAAATTATGCTAATTTATTACTAAAAGTGTAATGTCAATTGATAAATTCGATTGACATCCATACTACTTGTATTATAAATGCGAAAGTGAGTTACTCTGTTTGTTACGCCTTCACAGCCTAACTACGGCACCAAATTGTCCTGAAACTTGGCTTGGACGTAGCTTAGCTCATGAAAAATAGCTTAGCAAATGATACTTTTTATTGCGGGAAAATGGAATTTCCTCCTCTGCTGCACTGAGAGTGAAGAAATAGCATAGAATGCGTGCAGATGCTTATCATCCTGGCATGTCGTAAAAGTCGACTAAGGGACGGGTCCTCCAACATGGTGGACTATCTGTATGGGCGATGGGCTGATCACCTGTCACCAAACGGTTCATCATACCATCTTAGGACTAATTAATCGAACGTGGCCACAAGTAGTATTGTGGCTCTGCCCACCCCATTAGGGATTTAGGGCGTGGTGCTATGTATGTATGTATGTAAAATGGAATTTATAAGCTTTATTTACGATTTACTGGAATGTATTTAACTTATTTGTATCGGTCATTAATTCGTTGGCATCTTAGCATTCGTGAGACACGAACGTAAGATGTTCACTTGATCTACGCTTCGGTACAATTGGCACAACTGTACAAGCTGAACTTACCGTGTCTGTAGATCCACAATCATCCACTGACAAACAAGTTATAGATGTTTACAAAGCACTTATCACTCCACAGGTACACTTTCACTCAATGAAAAGCAGTTCTGTGTCGCTTTGGTTGCCCAAACCGTTAAAACCGCTCCGGCCACGAACGCTCGCGTCACACTGACTGCGTATGCGCAGCGCAAAAGCCTTAGCCCCACCACCAGCAACGTTTTTGATGCCAACGTAAAATGAACTTAATAGACATTAGAATAAAGTACAACTTTATAAAAAATACCAGATTATCTAGGCATTGTAAAATGAACTTAATAGTTCTTGAAATAAAGTACAATTTTCAATAATAGAGTTCATGTGGTGGAAATTGGGTACAAAACCAAATGAAATTGACTCTATGGCCGTAATAAATAGAGTACACTATTAATTAACGCAATAATTAATTAATGCAAAGTGTCTCTGTTCACTTTACTCTCAATTGTTATTTGATTGTTGTTAAGGTTGTAAAAAGTGAGACAGTGTTTGCATCTATATGAGAAAAATACATACATACATACATAGCATCACGCCCAAAATCCCTAATGGGGTGAGCAGAGCCACAAGACTACTTGTGGCCACGTTCGATTAATTAGTCCTAAGATGGTATGGAACCGTATGGTGACAGGTGATCAGCCCATCGCCCATACAGATAGTCCACCATGTTGGAGAGGACCCGTCCCTTAGTCGACTTTTACAACATGCCAGGATGATAAGCATCTGCACGCATTCTATGCTATTTCTTCACTCCCAGTGCAGCAGAGGAGGAGATGGGAAAAATGTTGAACTTAAATAGAAGCAGTGTTTTTGAAGCTGTGGATCGCGACCCCCAGGGAGGTCACACATCCTTGCTGAAGGGGTCGCAAACCGTTGCTAAGGGGGTCGCAGTCGCAAGCCAGGTTTTCAAATGCCTCGTCGTCGACACCACCGACTTAGTATTAATACAGTCATGGGGGTCACCAGTTCTTTTTACTTCTAAAGGGGTAGCGTACTGAAGAAGCTTTAAAAACACTGTCTTAAAGGGTTATACGGTCATACCCACGAAGTTTAATAGATACGTTCAGATCTGGTCTAGCACCTTTGCGTTTTTCGGAACTTAAGTATCTATGAAACTCAATTTGACATTTACTACTAGTATATCGGTAAAGAAAAAACATAGTGAACACATATCTGCACCTACAAATATTATGCAATTTAACGATGTATGAAGTCCCCAACTTGCACTGAGGCTGCGTGGAGACACTGGAAACTATTGCCCGGTCCCTCACTCTTAGAAGAGCCCTGTGGCGAACCGTGGAAGTAAGTTTAGAGTACGATTAAGACCTATACTATTCTACTAATATTCCTGAACGGCATCGGATAGAAAATGTTAGCTTCGTAACTTAAATAGGTTTCGCGAAAAAGTGGCTGTGATATACAGACAGACAGACATATATTCATATTTTCACTACGAAAACCTAAAAAATGGAATGTTTCATTAATAAATTAAGTAACTAGTGGCTCCGTGAGCTGTATATTTCGCGACAAACTTAACTTTGCCGTTGGAAAACTGATATCCCCATACATCGACATAGGTCGAGTCAGTTAACCAACACCGCAAATAAGTTTGTAATTGCAAAAAACCCCATATCTCCGCCATTTTGAAAAGTTTCGAAAAACTGAATTGACAATAAATTCTCTATAATTATCGAACCCGCTCACAAAATTTCACGAGAATCGGTTGAGAACTGCGACCTGGCGCCTCATTCGGGAACGCTAAGTGATTCTGTAGCGACTCGTAAGCCAGATTTCTCATCTCGCTCTTACGCATTACGCGTCGTGCGGAAGAGTGGGATGAGAAATCTGGCTTATGAGTCGCTACAGAATCACTTAGCGTTCCCGAATGAGGCGCCTGTAGACGAGAACAAATGGACAGACGCCAGACAGCCGACGGACATCCGCTGGAAATACGAAAGCATTTTTGCCCAAGCTGAAACGGAGACGCTTCGCTCGCTCGGTCCATAATACTCTTGACGATTACCTCTCAAAATATTTCATATAACATTTCAGCGGCCCTAGCACGATTGACACGCGGATAACTAAACCCCGTCTTATCTCTCTGACTATCTTTCGTTAGTATGATACTAGTGTGAGAGAGACGCATTTAGAGAAGAATCGGCATTAAAATAATATAGTAAGGAACTGGTCAAAGCAATTTTCGCGATGCTTACTTTTGAGGTGTCAGAACGCGAATGTGACACCATCGCAGGTTGAGTCACATGCCAACCACCATCCATGACACCCATTTAACTGACACTGTTTGTTATAATTGAAAAAATGCCCTCTCACAACGTGCGGTGTGAGATAGCACCGCCGGCCCCACCGTCCACAATGATATGATAGCGTGTGAATCAAGCAATATTAGACTTTTGTGTGTATGTCTTAAGAACTAAGATATCAGCAATAGTGTGTGGTTAAGCCATGGTGCTGGCGTTTGACAACCTTCTATGAGACTTGTTACATGAAATTGTACTGATAGGCATATCCTTCCTTTGAGATCTTTGTAAGACGGTGTTAAGTTATCCTTGTGTTAAAGTTGCTGGGGCCGCAGAAGGAATTAAATTAACACAATATGTGTGCCACGTCAGCTCTTGAGTTAGAATAAATAACACTGTTTACTGTTAATTGTTCCACTCTGTTTTTCCCCAACGCGTTCCGTTGAAACGCTTACATAGTTCTATCTTACTTTATCACTCTGATTTTTAATAAGACTGTTGATCTATTCGTTTGCGTAAACACACTGTTTAACGCGTCGCACAAACACAAAGACAGTTTTTTATAGTAAAAAAACTCTACAATGATTGTGTTTATGCGCAATAGTCAACACGGATGCTTAAGGCTGGGTTTGAGTTAAGTCCGTCAGTCGAAACGGCGTCTACTTAATTTAAAAGTCCCTAAACTTAAAATAAACAAAAAAAGGTCACACTCAATTTAGTACAGCAAGTGGAAAATTCCGAGGTGTTCAAGAGACCTATTGCAAAGTTGATCTGACAACTCACACTTTTGGCGTATTTTTCTAGTATTAAGTAAAATTGAGTGACATTCTCAAATGTATGTATGTATATATGTATGTATGTCCAATTGGTGGATTTTCTTAAAATGTTTTTAAGAATTCACCAGATGGACAATTTTAATAGATAACATTTAACAAGTTCACTCAATTTCACTTAACTAAACGAGAACAGCACGTCTAGCACGACCTGCCCGCGAGTCGTTTGTCGCTCAGTGCATCCCTTACATACCCGACTAGTTTGACAGAGACGCACTGAGCGACAAACGACTCGCGGGCATGTCGTGCTAGCCTCCCAGGGCGACGTAGTGAGCTCAACTTTGTAAAGCCCCTCTTAAATTATCATAATGGTCTCTTAACCTAACCTACGAGATATAAAATAACCTAAAGGCTGCAGACAAAAATAAATTTCGGCGTAATCAAACTGTGGTCCGACGAATGAAACGATTAATTCAAAATACCTAAGCTTCACCGCAAATTATAGCTGAACTTCGTTGTATCCAACAGACTGAATTAAGGGATGGGTCAGGGTTTATCACGACCTTTTAAACGATTCCATTCAGGTCCTCAACTTTACTGAAATGTAATTCACTCGGGCCGGTGTTCGACATTGCTTAAAGGATATTGCAAATTATTTTGCTACAATATAGCTCTTATTAACTTGACAGCAAAGGAGGCCCCGTTGTAAAAGCATACGCAGTATCGCTTAGGTCATTTTGAATAGAGGACTTCATTTGCGTGGCTGGTTTTCTTTTCACACAGGAACCACTAGCTTATTTCGTACCACATTGAATAAGAATAAGTTTCTTTTTTATCTTCGTTCACGTTATAAATTAAAACGTATTCAAACACCGGAAGATATATTATACATAACGATACATCGTCTCAACCCGTGAGTAAAGATGTATGCAATTTCATAACCGCATCGCTGAAATGGTGTGTTAATATTCCGTACTGCTTCTTCAACATGGTGGATGCTTTTGCTTTATTTCATTATATTTAATGTCGTACATTTTTAAAGTTCTAACATAGAACTTAAAAAATTACTTATTTAAACTCTCTTGGGATCTTATTTTTGACGACGCGGATAGCCTAGTTGGGAGTGACCCTGCCTCCGACGCAAGCGTCCCGGGTTCGATCCCCGGTAAGGGCAAATATTTGTGTGATGAGCACGAATGTTTGTTCCTGAGTCTTGGATGTTTCCTATGTATTTAAGTATTTATTTCTCTATATAAGTATTTATATCGTCGTCTAGTACTCACAACACAAGCCTTTAGAGCTTACTTTGAGACTAGATCGATTTGTGTAAAGATTGTCCCCTGATTTATTTATTTATTTATTTATTTATTATGAAACTCACTTGCGGTTCGTTTCATAAACACCTACTCGTGTCTTAATTACCCTTATTATGCAAACAGTTGCATGTATAACTATTAACTATGAACAAAGGTAAAAAGATTATTGCATTAAAAAGTGCCCCTGGGAATCATTATGCTGCGATAAGCCACGGCGCTATCTAGTCAGAAAAACTCCGATCTAAGTAAGACAACAAGATTAAATAAATATTGGCAACATTTATTTTAAAATTACCCATTGCACGCCCATGATCCACTTTCTGAAGCAAACGAACTGACAAAACATAAATTTCAATTTATCGAATCGTCGAGAAAGGTCAGGGGCAGGAGATTTGGTCTAAAATCGATTCATCTTTACTTGTTTTATTTGGTAAACAAGTTTATAACCTCAAAATGTCATTTTTAGGGATCCGTACCTCAAAAGGAAAAAAGGAACCCCCTATAAGATCCCTTAGTTGTCCGTTTGTCTGCCTGCCTGTCCGTATGTGTCTGTCTGTGTATCAAGACCTTTTTCTCATGATCGCGTGGAGGTACCAAGTTGAAATTATAATCAAATATTCAAGTCTGTAATTTTCTGGAGCTGTGAAAAAAACCGGCCAAGTGCGAGTCAGACTCGCGCACGAAGGGTTCCGTACCATTATCTTTAAAAAAAATATCACGTTTGTTGTATAGGGGCCCCCTTAAATATTTATTTTATTCTGTTTAAAGTATTTGTTGTTATAGCGGCAACAGAAATACATCATCTGTGAAAATTTCAACTGTTTAACTATTACGGCTCATGAGATACAGCCTGGAGACAGACGGACTCCGTCTGACGGACAGACGGACAGACGGACAGACGGACAGACGGACAGACGGACAGACGGACAGACGGACAGACGGACAGACGGACAGACGGACAGACGGACAGACGGACAGACGGACAGACGGACAGACGGACAGACGGACAGACGGACAGACGGACAGACGGACAGACGGACAGACGGACAGACGGACAGACGGACAGACGGACAGATGGACAGACGGACAGCGGAGTCTTAGTAATAGGGTCCCGTTTTTACCCTTTGGGTACGTAACCCTAAAAATCAACCAAAGATATGGCCGTTTATGCCACATATTTTGACACTCGCAAGGGATTCAAAACATACTTCCCGTTGACCTAGAATCATGAAATTTGACGAGAAGCCGTGTCTTACAGCTCAAGTATCCACCACCGAGAGTTGAATTCCTTGGCTGGCCTAAGGCATTCAAAGCTCTTTACAGGGAGCGTAGACTCAAGCTGGACCAATAAACTTTGGAAACTCAGCCGTAAACAGCTCAGATACATAATCGGAGTATTCACGGGTCACTTCGGGTGTAAGTATATCTTAGCCAAGATGGGACTCTCTGACAACACAAGCTGTAGAATGTGTGGCGAAGAGGAAGAAACAATGAATCACATCAAGTGCGAATGCGACGCCCTCGCCAGACTAAGAATGAAAATCCTTGGCAATGGTTATCCAGAACCAGGGGAATTCAAGGCACTACCACTGCGCTCCACAAGTCACTTCATTGAATTGGTGGCGAATGCAATGAATAGTGCTTAGGAAAAAGGGGTAATTACACAAAATATCCTATAGGGTCGAAGTTTTTTTTTTTATAGAAGATAGGTGTGCATTTGACCTCTATCTCACCTGATGGCAAGTGATGATGAGGTCGACGATGGAGCATGCACACCTAGATCATGCCTATTCACTCTCTCCTTGAAAAGACCCAAGTTGTAGTGTTCTGGGAACAAGTCTGCAGGCAGGGAATTCCACTCCTTAGCCGTTCGCCAAATGAATGTTGAAGCGTAACACTTCGTGCGAATTCATTTCTAAAGTCGTATCACACTCGACGGTTGCACAAAGATAGGAACTTGCGAAAGTAATTTTTTGTATTATTTCATAGCTATAGGTCGACCGCTTAAATGAGTCTTCGCCCGCGCGGCACAGGGTCGCGGGGGCAGGCGACAAAGGGGACCGAGAGAGGTGCGAGCGGCAGGCGCATTTTTGTTTTCATTCATTTCACGCCGCCCGCACATCTCTCAAGCCCCTTTGTCGTCCTGCCCCCGCGCCTCTGTGCCGCGCGGGCGAAGACTCATTTAAGCGATCAACATATAGGTTGTAAATAGTTACCCGGTTGTTAAAAGCTATTTTTATCATTTTTAGGATTCCGTACCTACAAGGTACTGTCTGTTTTTCATAGGTAAGTACGCGACCCTCGGCGCGCGAGTCAGACTCGCACTTGACCGGCTTTTTTGGGTGAAACGACTATTTTATCCTATTATGTGATTTTTTTTTACTTAAAGTGATGTCCCAATATCTCGTGTTGCTTTATTTATGAAGAAATAGCTGTTTTAGCCAAAACATTTACAAGGTGGCAAAATTTTGAGGTTAGAAACTTGTTTACAAAATAAGACAAGTAAGGATGAATTGGCATTATCTTTACTAACAAAAAGCTTTTAACTTAGCTTTTAAGGTGACCCCAACTACGACACGGGGCAAAAAAATGCTTTTAGAAACCGATGAATACAAACTGCTGTGATATTTAATCGAGAGCCTGGTCCTATTTGATTGCAAAAGCCTCGCGTGTAATATTTGCTGTGTTTTTTTAAGAGAACGCATTCGAAAACCGTTTGAAAGTTTGCTTCGGAAAATCCGCCGCCGAATTGAATTTTGATTCAACTCGTGCATTCCACGAGACTGAGTTACTAACAAATGCTTTGAAAATACTGAAAGGCAAAGAAAATAAAGTGAGAATTATTAAATATGCACTTAAATTAATGTTACATGACCAAATTAATGAGGCGTTACGTGAATGAAAAATTAATGCATTGCCCGAACATCAGGGTAAAATTTCAGTAAATATAAAATTTGTATAGCTAGTACAACATGTTACAACTTTTATAGTGGCCCACTACCTTTTAACTGAACTATTACTATTATTATTTGCGAGTGTTTAAAATTCGAAAAACCATATACAAATGATAAATATTTGAATTCAACCTAAAACATTGGCAATAGTTTTTCTTAGTGTTATGTTTTACGCGGTTATTTCCGATTACAAGCCGTTTCCTGCACAGCTATCGGGATTTGATTCCTGGATATCCCGGATATAGAGTTGTTTGCTTGAATACGAAGTGTATATTGAAACCGTCCTATAGCGTGCAATACCCTGCAAAATCTTTATTTATTTAGCCGTCGTGTCATTCTAGTTTACGTAACGTGTCTTTTGAAATATGCGTTCAGAAAGTACATGATCTCCTTATTACCTTTAACTAATTCTTCTAAATTAATATGGCCGAAAAAATGTGGTATAATTTTTAATATGTGAACTTAGCATCGAAACTTTATACAAAACTTTATCCTCAGACATGCTTAAATTGAAAAGCAAATAGGATATTAAATTAAAGTTATGCGATCCAATTAACATTCGGTAGAATTTCCCATGAGCCACATTAGGCGGTGCGCCAACTATGTCTGTCCGCATCGTCCGTAATGGTCTCCACGTGTCTGTTTTTCCGGAATTTTAATAATTCTCCCTTTTACCCGCAGCAAAATGTAGGTATCTGAAAATATAACGAATTTTTTGACATTTTATATTTCGAAATTTCCCTCCAATCCCGGGCTGTCGTAATAAAATGTGGAATCCAGTGATCAGCAAGTGTAAGCGCACGACGCGTAATACGTAAGAGCGAGATGCAAAATCTCGCTCGCGCGTCGCTACAGTATCACTTAGCGTTCCCGAATGGAGGCGCAGATATATCATCGAATAAATCGTCGGATATTGTTAGTTGTTTGTTGGGTACCTGTTATACCGGATCAAGAAAAACAAGACCAAGTGTGGGTAGTTCGAAAAACACGCACGACTTGTAGATGCTGACATCCACCACTTTAGTCTGCTCGTGACCACCGCCGTTGCAATACGGTCGAAACGTCGAGGTAAATACACTGAGAAAAAATGATTACCAAACTACTTCGGTTATTTCAGAAAACGATGATTTGGTAAGGCGTTATTAAAGTTAATTAGATTTAACAATAGTAGTTTATGCAACGGTTGCATAATGATAGGCCTTAAAACACTAGTGCGGTTTATAAATCCTCCATGATGGGTTCAGAAACAATATTTTCTGGCAACAAGTTATTTGTTGCAATCGTGGCTGCATATTTCCGATATCCGGCGCATTTTCACATCACACACACTCCGAGAAGACTACTTACTATTCATATTTTCAACTAAAATGTAAATTACAAGCAACTTTTTCTATTCAATTCAAAAACAATTCTACTTTCGTTCAGCAAAACGCCAACATGGCGATCCTCCGTCAAGACCATTTTTTTTTAAATCATAGACAAACGGATAAAGTCTCTATTCTCACGTCACTCGAGATCAAATATTGTGCAGTTTATATTAAAAAAACATACTGAATTGACGTTTCGTATCAATAACTGTTTTAATATCTATGGATACTAGAATAGAGACCACTTGAGTTTTGACAGCTGTTCCAAATTTAATCTCTTTTCTTTACTAAAAACGATAAAGAAGTCATGTTATTTCTTTATCGCAGCACTGGTTTTTCCTAATTGGTTGTCAAAATGGTGGTCATTTCCTATGGTTTTTGATTAACCAATGGAGGTTTTATGATATGGGTGTAAATAAAATGGTTTATCTAACAGAACAGAACTAAATGTAAAGGTATTGGTTTAAGTTATGTAGTCACTTTTTTATATTACGGATAAACAAAAGTCCGGTTTCATTTAACAACCCTTTAATAATAATAATAGATTATCGCGTTTAAGTTTTCATACAAATAAGGTACAAAATTTTGGCACCTTTATGCTCTTGAGTGTTCCCATCATCATAGTGTTGGGCAGGAAATGACTTTGGCAGGACTAGGAATTTGAGGGAGTAACTCTTTTTACCTCAAATAAGGCGAGATACTACACGGAGATTACGCCTCGCTCTCGTATCATTCTATCACACTACTGTGCCTTTATTCGGGAACGTCTATCTAAGTGATATTGTAGCGATTATCATCTCACTCTTCCGCACGATGCGTAATGCGTAAGAGTGGGATGCGAATCTCGCTACAATAGACGTTCCCGAATGGACGCCCTGTACGGAACGGAGAGCACTTGTTTGTCTCACTCACACTCTGAGTGACTTACTACGCTGTATACGCTACGCTACCATCTATGTCACCTCACTCGTATGGTTCACTCGGCTCGTCTTCTATCATTGGGACATAGACATGGAGGGGGGAAATTCTCGTACTACATCATCATTCATTCAGAAACATTGAAGGCTATAAACAATAATGTTATAAATAAAATAAAAGTTTATCCCTAGCACCTAGCACCGGGCTCCCTTAGCTACGTGACACGAATAGCATGATGAGTAGATATTTTTAAGGAAGAAGGCATCATAAATAATGTAGTTTCTAAAGTCTCTCTGAGACATAAAACGTGAGCTTTATCATTTGAAATACAAAAATTGGACGAGACGTGAATGGGTTATGCTACGAAACGTCTAAGAAATCTACCTTTCATATTTAAACGTGATAGACAATGCGGCTATGTGTCCCTTTGTGATGTAAAAACGCAACAACATGATCAGATAGAGGCTTTCTTAAACTTCTACCCCGGGAACATGCATCATTTCCAGGGCATACCAATAACCATTTCCCCGCAGACCAAGATGCAGGCATATATTGGGTCCAATTCAAAACAGTGTCGCCTAAATTTTAAATTCCCTAAACTTAAAATAGAAAACGTCAAACTCAATCTTGTATAGCACCAAGCTGTCAAAATCGAGTTTGACATTTCTTATTTCAAGTTTAGCTACTTTTAAATTTGGCGAACACACTTTCGATGTGATGCCATTACCGATTTATAAAGTTTTCACTGGAATAAAATAAATACTGGGCCTATATTCCGTGCAGCGCGCCAGTATCACAGGTGTGTAAGTAAGTCATTCAATAAAGACCTCTAGCAAATTAACAATAGAGTTCACTAGGTAAATCAACGTCATACGACGTTCGGATTGGATATTCGACATTGTTCCGATACAGAAATTGTAACTATGGTAACCAAATATCGCTTTGTTTTGTCAGTTTTGTAAACTTGACTTAGTAAGATAACAAGTACAGATATAGTGAATAATATGTTTACATCGGTAAAACTCGGATCTCAATCGGAAGACGACGGGACCCAAAGTATCAATAAATTATTGTATTAAATGAGTGACATGTTTATATTCATTAATATGAAACTTTATTTTTTATTTTATTTATTAGCCTTGTGCTGCTGAATTATTAAATGTACATGAATTGTTGCATATATATATATATATATTTTTCCTTTCTGGAATTCGTCATTTATTATTATCTATTGTAGTTCCTTTCTGGAATTCGTCTTTTATAATTATCCATTGTAATGTCTTATCTAATAAATCCTTGTATTATTTATAATATTCTTATTACATAAATTTGGTCAACTCAGCACGCCCGTTGGACGAAGGCCTCCTCCAGTCGTCTCCACTCTTTCCTATCTTGTGTCGTCCTACTCCATGTACGTCCCAACATTTCTTCTAGGTCTTTGCACCATCTTATCTTTGGTCTCCCTTTTGCTCTTTTACTGTCCCGTGGGTACCAATCAGTGACCTTTTTGGACCATCTTTCATCCGTCCTACGGTGAAGATGGCCAGCCCATTTCCATTTTAGCTTACGTGTTGTACTAGTTACATCTCTTACTCTTGTCTTTTTCCTGATGTCAGTGTTTTTGATCTTGTCTATTCGTTTTTTACCCAGCATACTCCTCTCCATATTATGTTGGCATGTTTCTAGCTTTTTTTCATTATTTTTTGTTAGAGCCCAGGCTTGCGACCCATATGTTAGACATGGGAGAATACATGTGTTGAAAACAATTTTCTTGCAATTAGTTGGTAAGCTTTTGCTCTTCATGATCTCTTTTAATGCCCAGTACTTACTCCATGAGTTCTGTATTCTTCTTTCAACTCTTTTGGACATTTCATTCTCTGTTGATATAAGCTCTCCTAGGTACACATATTCTTCTACATATTCTATGATGTTATTGTTAACTTTTATAGTATGTTTTTCATTGTTTGTCATAATTTTTGTTTTCGAAAGGTTCATCTCCAAGCCGGCTTTTCCACTTTCAGTTAGTAAGTCATTGAGCATATGTTCTAAGGTTTCTGGGTCTTCAGCCATTAGTACTATATCATCAGCAAATCTTAAATTACTTAACCGTTCCCCATTTATTAGTATGCCATATGAGTCCCATTTTAAGTTTCGAAATATGCTTTCAAGGGTGGCATTGAATAATTTTGGTGATAGAGGGTCACCTTGCTTTACTCCCCTTGTGAGTTTGAACTCTTTTCCTTCTTTTTCTAGCTTGATTCTGGCGGTACTGTATTTATATATTTTTTCAATAATTCGTATATATTTTTTCTCGACTCCTTGTTCTAATAATGCTTTCCAGATCTTGATGTGTTCTAAACTGTCAAATGCTTTGAAGAAATCGATAAATGCTATGTATATGTTTTTCTTATATTCATTATATTTTTCTATAATTTGGCTGACTGTATATATATGATCTATAGTTGCAAAGCTGTGCCTAAACCCGGCCTGTTCTATGGGTTGGTTCTGGTCCAAAGTTTTTTCTATCCTTTGAAGAATTATCTTTGAGAACACTTTATATACATTCGATGTGAGGCTAATAGGTCTATAATTATTAATATTACTTATATCTCCCTTTTTGTGTAATAGTGTAATTACAGATTTTGTCCATTGATCTGGGATTTCATCTTTTACTAATATATTGTTGAAAAGTTCATTTAGAATATTGGTTAGTGCTGGCATGGCTTCTTTCAGGAGTTCGTTGGAAATTTGATCTAAACCTACGGCTTTCCTATCCTTTTGCGACATTAGAGCTCGGTGTGTTTCTTCGGGTAAGATCTTAGGTATATAAATTTCACTTTCATGTTCCGTGTCTGTTAGGTCTAGGTGCTCGGAGTTGATTTTAGATGTATATAGATTTTTGTAGAATTCTGTAGCCACATTTAATATACATTCTCTGTTAGTGAGTAGTTGATTTCTGTTTCCTTTCATTTTTGGTATCCATTCCCTCATGCTGTCTAGGTCCTTGAAAGCTTTTTTGGTTGCACCAAATTTAGTTATATAAGCCTCTATTGTTTTGTTTCTTTGCTCTCTATGGTCTTTCCTAATGCTTCGATTAATTTTTTTGCTTAATAAAGTTATTTTTGCTTTATTATTTACTGTTAAATGTCAAAATGAAAATGACAGCATGGTGTGATGGGTACTGGCCCCCAATTCTCGATGCTTTCGAGATAATGTCGATTGCAAGATTAAACCTCAGATTCATACAGTTGTGTCAAATGACGGAAACTAATTATGCACTACATCTGTACTCTATCAAATTTTTTTTGTGAAACGGTTTTATTTGTAAAGAAACATACTGAAGATGCAGATAATGTACTAAAAGCTAAGAAATTTATTATTAAATGGATAGAAAAGAAAAATATATTATATAGTTCGCCGTTTTATGTGGCGGCTATCTTGGTTTTTTCATAGTGTACTGTATTCTACTGATCAAGCCCTTTCATTTGATACCCATATTGAAGGAGTTGTAAAAACATGTGTAATCCGCCATTTTGTCGCAGCACCCATCTTAGATTCACAATGATACTGAAGAAATATAATAATTGTATTGTCAACGAAACTAAAGATGTGTACCGAATTTTAGATCAATCGGTCAACGGGAAGGGGGTAAACTGTAACACACACATACACACTTTCAGACACAATAAAAAACAAGTGAATTAAATTCACAATATTTTAAACATACATTCATATATAGGTAAAGGTAGTTAGTATTATTTATAAGCTTTTATCGATGAAAACATTGAGAAAGTTTGAGAAATGAGTGCCTGAAAAATTCCTGTATTCTACCGAGTAATAAGAACATTTTATCCCAACCTTACGTTACTCAAAGGATTTTCCTTGAACGACGTACGAGTATGTATAGCCCAGAATTCTATTTGGCATTTCGCCAGAATTATTACATAAAATACCCTCGACCTCGAGCATAGCCATAATCCTAAGAAAAGCAAAAGGTTTCCGACGGATAACATGAAGAAGGCTAGACAAATTATTGTTCTTTTTATTTTAAAATTCATTTTATGTATTTGAAGCTTGAATTAAATATATTATACATAAAAGTGTGTGTAAGTGTATGTTTCGAAAGGTGGTGCGAAAATAATTTTATCTAAATCCATAAAACCTCCATAAACAAAAAATAAATTCTTTCTAATCTAAGACAATCTAAACTAACCTAAAACAATAACAATGACAACTTAGTGATACGAAAAAAAAAAGCATAATTGTAATTACCATAAATAAAAACAGTGGGTAAAGTACCACGGCAGGCAGCGAGCTAGCTTAAAACTGGCACCGAGCAAAGGGAAATAACTTTGTGGTTTGTACCAATGATATGTACCTAATAAATCATATTGCGCTTGTGTCATGCTTTAGTGTGCTCTGACTTAGTTGATGCTCACAAAGATATCTTTTCAAATGTAACCTAAAACTATGTATATTTTGCAGGTTCCTGATTGGCGGTGGAATGTTATTCCAGCATTTGGTGGCCGGAAGCTACCTCGAAAGGCAGCTGAGGCATGACGAGTTGTTAATAGCTGTATCGCGCACTGTCGAGTGCCGCGTCGTACCCTATTGCAAGAATCCTGTGGCAACTTTTCAAAAAGATATATAGGCGCTTTTTGTCTTATTACTCCAAACAACAAAGAAGCCAAATGAAGTTTACGGCGGTGTTGCATTTTTAGCATAGAGTGTTTATTTATAAATGGAGTGACATGGGCCCTCAACGGAATATTGAAACAGAAGCACAGGCATTTTGGACACGCTGAATGAGTCTCTTAGTTTTTGCAAGAAGACGTGGGCCAAAAACTGTGTCCATATAATTTAATTTAGATAAGACAAGTGACTCAACCAGTTGAACACGCAGACTCTCGTTTATAAATGGCCGAGCCCTATACAGTATCTTCAGCTTGTAGAAGCAACTCCTGACTGAATTTGCAATATGTTTCTCATAACGCAACTCACTATCCATAAGAAGACCTAAGTTGCGTACTACAGAAACATGCTCAATAGGCTCATTAATTAGCATGACATCCACAGTTGGTTTCAGAACAGCTAGCTGTTGTCTACTGCCTATAATCAGATATTTTGTTTTAGCAGGATTCAGTAACAGGCAATTGTTCGAGGCCCAAGTAGCTATTCTCAGAAGATCCTCGTTAAGCTTCCTTATGGCACTGTCAACTTCCGATGGCTTACATGATATGTACACTTGTATATCATCTGCATAGATATGATACCTGCAGTTAGTTATGTGTGATTTTATATCGGCTGAATATAAAATAAACAGGATCGGGCCAAGGATTGATCCTTGAGGTATCCCTCTGGTGACAGCCACCTTGTCCGATACTTGTGAGGAGCCATCATTGTGATTTAACTTCACATACTGGTAACGATTGTTAAGGTAACTATCAAACCAACGTAATGCCTCGCTATCAAACCCATAGTAACTCAATTTTGACAATAACATGCTAATATTTAAACAATCAAAAGCTCTAGAAAAATCTAGATAATTTTTAGTATCGTAATGGTCATAACGATACAGATATGACCTACAGGCCAGCGCGCCGCCGTCGCCGCAGCTGGAGGGGGGCCATCGTCGCCGTGTCGCCGTTTATAATGTGTGTAGATAAAGTTATGTATGCAACTCTGCATAATTTCGCCTTAAAACACACGCGCGATCTTATTATGAAACTCGCAAAGTTCGTTTCATAAAACCGCACTAGTGTTTTAAGGCCTATCATTATGCAACCGTTGCATAAACTACTATTCTTTCATTGAATGCGCTGTCCGTTTCTTGTATAATATGCTAAGCGATTAAGTGATGACGTAGGTATTTTCATTATCTCGAAAACGCTTTAATGATAACTGGCAGCGTGTTAACTAGTACTTAATGACCAACGAACCTCTATACATAAATCTATAACGTGTTTGTAGATTAATGATATTTACGAATAAGTTTATTAAAAATTGTATTTTACACTTGCTTACATTGCACTTTAACATTGCAATAAAATGCGTACACAAAATTTCGTGTCTGTGCTGTGGACCGTTGAAGAGTTCCTTTATCTGGAGCTAACCCTGGGTGTCGATTCAGGTTATACTTACCATAAAAATGCATTGTCATCGGAACTGAACCAACATGCAAAAATGTAGCTCCGTAGGATAATAGGAAGTGGTTCTAATTCCGCTTGCAAGATTTGACCCGTACTTACAAACATTGTCAGTTAATATAAAAAGTTTTAAAATACATATAATTACTTGATTTGCGTTGCGATAGTTCGAGTGCCAGAAAATGATACAAGCTATTTATTTATATATTTATTATAATTAATTTACAATAATAAGCTTACAGTTTGGAAACCAACACACCTATTATGCTAAATAAAATTCCCAACAAGGAAGATAAAAATAATAATAATAATAATAACAACATACACACAACATCCCAGAAAATTCACAGTTCCTGAAGGAATTCCACGTGGATGAAATCGCGGGTGAAGACTTGTGTCGAATAATTACACTCCCTTGCGTTAATTACTGCTAGGACATTAGCATAGCTGAATTAATCTTAACCGAAATTGCAACCACAACCACAAATACTATGTACAGTGCTTATAATTACGAGCGTGTAATTACTGAGTTAAATAAATCATTAAAATGATGAATATCTCTCTATTACCTCATTTACATGCAGCCATTGCCATGCCACTGCTTTCGAAGGCAGCGGGTGTTTACATGCTGCTTCCTGACTCACTGCGCGCCAGGCGATGCGAGTAGCAGCAGCAGGCAGCTGCGGGCAGGAGCAGGAGAAGTGAACCATTTACATACTCGCACTGCCCACTTCCATGCCCACTTCCCTGCTCACTTCGGCTGCATGGGCAACGCGAGTAGTAGCGGCAGGAGCAGGAGAAGTGAACCATTTACATACTCGCACTGCCCACTTCCATGCCCACTTCTCTGCTCACTTCAGCTGCATGGGCAACGCGAGTAGCAGCGGCAGGAGCAGGCGAAGTGAACCATTTACATACTCGCAGTTCCCACTTCCATGCCCACTTCCCTACTCACTTCGGCTGCATGGGCAACGCGAGTAGTAGCGGCAGGAGCAGGAGAAGTGAACCATTTACATACTCGCACTGCCCACTTCCATGCCCAGTTCTCTGCTCACTTCGGCTGCATGGGCAACGCGAGTAGCAGCGGCAGGAGCAGGAGAAGTGACCCATTTACATACTCGCGCTGCCTACTTCCATGCCCACTTCCCTGCTCACTTCGACTGCATGGGCAACGCGAGTAGCAGCGACAGCACCAGGAGAAATGACCCATTTACATATTCGCGCTGCCTACTTCCATGCCAACTTTCCTGCTCACTTCGGCTGCATGGGCAACGCGAGTAGCAGCGGCAGGAGCACTAAACTACTTACTTCAAAACTATTTATCTTAAAATTATAAAAATATTTAAGATTCCCACAACGAGCCCTTTCATTCGATATGTCACAGGCTCTATATAGCAAAACTTTTACATAGCACATAACCCTTTTCATTGCAATCCCACACAGAAAAAATGGAAGGGCTAGGAATGGACGGATGGAATGGAATGGACGGTGAGTGACGAGATCCGGAGGCCTATTCCCTCATCCCTATCCCATCCCCATGCCCCATCCTCCCTAGACTGGCAACGCATTGACAGTACCTCTGGTGTTGCAGAACTCCATGGGCGGCGGTGACCACTTTCCATCAGGTGGGCCGTCAGCTCGTTTATCAGTCAATTGGCTTAAAAAGAAGAAAAAAAATTCTAATATCAACCAAGCGACTTATTTCGGACAGAGCTTGCAAAGCAAAGTTGTTGCTAAAATCAAACAAGTCAATGCAATCACAAACATGTCTATAATTTACAAAGCTGTTATTTATTTTCAAATAAGTCTCGGTTGTATGTAGCCGTAAACTTTTAGACAAGCCAAATTGGTACTTTGATGGCACGTCGTTTTGCCCCTGCACGCGAGTAAAGTCCCAGTGGGGTCGGAATACGTTAAAACATTAAATATATAAATATAACTCAAGTTTCCATCTACCAATGATTTTTACTTGTTACAAGCTTCACACGTGCCATAATAGAGACGATAAGTAATTGAAGACTAATTAATAGGCAGCGATGGAAGTTTAGTCCTCACGCCGCCGCCGTAATTGGTGTTCTAGAAGTTGTTTGTTGAAATGTTTCTACTTGACTTCATATATTCAGGGCCGGGTTATCCATAAGGCAGTGTAGGCAGCTGCCTAGGGGCCCCACGCACCATTTGTAATACCTTCGTAATGTAGTAAATAAGAAACCGGCCAAGTGCGAGTCGGACTCGTGCACGAAGGGTTCCGTACCATTATCTATAAAAACGGCAAAAAAATCACGGTTTTTTGTATGGGAGCCCCCTTAAATATTTATTTTATTCTTGAGATACAGCCTGGTGACAGACGGACAGACGGACGGACAGACGGACAGCGGAGCCTTAGTAATAGGGTCCCGTTTTTACCCTTTGGGTACGGAACCCTAAAAATAGCTTTATTATCTATGTAATTTCATTGAGGCAGAAAATATATAGGTATTTTAGGAAATTAGAAGGAAGGTATAAAAAGTTTTTTTTTTAAATTGTATTTTTATAAAAATCTTTTTTGCCCAGTGCGCTTTAACATACCAATAAAATGCGAACACAAAATTTTGTATCTGTGCTGTTGACCGTTGAAGAGTTTCTTTATCTGGAGCTAACTCTGGATGTCGATCCAGGTCATGCTTATTCTTATTATAAGAATGTATTGTCATCGGAACTGAAACAATATGTACAAAATCAGCTCCGTAGGATACGAGGAAGCGGTTCTAATTCAGCTTGCATGATTTGACCCGAACATACATACAAACATTGCAAGTTAAATAAAAGCTTGTAGAATGACCCCAGCTATTCAATGTCACAGAATAGACAATAGTACTAACGTACAGAAGAATTACTGCCTAACAAAAGCGGTGTTTACGTACGAAAAAATGCCTAATCATGCTTTCTCTCTCCGTCGCATAAAACGTTCTCTTTCGTGTACGCTAGGGTTGCCAGTTTTTATCCGCGTCACACAACAACACCAAATATTTAGGCTACTTGATGACGCGTGAATCAGCAACCTTCTGCGATTTACAGCTCTGACGGTCGAGCGTATCTAAAGTGCGGATACTTTTTAGGACATAACTACATCGGCAGTTATACAAGAAGTGTTTTAACCGTACAGATGTAGTGCATAATTAGTTTCTGTCGTGTTTTATCGGAAAAGTTCGTATTTATCTCGCTCTCTCAATTAGCTTCAGTACCCATTATACCACCTGTCATTTTTTTAATTTGTAATTTGACACTAAGTAATAATGTTTCATATTAACGAATATAAACATGTCACTCAATTAATACAATAATTAATTGACACTTCGGGTCCCGTCGTCTTCCGATTGAAATCCGAGTTTTACCGATGGAAACATATTATTCACTATATCTGTACCTAGTGTTATTTTGTCAAAGCTGAAAATGAAGAGAAGCATAAATAAATTAAAGTCTTTTTAAAAAAAAGGGATACCTACCCAAAACAAAAAGATACAAATTAATGCAATAATGAATTTTGTATACAACTTTATTGCTCTAGAGCAAGTAAGTGCTGCCTTATACTGAGTATTTAAGGACATAATGATGAAATTAAAGCGTAGTTGGAAGAAAACATATTTTATCAGCCGATACAAACGTTTATTTCATTTCATTAAATTAATACGGTTCATTTAACAGCAGCCGACTGTATAAGTGAATTGAGGAATGACAGAGAAATATCGGAAATGAAAACAATTGGGAAGTAACATGTTATTGCTTTTGTTTATTAAAAGGATATAAAAAGGTATTTATACAGTAATATGATGTATAAATAGCCTATCTTCGACATACAGAGCAATATCGCGTGTGGCTTATTAAGATGCGACCGCATTTGCTGTCAAGTTAATAAGAGCTACCATGGCAGCAAACTAATTTGCAATATCGCTTAGACAACGTCGAATAGAGGGCCAGTTAACAAATAACTTGTTGCCAGAAAATATTGTTTCTGAACCCATCATGGAGGATTTATAATATGTGTGTAGATAAAGTTATGTATGCAACTCTGCATAATTTGGCCTTAAAACACACGTGTGATCTTATTATGAAACTCGCCTATCGGCTCGTTTCATGAAAACCGCACTAGTGTTTTAAGGCCTATCATTATGCAACCGTTGCATAAACTACTATTTTAATTGAGAATTGAAAGTAGACTTTAATTTCAATTCAAATAATTATATTGGCCAATTTGCAGCTTGAATCGAACACTTCGCTACACTTAAGATTTTACGTGACAATCTCTCGATACACTCGTGGTTCTTTATTTGAATTCCTTCGCTGCGCACAGATTCAATATTCTGCCTTTGTTTGCTCCCATGTAACATAATCTACTATTCTTGTATGTCTGACAAAACATTAATTATACTACCCGTTACCATGCCCTCCATGCTCTCCTCTGCTGCACTGGGAGTGAAGAAATAGCATAGAATGCGTGCAGATACTTATCATCCTGGCATGTCGTAAAAGTCGACTAAGGGACGGGTCCGCTCCAACATGGTGGACTATCTGTATTGGCGATGGGCTGATCACCTGTCACCATACGGTTCATCATACCATCTTGGGACTAATTAATCGGACGTGGCCACAAGTAGTCTTGTGGCTCTGCCCACCCCATTAGGGATTTCGGGCGTGATGCTATGTATGTATGTATATACCATGCCGGCAATCCAAAAGTCGTGCCATTTATAGCCCTATACTGCAGCTTGGGCTCCATTCATTTGTAAGGAACTGACTAATTATTTACCTTTACTGGTATCGGGCTCACTGTAAGCTGAATAATTTTTTAATTGACGAGTGTTTTTATTCTCTGAATGATTTTTTTTTAAGGAATGCGAAATAGTGTAAGGGTCTTTTAATTGTAATATATGATGAAACATGAGTAATTGTAATCGTAATTGTCCTATAATTTATGTTATGATCTAATTATATAATCTGATTTGCAATCATATTCTCTTCGTTTGACATGTTAATTATTTATTCATTTTCTTGTCTTTCTTTTAAATATAATAAGTGTAATTGTAATTTTGTTAGAATAAGTTTTTTATATTGTATACCGGAAAACGGTTAATTGTGATGCGCCTTGACTTTTCTGAACAACTTTTGTAAATCCACAATTACGCAATAAATGATTTCTGATTCTGATTCTGATTCTGTATGATTAAAAGAATTGAGTTTCCCAAAGTTTTCATTGACAGCAAAAGGCGGCTGCATTATAAAACCATCAAAATATCCATAGATTAGGCCACCTACGCACAGCAGGTGGCTTGGGTAGCGCCTAGAGCCTTGGCTATAAACAAACGATCTAGATTTCTCGGCGCCGCGCCGGGCGCATTGCGTGCTTGGCGCCTTCAAATCACCTGACTCGCTAGGCTCTAGGTGCTAAGCAAGCCACCTGCCTGTGCAGCCTTAGCCTAAGCCTTAGGCAATGTCGAATAAAGGCCTGGAATACGTCGACACTCGTAAAAAGAGCGCTGACGGCCATATAAAATGTATGACTGTCAGCGCTCATTTTACATGTGGCGAGGTATACTATTATTGATGATTGGTTGAGCACTTTAGACATCGTTAAGCGAGAGTTGCTGGAATATGCGACTATCTCAATACTTTTGCTTCTAAATATTAGCGAGATCTTAGCATCAGGATACTTATTACAAATCTACGGGCATTGGATTGTATGTAGCTTAATAAGTCTTAATTTGGGCTAATCTCAATCAAATAACTGGAAAGGCTGATTTACAATTATATGTAGGTAATTATTAGGATTATTTACACAATTATACACATACAGCCTGTTAAGTAATTATAGATCCCATCAAAAACATTCACATGTAAAAAATGTACCAAGCCTCGCAACCTCTATCCTCCAACCTCTACGCCGTAAAACGTTGTGAGATCCCATGGTAGAGCCAAGTCTGAGATGTTCTTATCATTTATCGGCAATTCAACTATTTCGTTTTGAAATAAGTTTATTTTCTAGCAAATAACCAATATTTTAAGCCTATAGCATTATTATACATACATATATATATATTATACATATATTATTATACATATTATCACGCCCAAAATTCCCAATGGGGTGGGCAGAGCCACAAGACTACTTGTGGCCACGTTCGATTAATTAGTCCCAAGATGGTATGATGAACCGTATGGTGACAGGTGATCAGCCCATCGCCCATACAGATAGTCCACCATGTTGGAGAGGACCCGTCCCTTAGTCGACTTTTACGACATGCCAGGATGATAAGCATCTGCACGCATTCTATGCTATTTCTTCACTCCCAGTGCAGCAGAGGAGTGTGATTATGTGCGTTTAATATCAAAAAAAATATCGTGACTCGGCAATCGCACAGCACAAACATGACGCTGTAATGCGTAATAGATAATTCTTCTCAGTTTCATATTTTTCTTTGATTATTTCTTCGAAATCTAGCCTTTTTCCATTTCCAGCTCTTCACAACTATTTCTATGCAAAATATCTAGACAATCTGTTGCGTCGTTTTGACGTGAAACACGAACAAACTAACACATTTCCAGATTTATAATAGTACTCCGAGTGAGTATAGATTCAATGCTTTTTCCTAACAGTTTCTCCGATATTACCCGTGTCCAAGGTTCTTAGAAAACTGCCGCTTTGCAAGTCTTTTCAAGGAAACCGTCCATGCGTCCAATGAAAAGCGCCATTGACGGAAAAAATTAAAAGATAGATATTGGAAAACCTTGTACCGTATCGCAGGACTCGGCTTTTGACGGCTTCGAACTAAGTTCTTTTCTATTGTGTAGAAAAACAGTATTAAAAAAACAAGCCAAGTGCGAGTCTGACTGGCGGCGAGGCGTCCCGTGCTTACCTATATAACAAAGTCCGGCCAAGAGCATGTTGGACCATGCACATTGTAGGTTCCGTACACCGTAGTCACGGCTATCCCCAAGCACCCAAAGCATTTTTTTTAACATCGTATATACCATAATCTATGCTGTGGATGTAGGGTTCCATATACATACATACATACATACATAGCATCACGGCCGAAATCACTAATGGGGTGGGCAGAGCCACAAGACTTCTTGTGGCCACGTTCGATTAATTAGTCCTAATATGGTATGATGAACCGTATGGTGACAGGTGATCAGCCCATCGCCCATACAGATAGTCCACCATGTTGGAGAGGACCCGTCCCTTAGTCGACTTTTACGACATGCCAGGATGATAAGCATCTGCACGCATTCTATGCTATTTCTTCACTCCCAGCGCAGCAGAGGAGGTTCCCAGTGCAACAGAGGAGGTAAGTATACATGTTTTACAGAATAGTAGGTTTTAAAAAGTTAATCGCTTATAACTCATAAACCATTGAAGATTTCTTAGTCGCGATAACTTTCCTTTACTTCTTAGATAAGGAACCCTAAAAATACTGAAATGAATGAGGTTAAACAAAGGTTTAGTCGAAGCTTTTCAAAAACTATGTAGGTGCGAATGTACTTCCATTCTTAATTAATTGTTTTTAATGATAGAATATTTTGAACCGGAACGTCTGTTATAAGAAATTGCAATTTTTATTTAAAACACAAGTAATAGAAAATCATTTTGGTTTTATAATTACTTGATTTGGGAATATATTTCATTTTTTCCAAAGCCCCTATTTTAAATCTGCCGATTGGTCATTAATCCTTCGCCGAACGCTGAATAGAACGGAGATGTCAGAATGAGTAGATGGGGCAATTTATATTATACAGGATCTCCCAAAAGTCAAAGTCAAACCGGAAACGGGTAATAGGCCACGTGGGTGTCTGTTATCAGAAAAAAAATCTAACTCATGTTCCTTTGAAATTAAAGGCATTCAAAAAATTAGTGAAAATGTACACCCAGTGATGATACTTTTAATTACTGTGACTACAAATCTTTACTTTTCTTTTTTTTTTTTTTTTGACGTAACCCTGAATAACTCTTTCGTAAATAACAGTCTAAAATTTAAACACATTTTTGCCCAACCATGTACTCAAAATTGTTATACCGTCCACATGACTGTACTGAAAGAAATCTACACTATTTTGGCAAGTGACTTTAAAATATGGCGTATTTTGTATATTTTATTGCTTGCATACAGTTTATATTTTTTATTGCTTGATTTACCTACATTGGTCAAGGGTTTAGCGAAGTAGATAGGTAAGTACCTTTACTCAATAAAGACAGTGGTCTAAACCGATTGGATAGTGGCGAGTCAACTTGGCTTGGAAGCTACCTTGCCAGTCCCAGTTCCAGTCGAATAGCTTTCTATATTTTAGTTAAGTGATACCCCTCGCGTTCTGCCCGCTGGGCGCTCGCCATTTGGCGTAGCGTTAACAGTCAAATTTAGTACAGTGTATAAGTGATTGTAAACAGTCACTGTCTAGGGGTTCACTGCTCGGCACTGTATTTGGACTTGCCACTTCGCTAAACACTTGACCGACGTAAATTTGGTTAAAAATGTAGATACTACTAATTTGTTCATTTATATTGCTTATAACTGAAGTGAGAGGGTGCTGTCCCCAAAGCCCAAAGTGACGTTTACCGTAGCAGAGACTGATCCAAAAGAAGATGGTAGCACGATCTAGACAAATTCATCCAAGCTGGCTAGATTCTTTTAAACTAGGGACGAGTGGAAAAGAAAGAGGAAGGATTAAGCAGTTCGCACGGATCAAATAAAATTAATAAAAAATACCTCATCCGAGTTTTTATTCGTCCGCAGAATCATGATTTGCCGATTGCTTATTCATGGGGCTTATCCCAGGCAGCTTGACTCAGCCCGGCGCTCGATCACCTGTGGTCGCCCACGGCTTCCAATTAATTAACATAGAATCTAATTTAACAACCAATCAAAATATCAGATTATCAAAATTGTACGTCATGCTCATGTCACAACACACGAATTGGGAGAATTAAAACAGCATTTTTTAGTCTCAGCCGATTTTCCACTTTTTATTTGCGATATCATCATCAGCATAATATATATACATCCAACTCTTGGGCTTATACCTTCTCTCAAAGTGAGAGTGACTGGTCAGTCGAACCCGAACACCGTTTAGAATTGGACTTAATAACTACTTAAAATTAAATTTCCTAATTTGAAACTATACCGAAGCAGTTCCTGCTAGCTCAGTTTCAGTTTGAATCGGTTTGACTTCAAAACTAGAACTTCCGAGCTACTCGTAAGTTGAATTAGTCGTTGTGATACGTGTTCGGGATTCGTGAAATTTGAGTTGCTAGGATGATATAGAACCGCACTTAATACTGTACTCTAAAAGGAACTTAATCCGTATTTTTTTAATATTATAATTGCGAAAGAAACTCTGTCTGTCTGTCTGTCTGTCTGTCTGTCACGTTTTCACGCCAAAACTACTGAACCGATTTAAATGAAATTTAATACACAAATAGTCTAGAGCCTGAAAAAGAACATAGGCCAATTTTTAATGCGAAAAAAGGGTTCGAAGGGGTTAAAAAGGGGGGATGAAAAGTTGTATGGAAGTATCGCCATTTTTAGAGCTAGAAGCTTGAAACATTCAAAGTTTGTAAAAGTTTTACCCTCAAGGATGTAAAATAACAATAGGGAATAGGGGATGAAAGTTTGTATGGAAATATGTAAGGTTTATGTGAATATTTTATAAGTTTGCGACAAGAGACAAATTAGCCTAAATATACGTAATTAAAAATGCTACCCAAAGACACTATTCCACGCGGACGAAGTCGCGGGCACAGCTAATATATCTATAAACATATAAGTACTAACAAAGACTTTTAAAAACGTACTGTTAAGATCGTTAAAGATGAATGCATACGATTTTCAAAAGTTATTAACAAACGATCAGGAGACACGTTTTTTGCTGAAAAATATGTTGTAGGTATGGTTACTACTTGATATGACGAAGGCTTTTGACAAAGTCACACAGTACCTTACTTAATAAATTCACAGATAGGTATCCCAGGAACTGTGTACTACTGGTTCAAATCTTATCTGACTAATAGAAAATAGTGCGTGAAGAGTATAGAGATACAAACAAACCTGTGAACTCCGTTCTGTGTAATCCGATTGCATCACAACAACATTTTCCATACCACAAGGTAGCATAATGGGTTGTAGTTTCTTCCTGATTTATATTAATAGTCTTCCAAAAACAATAAAGTGCCTTAGTTGTTATATGCTGATCACGTGTCTCTACTTATAGACATTAAATATATCAAAGTCGGTGGCAAGTATATTGGATAATTCAGCTCTCACACTTTGTTCGTATACTTTACACCGTTCGATGTATATTTAATGTTTCACTTAATCTAAAATATGTCTGACGTTTCCCGGTAATTGACTTACCAAAGCCAAGCCAATCATTATTTACTTTTCGAAGGAGTTTTGAAGTCGGTTTTTTTATTTGTTTAATCTCTATTTTATGAATGCGCAAATGAAGACAGAATTAGCTTAAAAGAAAAGAAAATCGACAAAAAACATGGCTATCAAAACATAACACATTCGTCGACACTAGTGTAAGAGAGACGCACTTAGCGATAAGACGGTGTTAACTTATCCTTGTGTCAACCTTGCTATTCGCAATTGCGGTGGGCGATACTTAGCAAAAAGTAATAGAGGTTAGTTTATTTTAGATAAGTTACCCAACATGGAAGAGAGTCGAGTCTTCGCCCAGCAAATTGCAGAATAACAGCCTAGTTTGTAAACTCACTGAACACAAATAAAGTTACGATTTCTTCGGAAAAGCAACTCTTGTATATTCAGGTTAATCAAAACCAACAAATCCTGAGTTATTAAAAAAGACAAGCAATTGGGCCATGCACAATGTACATAAATATGGTTTGTTCTCGTCTACAGGTCACAGTTCTCCACCGATGCTCGTGAAATTTTATGAGCAGGTTCGATAATTATATAGAATTTTATTGAAGATTCACTTTTTCATTATTTTTCAAAATGGCGGAGATATGGCTGTTTTTGCAATTACAAAGTTATTTGCGGTATTGGTAAACTGATCCGACCTATGTCGATGTATGGGGATATACCAGTTTTCTAACGGCAAAGTTAAGTTTGTCGCGAGGTCTACAGCTCACGAAGCCACTAGTTTAAATATGTTTCACTAAACGAACACAACACTATAAGTGTGTTCTATAAGTGTCACATCCGCTACCTCCTCCAAAGTGATTCAATATTACGTCCTTTATTGGTTACGAATATACATAGATTGTAATACTTACCTACTTAATGTGTCTATCGCCTATAACTCATGAAATAATGAAGTTTATCTACACCCATATCATAAAACCTCCATTGGTTAATCAAAAATCGTAGGAAATAACCACCATTTTGACAACCAATTAGGAAAAACCAGTGCTGCGATAAAGAAATAACATGACTTCTTTATCGTTTTTAGTAAAGAAATGAGATTAAATTTGGAACAGCTGTCAAAACTCAAGTGGGTCTCTATTCTAGTATCCATAGATAATAAAACAGTTATTGATACGAAACGTCAATTCAGTATGTTTTTTTAATATAAACTGCACAATATTTGATCTCGAGTGACGTGAGAATAGAGACTTCATCCGTTTGTCTATGATTTAAAAAAAAATGGTCTTGACGGAGGATCGAATCGCCGCCATTATGTTGACGTTTTGCTGAACGAAAGTAGAATTTTGTTGAATTAAATAGAAAAAGTTGTTTGTAATTTACATTTTAGTTGAAAATATGAATAGTAAGTAGTCTTCTCGGAGTGTGTGTGATGTGAAAATGCGCCGGATATCGGAAATATGCAGCCACGATTGCAACAAATAACTTGTTGCCAGAAAATGTTGTTTCTGAACCCATCATGGAGGATTTATAATATGTGTGTAGATAAAGTTATGTATGCAACTCTGCATAATTTGGCCTTAAAACACACGTGCGATCTTATTATGAAACTCCCCTATCGGCTCGTTTCATGAAAACCGCACTAGTGTGTTTTAAGGCCTATCATTATGCAACCGTTGCATAAACTACTATTGCGACACAGACATGGTGAAGATATAAGAGTTCATGCGCCTCTATTCGGGAACATCTAAGCGATATTGTTCCGGCTCGCTAGCGAGATTCACATCCCACTCTGACGCATTACGCATCGTGCGGAAGAGCGGGATGCGAATCTCGCTAGCGCGTCGCTACAATGTCGCATGGACGTTCCTGAATCTGTAAGCTTTCTGAATAATTTGAAAATATGACTTTCTGCTGTTTCTTGCGGCGCTTCTTAGTAATGATGGTCCTGTCTATAGCGTTGGTAGATTTCTTTTATTTTATTATATTATGTGACGAGTAAAATAGCCCAAAGTTGGTAATTGGGGATTGCTGAATAAACAATTTGAATTTGATTACGGAACCCCAAAAACGGAGAAATATTGAATTCTGTTCCCTAATGAAGAGCAAAGGTTTTCCTTGATCGAAAATATGTTTTTATTATTTTTTGTAGTCCTTCCTCCCTTGATGTTATAGAAACAAAGGGAGCCTGTTGTTTCTACAAATTGCTGTTTGATAATAAAAATCATTTTTTCTTTTTACCTTTTGAACCTGTAGCCGGCAGCAGATTTCCGTGCCCCTGACGCCACGATTTGCTATTTTTTTATACATTTGCGTCGGCTACAGCCGTCGTCGAGCGCTCGTGGCACGCTTTTTCTTCGTTAGCCGTGGCATTCGAAAGGCTAAGGGACAGAATTGAGGGTTGCAGCATATCGCGGCGTCAGTAGCACGAAAATCCTCTGTCGTATATAGTCGTCGCGTTTAGTAGGTTATGCGTCCACTATAGTATGAGCCCACGATGCTAAATGGGGATTTACTAGAGGTCTTGTCCGGTTATAAGATGTGTGCACTTTAATCGGTGGGGGGAACGCCCCACCAATTAAAGTGCAGAGAAATTAAACAATTAAACACATTCACATAGAAATATTTATTCGAGCGCGCCAGATATTCAGAGAGCTCTCTGTCAAAAGACTGACAATTCGCACGTGACGCAAACTCGTGGAAGCTTTTTGGTAATTTGAAAAACGTCATATTGCAATACTGGAGCGCGTCAGATTATTATAGACGGTTGAGTTTGGAGGAAATCTGATGGTTTGAAAAACAAACTATTGTGATCGGCTGCCGATCCTTTAAAACGGCTTATATATCGCAAGCTTAATCATAAAAAGAAACAACGCAAAAATGGGGAATTTCGGGATTTTAAAGTACCACCATATTATGGTAGAGGTACTTCAACTGGGTGCAAGGTATCCCCCCTTATGTTAATCCCCTATTAGGCTCCCCTACTACTACGAGACGATCACGATGGTAAATCAAACAAAAAACACCAGGAATTCGGATGTAATTGGTCAAAAAATATTGTAAACATCTAGATTTATAATTACAATACAAACAATATAATTATCACAATAGTTACATCAAATCACCTTATAGGTTTGACACTTAAACACTATGACTGAACAATTCTCACATAGAAATCGGTGACAGAGTTACATCATTTTTTTAACACTTTTCATCTTAACAAGAAACTGCGCCTCTATTCGGGAACGCTAAGTGATGTTAGAGCGACTCGCGAGCGAGATTTCTCATCCCACTCTTCCGCACGACTCGTAATGCGTAAGAGCGAGAAGGGAGTCTCACTCGCGGGTCGCTGCAGTATCGCTTAGACGTTCCCGAATTGACGCCCTGGAAATAATTCTTTATCGAGGTGTTTACAAAAAGTACTCGGACACCTAAATATTTTACTTTTTAACCGACTTCATTATAAGTATATATGAAAACATACAGTACATTTTCAGAGTCCAGAGGTACATTTACTCAGTCCTATCCTATAATATTAAACTAGCAATGTTTGTGTATATTATAAATATGACATATTGTTTTCGAGCAAATTGCACTAACTAATTGAATAGTATAATTAAGAACTAGGAATATTTTGGTACAAAAAGTGAGAAAAGTTTCTGTTGCTTAATTAAATACTGGGTCCAATTTGAAACGGCGTCGCCAAAATTTTAAACTCCCTTAACTTAAAATAAGAAACGTCAAATTCGATTTAGTATGGCACCAAGTCAAAATCGACTATGGCGTTTTTCATTTCAAGTTTAGCGACTTTAAAATTTAGCGAACACACTTTCGAATTGGCCCCACTGTCTCAGTAAGAATTTAAAAACACAATAGGCTAGTTTCCTGAAAAAATCTAATTAATCCGTCATTTCCATTATAAAAAAATATTGAACACATATTTTTTCTTTTGTCAATTAAACAAAAAATTACGAAGATTATAGTGCGTTGTAGTTCCGCGTGACGTCACGACTGCACACTTTTTACCATTAAGTGACGTCATGAGCCCCCGCTCCCGAACTTTGATGCGGGTTATCTGTGTCAATTTTTATTGATTTGATAAAGCAAAAAATACGTGTTCAATATTTTTTGATAATCTAACTGATATTCTTTCCGTCAGTCTGTCTTTCCGTCTGTCACCAGGCTGTATCTCATGAGCCGTGATAGACAGTTGAAATCACAGATGATGTATTTATGTTGCCGCTATAACAACAAATACTAAAAAAACAGAATAAAATAAATATTTAAGGGGGCTTCCATACAACAAACATGATTTTATTTGCTCGTTTTTGCTCGATATTGATAACGGCAACAGGTAGACGTTTGAAATATTCACAGAATATTTAGTTATATATTCACTGTGAAAATAAACACATTTGTTGTATGGGGGGCTCCCATACAACAAACGTGTTTTTATTTTTTTGCTTCATTGTAGATAATGGTACGGAACCCTTCGTGCGCGAGTCCAACTCGCACTTGTTAGCTAGTTAATGCTGACAATGGATCCAATTCGAAATCTTATCTTCTTAATTTAAATTTCCTAAACTTGAAATTAAGAAAAGTTCAACTCTATTTTGTACAGGTAAAGTTTGACGTTTCTTTTTTTTAACTTTAGTAACCTAAATTTAGCTAACAGACTTTCGAATTGGGCCCAATAGAGGAAAAATTAGATGAAGAGGGTCGTGTAAGTTGTCCCTCCTTTTCCTGGAAGCTAAGGAGTTGGAGGACTGTTTTTTGTTATTTGATCTATTTGAGTGTGTTATCTCAGGCATAGCCTTATATGAAGATAACATCTATGTAAAGCGTTGTACAATTACTAATGGCAAAAAAATTAATAACTTAGGTTTAGTCTGTATGTTTGAATGAAATATTTGATAAATAAATAAAAAATTGATATATTGGAGCAAAATAACAGATAACGCAATGTTTCCTTCCCTAAATACTTTTTATTGAAAAGGTAGTCGATCTTTTTTTTTATATATATTAACGTACTACCCAATATTTTATTAAAGGTCTCATAAAATTATTATAGTAGGAAGATAGACAGTGGTAATTCAGTTAAGTACCTTTCTAAGTACAATTATTATAGATGTAATGTTAATTTCTAATAATGTTTGTTTTACCTAAACCACATTTTGACTAGAAACATTTTAAAATTTGTTTTGTTTAGGGAAATTTTACACAAATACTATCAACGTTCTATAATAGGCGGCGACCACTGTCCGAAAATATTTGGACAAAATACACTCCCAAGCAAAAATAGACGGAGCAAATTTCCTATCTGAAATGTTTATTTAGGAAAGACAAAGCTTTTCTCATAACAACTTCAAACGGTCAGTGTCAAGTCTCAAGAGTATTACCGAAAACCAATATTTAAATTGTATTTACACAAGATTCGCGGACTTTTGTCATCTCGTTGTTGTTTCATTACCTTAATTTAATGGAGTATTTTTTCAGGATTTTACATGATAAAAATTATTATTGCTTAACTAGTTTCTGCCCGTAACATCTTCCGCGTGGTTTTAATTAAGATGAATGTGAACCTACGGTTTTTCATACAAAAGGCGATAACAATTTCCACCCCTTACATGGTAACCGATTTTAACCAATTTGTGATAGGTTGTCAGACAGAACAAAATCTAGGTCTATACGTTTTTTGAATATTGATTAAAGATCAACAAAGTCAAATAATAGCCCCAATTAGTTTTGTATAAGAATACTGAAACAATAATAAAACTGAATTTATTAATAATAGTGAAAAGACCAAAACGTATAGACCTAGATTTAGTTTTGACTGACAACCTATCAAAACTTGGTCAAAATTGGTTAACATTTAAGGGGTGGAAATCGTTATCGCCTTTTGTATGAAAAGCCTTAGGTTCACACTCCTCTTAATCCCCCGGCAAATATACATTTAAAAACCGGCCAAGTGCGAGTCGGACTCGCGCACGAAGGGTTCCGTACCATTATGTATAAAAACGGCAAAAAAAACACGTTTGTTGTATGGGAGCCCTTTAATATTTATTTTATTTTAATTAAATTATTTATTTTTAAGTAAATATATATCTAAATATTCTGTGAATAGTGCAAGCGTCTACCTGTTGCCGTTATCAATATCGAGCAAAAATGAACAAAAAAATCACGTTTGTTGTATGGGAGCCCCCTTAAATATTTATTCTATTCTGTTTTTTAGTATTTGTTGTTAAAGCGGCAACAGAAATACATCATCTGTGAATTTCAACTTTCTAACTATCACGGTTTATGAGATACAGCCTGGAGACAGACAGACAGACGGACAGACGGACAACGGAGCCTTAGTAATAGGGTCTCGTTATTACCTATAGCCTAGCCCTCCGACCCTCCAACTACAATAAAAATTTGCCGTTTAGCGTTAGCCTAAAAAAAATAGAGCATTCGCGTCTCATTTGATACTTAATGTTACGTACTAAAATAATACTGGAAAAAATTGCAAAATGTTGCTACAAAAATCACGGATCCTTGTGCTTTAGTTTAACGAGGAGTTGGATATGACAGGAATAATAATAATAAAATATTCCGACGAATTGAGAACCTTCTCCTTTTTTTAAGTCGGTCAAAAAACAAAGAAGCACACTTTCGCATTTAAATTAAACGGGTGCTAATGATTCTGTACCAATAAAATATTACAAAAGCCAATGTAAGCCAATGGGACATGAAATTGTAAGTAGGTCAGCTAGATGCCAAGAAGCCGCCTGAACAAAGGTTTTTCAGAACAATGGGCACTTTTTGATATAACTTCTGATAAAAATTGAAACTGTGTTTAGAAAAGCTAATATATTTTATCTACACCCATATCATAAAACCTCCATTGTTTAATCAAAAACCATAGGAAATGACCACCATTTTGACAACCAATTATGAAAAACCAGTGCTGCAATGTTATTTCTTTATCGTTTTTAGTAAAGAAATGAGATTAAATTTGGAACAGCTGTCAAAACTCAAGTGGGTCTCTATTCTAGTATACATAGATATTAAACAGTTATTGATTGTGTTACTAATCATTGTATGCCTAATGCCTCGTTTAGTCAAATAATTGACAATATTATGCACATCCAAGTATCTAACCAAACAACAATTGTTTTGATGTTAGGTAATGGGTCCAAAGTACGATTCTCAGACGTTAAAGCTGGGTTCGACGCCCTGTCAAAACTAGGTGCCAAAAATATTGTTATAGGTGCGTTCCCCTACTATGCTTCTCCATGCGAGTTAAATAATAATTTGCATAGCTTAAACAAACTTATATTTAAGTTGACAAGCCGTCATAGCGACGATTTTTATTTTTTTGACACTAATAAGGTTATTAGTGATTATAAATTAACTCCTGACAAGCTTGCTAAATCTTTAGCATGTTTTATTAATTCCGTATTCGGAAACACCCCTTCCCCCCTCCCTGTTAGGACGACATCTCCGTGTTCGGATTTGTCTTTAAACTAGCGGTTAAGACAATGGAGAAGCAAAGTAGTTTAACCTTAACTCATCAAAACATAAATCGCTTCACTGGCAAAATACTAGACTTAGAATTATTTACTGAAAATGTCAATGGAGATATTATCTGCTTAACAGAAACTTGGCTTAAACAAGACAGGATGACATTTAATGTAAATAATTATGTAATGGCCAGCTCGTTCTGCAGGGTGTCCGCGGCAGGTGGCGGTTCTATTATATTATTTAAAGACGGTCTAAAATTTAAGGAGCGCAGGGACCTGTCCGGCCATTCTGTCGAGCGCATTTGCGAGATCGCCAGTGCAGAAACGGATCAGTATCTAATATTGTGTGTCTACAGGCCACCTACTGCAAACTTAGCTATTTTTATCAATACAATGGAAGATGTTCTCAGTAAAGCGATTAATAGTAAGAAATCAGTTGTGGTCTGCGGAGATTTCAATGTTGATACTTTAACACAGTCGGTTGAAAAACATCAATTTGTATCCCTTTTTAAATCCTTTAATTTAGATTGTTTATTTAACGAACCGACCAGGGTCACCCCCACTTCTGCCACTTGTCTAGATAATATTTGGATCAACTGTCAGTATCTGGAAAAATCGATTGTTAGTGGAGTGCGCTCGGATCATAAAGCTCAAATTGTCAAATTACCTTGTGCTAGGGTAAATCCAGATAAGGTAATAGAAATTAGACCATTGACTAAAAATAGACTTCAGTGCCTAAAATCAAACATCGCGTTTAAAATATCCACTTCTGAAGCCAAACCGAATGGTCCGAACGAACAGTTTAAAATGTTATTAGATACCGTGTGTACTGAATTTCACAGAACCTGCATTAAGATACGTATTCAGATAGGGCTTAAAGTCACTTTTAATGAATGGGCTACAACTGGGATTCGTAAAAGTAGGGACAACTTGTACCAACTGTACGACAAGAGATCTTGTACTACTGATGAACGCTTCCACCAGTATGTTAGGGATTATTCTAAATTGTTTAAAATCGTATGCAATAAAGCTAAGTCAGCCCACCTCAACAGTAGAATTCAATCATCCAGCAATAGAGTTAAAACTGTTTGGAAAATTATAAATTCAGAAACCGGCCAGAAAAAGAACGCAGAGGCTTCTATTTCCTTAAAAATAAAAGACACGCTTATCACAGACGGGATTGACGTAGCAAATGAATTTAACACTTTCTTTTCTAGAATTCCCATTGAAACGACTAGATGTTTAGCTTCCTCTTCCAATACTGCCGGTCTACTACTAAATGAATACATTAGTCTTAGTAATATATCTCATTTTAAGTTCTCCCACGTTTCTGTCATAGACATTTTAAAGACGTTCAAATTGTTAAAGGTGAAGAAAACGGAAGACTTATGGGGCGTATCAGTTAAGGTTCTTGATTCTATTCTAGACGTCGTTGCGCCATCTTTAGCCCTTATATTCAATAGTTGCATAGATGAAGGCATCTTTCCCGACTTAATGAAATTCAGTAAAGTAGTACCCATTTTCAAATCGGGCAAAAAGGATAATCCTTCTGATTACCGCCCTGTGTCAATTTTGCCAGCGTTTAGCAAAATATTCGAAAAAATAATGCTAACGCAGATGTTACAACATTTCAACTCTAATAAAATTTTACATCCACAGCAGTTTGGATTTACTAAGGGTAGGTCTACCACCGACGCGGGTGCTAGCTTAGTTAAATTCATTTTAGAGGCTTGGGAAGACTCACACGATGCCATTGGTGTCTTCTGTGACCTTTCCAAAGCTTTTGATTGTGTAGATCATGACACTTTAATTCGAAAATTAAAATTCTATGGCATTTGCGGCGATGCACTTCAACTCGTTAGATCTTATCTTACACAGAGATTGCAGAAGGTATCAGTTAACGGTGCAGTATCTGCAGAGACTGTGGTGGAAATGGGAGTGCCCCAAGGATCAATTCTTGGCCCTTTCCTGTTCCTTGTCTATGTAAATGACCTTCCTTACATGGTAAGCCAAACATCAGGCATAGTCATGTTTGCAGACGATACTTCTTTGCTGTTCAAGGTAAATAGGAAGGATACCGAGCTCACTGAACCAAACAACACTCTCACTCACACTCAAATAATTTGTTACTTAATCCTAAAAAGACCAAATGTATTAAATTTTCTTTAGTAAACACACCAGATGTTAATGCACACTTGAATATTAAATTAGACGGTCAAAACATTGAATTTGTAAAGTCAACTGTTTTTCTAGGATTAACACTTGACTCAAAACTGCAGTGGGGTTCCCATATTACAGCCATAGCGAGTAGGTTGAGCTCTGCTGCGTTTGCAGTCAGACAAATGAGGCAATTAACTGATGTAGCGACGGCAAGGTTGGTTTACTTCGCGTATTTCAAAAGTATTATTTCATACGGTTTAATTTTATGGGGATCAGCTGCTGACTTAGAGTCTATTTTTATTTTACAAAAAAGGGCCATCAGGGCCATATATAACATGGGCACCCGCGAGTCACTGAGGGAATTTTTTAAGGAAATTGAAATACTAACCCTGCCTTCGCTATACGTATTTGAAATAATAATGTATGTCAGAAAAAATATATACAATTTTCCTACAAATGTAGATAAGCCAAAGGCTACTAGAAATACCGGAAAGCTTAAAGTACCAACTTATAGACTGGCTAAAACTAAAAAATCATTTCTAGGAAATTGTACACGTTTTTACAATAAAATACCTAAAAACATAATAGAACAAACAGACACAATGTTCAAATCTACTGTAAAGCGAATTCTTATTTCTAGGGCATATTACTCAGTAAAAGACTACGTCATGGACAGGGACGTTTGGCTTAAATCGTGACCTGCACTGGCGATCCCTGGGTCTCGATGAGCGTACCTGCTGTGGTATATACTTAGATTTGTATAAAACTGTAGACATCATTGTTGACTTATATGTGTACTGATTTGAAAAAATGATACCTCACCGAGTTTCTTGCCGGCTCTTCTCAGTAGAGGATTTTTTCCGAACCGGTGGTAGATTCATTCCTTGACCTTCATAAGAGCTTGTAAAAGCCTAAATTGAATAAAGATAGTTTGACTTTGACTTTGACTTTGACTTTGATACGAAACATCAATTCAGTATGTTTTTTTTAATATAAACCGAACGACATTTGATCTCGAGTGACATGAGGATAGAGACTTCATTCGCTTGTCTATGATTTAAAAAAAAATGGTCTTGACGGAGGATCGAATTGCCGCCATGTTGGTGTTTTGCTGAACGAAAGTAGAATTGTTGTTGGATTGAATTGAAAAAGTTGTTTGTAATTTAAATTTTAGTTGAAAATATGAATAGTAAGTAGTCTTCTCGGCGTGTGTGTGATGTGAAAATGCGCCGGATATCGGAAATATGCAGCCACGATTGCAACAAATAACTTGTTGCCAGAAAATATTGTTTCTTAACCCATCATGGAGGATTTATAATATGTGTGTAGATAAAGTTATGTATGCAACTCTGCATAATTTGGCCTTAAAACACACGTGCGATCTTATTATGAAACTCGCCTATCGGATCGTTTCATGAAAACCGCACTAGTGTTTTAAGGCCTATCATTATGCAACCGTTGCATAAACTATTATTAAGCCATGCACAAAAGTCAGGAGCTGTCTCGTATTAAATCAGTTCTCTCAAGCTGATCAAATTTGACAGGCAATAAAATCTACTCGAAGAGTAATTCCAAAGAGATATAATACAAAATGAATCTATACAAATGAGAAAAAATGTGCTATTGAAAGTACTTCAAATTTTAAAAAAGTCAATATTGCACTTACAGATCTGTATAGAACATTTAATATCTGAAAGAAGGTCGCTGATTCTTAAAAAGGCTTTCGAGGGCCATATTTAGTTTAAACCCAATGACTTTGGTCTTACAGACGTTAAGTGTTAATTTTTAGTACACCTCTTTATTTCACGCTATTCAAAAATTAGGCTAACATAACAAACGAGCAATCAATGAAACTTCTGAATTGGGCCAGTATACGCCTAACAAGTCTTAAGGCGGGTCCAGACGGGTGTAACGTGTGATGTAAGATTACATGTAATTTAGCATCAACAGTGTGGACGTCACACGAACGCCGTCCAAACGAGCACCGCGAGCGCCTTTGTGTTCGCGCTAAAAACCGACAACCGATGGATCACGGCGAGCGCCAGCGCGAGCGTTACATGTAATGCTCGTAGTGCCGTCCAAACGCAGAATTCGTGTTACATTACACGGTAGATTACATTACACGTTACACCCGTCTGGACCCGGCTTTACTGACAGTTGAAAACAATTCCCAACACCGGAAGCAGTCATGATTTATCAATAGTCAGATTAAAACTTGTGCGTGGGTTGCTGTGAGCGCGACCGCAATCAACCCCTGAAGAAGGACTCCGTATGAGTCCGAAACATGTCGGACTATATCTGAAATCGTGAGTAAAGCCGTGCTTATTTCTTGTCTTTTTTATGATTTATCAAGTTGACAGTAGCACCCGACCCTACTCATTTACATGAATTGAGTACTTGCCATAAGTTACTTACTAAGCGGCATTGTTAAAAAAATACGAAAAAGATGGAGAGCGTTCTATATAAATTAAACAAGTAAGCCAACAGCAAATAGCCAATCAAGAGAACCACTGACTTGGACCAGTATAAGTAATGACGCTGTCAAGTAAAATAAATCTCTAAAAGCTCTTTTATCAAGTTGACAAAACTCTACGATGGGTTAGCATATTTTATGAGTGTATATCATAGTTTCGACTACGTACTCTCGGAATATCATGCTAGTTCGTCGGCTCGACTGTTATTGGATCGAATATTCGCTGGATCGAAAAGCGTAGAAATAATAAATCGTCAAATCGAAATTGAGATTTCGATTGTCATCCCATAGAAAATCACAGACACGAATGTTCATTGGCTCGACTGTTACTAGGTCGAATATTCGCTGAGTTGAAAAGCGTAGAAACAATCAATCGTCAAATCGAAATTGAGGTTTCGATTGATTGTCATCCCACAAAAGATCTCAAACACTAAATATCATTACAAGTAAAAAAGGGCAATTAAATAAAACTCTTTATTACTCAATAATTTTAGACTTATTATATATATAATTACTTACATAATACCACTAATCGAAACCATATAATTCTAGATTACGTTTTGTCGATTGTACATATTTCGGCCACAAGTATTTCAATCCAGCGAATATTAATTACAATAACAGTCGAGCCAATGAATTTTCGATACACCACTGATCGAAACTATACAATTCTAGATTACGTTTTGTCAATTGTACATTTTCGGCCACAAGTATTTCGATCTATATTTCGGCCACAAGTATTTCGATCCACCGAATATTCATTAGAATAACAGTCGAGCCAATGAATTTTCGATACACCACTGATCGAAACTATACAATTCTAGATTACGTTTTGTCGATTGTACATATTTCGGCCACAAGTATTTCGATCTAGCGAATATTCGATCCAATAACAGTTGAGCCAACGAACATTCGATAGCATGATATTCCGAGAGTACGTAGTCGAAACTATGATATATACACTCATATTTTATTATTCAACAAGTAGGCTAACAAAACAAACGATAAATAAACTTAGTGATTTGTGCAAGTATAACTAATGCGACTGTCAATTGGATACTAGCCCCAGTACCGTCATCAGTCACTGTCTTTTATCAAGTTGACAGAGGTATCCAACTACCTCCTCATGGATAGTTTACACGAGCTAGTACTCGCTATTAGTTGGAAATAATAATAAAATTATTAAGATCTCAAATGCCTTTCCTTCCACTGCAAATGATGCTTTATTGTTAAATGAGTGTACTAATCATAGAGGTATTATACATAGAGGAGGTGAGCCAGCCAGAAACGCGTTATAATGGTAGAAAGAGAAAGAGCATAGGAATAGTATTCGCTTCCTTGTCTGTCCTAGAACATTTCGTATTGCGTCGTCAACGGACGGCGCGCAGCATGTTGCCATTGCGCATGCGGCAAGACAAGGACAGTGCCACTATTTCTAGTTTCTGTCTCTCTTTACCGTGATACGCTTCCACTTACAGGCAGTCCTATGGCTCACCTCCTCTAGTTATAATACCTCTATGGTACTAATGTGAAAAACTAAAACATATAATTAATTAAATCAGTCCTAAAAATACAGTGCAAAAAGGTCGCTTGAACGCTTTAATTAACGATGTATTGTATAAGGCGCGGTTTTCTTATACCTTAACAAATTGTGACAGTCATAAGTTATATTATTTACAATCATTTTGACATCAATGCTCAGTGAAATGAATCTGCAAGCCTGCGAATCTTCTTTCTCAGTAAAATGTTTAGTCGTTTTTAGAAATCTGCTCAATTATATTAGCCTATATACATTGTATCTAAAGACGCATGTACGGGTACGGACACATAAATGTACTAATAGTAGCACTAAACCCGTGTAAACATGGCACAAAGGCTTAGTTTCAACTAAGTCTGATCTACTGCTCAAGTCGACCGACGATCAATTTTGACCAAGTTGTAGTGAATTTTGTCTTTTTCGGCGGCAGTTCATTTCAGCGTAAAGGGTTATATAATAGGGTCCAGTAGGTTAAAATATACACTGCGGGTCAATCGTTTCTGTTAACAATTGTTCTCAAACTGAAATATTACCATGCAACCCAGCGGAATATTTTTCACTTAGAGACATATTTAAAGACAAATAAAAATATATATTTATGCATGGCATTCTTTACCAGTCAACCAACAAGCTAACCAGATAAAAACATCGAAAGCAACATTGAGAAAGTTGATAAAAATTACGAGAAATATAAAACATTATAATTATAATAAATTTATATAGATACGAGCTTTGGTGTGGCGTCAGCGTCGGCGTGGTCAGTGGCGTCCAAAAAGTTGGACTCCTTTCCTGTTACACTTAAAAAAATAAAACCACTCACGCCCACCACCACGATTTTTCTGCTATGCCCAAAGGTTCGACTGTTAGAGAATGCCTCAAGGCATTTAAGTTCAAATTTTATACCTTAAAGGGGCTCGTAAACAGGCTATTTTTTCGGCCTTTTATTGCTGCAATTCGGGCTATAAAAGATGACATATTAAAACACCAATGGGGATAAAAAGTTTGAATGTAAACTTTTGAGGATAGCCCGAATTGCAGCAATAAATTGTCGAAAAACTAGCTCGTTTACGAGCCCCTTTACTGTGCATTAAAAATTACATACATAACCAGACATCAAGTCGTTTGTTCTACGGATTAGCCATGTAATAGGCTAGTTTCCTGAAAAATTCCAATTACCCCGTCGTTGACATTATAAAAAAATATTGAACACATATTTTTTCTATTGTCAATAAAACAAAAAATTACGAAGATACAGGTTGTTGAAGTTCCGCGTGACGTCTCGACTTTGTACACGTTTTACCATTAAGCGACGTCATTAGCCCCCACTCCCGAAGTTTGATGCGCGTTAGCTTTGTCAATTTTGATTGATTTGATAAAGCAAAAATTACGTGTTCAATATTTTTTGACAATCTAACTGTCGGACTAATTAGAATTACATTTTTTCTACCCAGGAAACTGCCCTATTCTCGAACGTGCGTAGTGGCTGATCAGCAATGAGGGACACATTCAAATATAGACCGAATGACTTGTCTTTACAGTCTAAATTAACAGTTTTGTTTAACCGTTGATCAGCCGCTGCGGACCTTAGAGAATCACACCGCAGGTCCTGTATTCGACATCGCCTAAGCGATAGATATCGCGATGTTGGTACAATGCAGCCGCCTTTGCTGCCAAATTAATAAGAGCTACCAATTGCTAGCAAAACATAATATGTCAAATACAGGGCATGGCATGGTGTGCGTAAACTGTCGCCTTTCCCCATTATTATGACCTAGCTTTGCCTAAATTCTATCTATCTAAATGTCTGATACATTTTATCTTAATCCATCCAGCCGTTTGAGGAACAAAATATCTGAATATTTTAACAATATATTCACATTTATAATAAATATTAGTAGGACGTAGTATTTCACCATTTCATATTGTATTGTTTATGTTGATATGTTTTGGAGAATAAATTTTTTCTATTTAATTCTATGAAAATCACTCCCGAATCGTACTTCAAGAATTGAAAATTGGATCTGAAGCAAGGTCTATACCCTGCATGTAATCCTAGTTTAGGCCTTTCTTTTTCTATCTACACGTTACTTGATAGTTGGTTCATAATACTAACATTTTATTTTACCTTAAACATTTAAAACCAATCGCTCAACTGAATTTAATTATTATGTACGATATATAAATGTACCTATTTAAATTTACATCATGAGCACCACTCAGAGTTACAACGTTTAATTAAAAATATGCTTACACAGTGCCCTATTAAGATTCAACTTTGATAATTACTTACTATTTACATAATAAAGTTAGTTGCCTCTTACAATATTATATAGCAGATGGAACGACGCGAGAGACCTTGCGGATAATATCGTATCATATAAATGATGTAAAATCAGCTTGTCATGGTAACTTTTATTTTTCAAAAAAACTAGTTTTTTTTTTTTTTATCATGTTGCCAACATAATACACCCGCGTAAAGTCTGTTCGCCCAGAGTTCCTAAATATTATGATATCGTCTCGAAATAGCGACTGTCGCTTACCTATCGCAAACTGTATAACGGGCGTCACTTATCGCCGCGTACTGAGTTTCGGGGTACGAGGCACGCAATTGTTGTCAAGCGCAGCGCCCCGCCGGGCCGGGCGGGCGAGCGCGCGCACGTGGCGGCCGTATTGCCATTCCGTTCTGGAATACGCTTCGAGTGTGTCATTTGGGTGTTCGTGTGTTGTTTTAGATGAAGCAATTATTATTGAACGTTTCATAATAAACGTCACCGACTCGGATTCTTTCTTCGACTCTGAAACTTCATCATGGTCGTTGTATATACAGGCGATTCAATAATAATATTCTATGAAAAAAATATAGTTCTTCCCTTTAATTTTTTATTATCATTGGTAAAAATAATTTATTTTTATTATTTTTTAAACAGACATTAGGTACTACTTAGTACACCTAAGCCACATATCGAGGTCGAAATCGCTTTTAGGGTTAAACGGATTCACTTTTCTGGATACAACTTTAAGAAACTGCAACTTGTAAATGGCTACAAAATTTAACATTATATTTGCAGAAAAATATAGAAGTAAGCCTACCAGTATCTTACATTTGCGGGAAAGTTCCTCGTTCCGTTCCAGCCTGTATACATAGCCGAAACTTATACGCTTTGCTTAATTCAATCTCTTTCTGGGTTCACTGATGAATGATCCCCGTTCAATATTTATTGTTTATTGTTCGTTCATTGCTGCCGTGGCTATATAAAGGTTTAGGCCGTTATAACGTTTTGCCGATTTTTGTCTCGCCGATCGATAGTTCCAGTTGAGTGAGGCAGTAAATTTTTTAGCACGGTAACAACTCCAACCTTAGGTACCTGACCTATATCATTAATGTTTTAAATATCCAGAAAATCAAAGGCCTCAGCCGATAACCGGTTTCGGCGAAACGAAAACTCTGCGTATCGCCAGCCATACACGTAATGATAATGTATCCTTTTTTTAAGGTTCTGTACCCGAAGGGCTCATCGGGACCCTATTACTGAGCTTACAACGTCTGTTCGTCCGTCCGTCTGTCACAGGCCTCTAGCTCAGCAACGGTAAGAGCTACAACGTTGGAATTTACACAGAATATGTGTTGTTATAGCATAATTACTAGCAAATAATAAAAATATCAATAAGTTTTAAGCCTGAGCAGCTCCCCATACATTGATACCCTGAACATTTTCTGATTTTGAACAATTTTGTTCCAGCTGTATTTCCATAACGACTTAAGTTTGAGCTACCAAATTTGGCCTGACTTTAGTTTATACTCCATAGTCTAACACAAAACATCTATTCAATGGTGTTCTATTATAGAAATATGAAAAATATATTTAAATCAAACCAGAAATCAGTATTCACCTAATGGAAAGTGATGACGCGGCCGAAAATGGAACGTAACTATCCACATCCGACCTCTCTAAATCCAATCTCCCAACCCAAGGCATTATGGACACGAGTGGTGTCGCTTGGCGGCATGTCTTTGCCAAGGGGATAGTGACCAGCCGCGGTGGAAACCTACCACTGGTAATTTGTTGCTCGTTTTGCACCACCCGGGGATCACGTGTAGGGCACTCGAGAGTAAAACCTACGGACGCGAGCAACTTCAATCCCCGAAAAAGTCCTTGCGCAAGTTTAATACTTACAATACTGTGAAAAAGTATAGACTCATACATATTTAAAGATGTTGTTTAAAACCAATGGGATATTTCTGAAAATGGTTTCGGTAGATAAATAGCGCACGCAAATAAAAGTGCCTTACATTAGTTATATTTTTTATTTTTCATTTAATAATCGTAAAAATCTCCAATAGCCTACCATCTATAAATTTACACTGTGAAAAATTATAAACTCAGTGCCTATATTTATTCGTTATTGACTCAATATTTTGTCCAATCACCCTTATTTTTTATAACTTCTATTAGTCTTTTAGGCATGCTATCAATTAACTCCTTAAGTGTATCTGTTGAAATTTCTGCCCATGTTGATCGCAATCTTTGTTTGAGTTCATTAACATTATTTATTATTGGTTTTTCCTGATCATACAATTTCCTTGTTAATATCCCCCAGACGTTCTCTATCGGATTTAGGTCTGGACTAACTACTGGCCATTCTAATAACTGTATACCAAAGTCTTGAAACCACTGTTTTGTAGTTGCAGCTACATGGATGGCATTGTCCTGTTGAAAAATTATGTTTTCGTCTTCAGTCAGCGTAATAAAAGGTAGAAGGTAATCATGTAACATAGCTTGATATCCAACAGCAGTCATACGCCCATCAATGAATGCCAATTCGGTTTTTAAGGATGCACATACACCGGCCCAGACCATGACTGAACCTCCACCTTTAATCCGTCGAGACATAATTTTTCTATCAAATCTCAAATCATGCCAATAATATTTACATCCATCAGGACCATCAAGATTGAATTTCTTTTCATCACTAAATATGACATGTTGCCAAAAATCACCTTTTGTTATATATTTCTCGGCAAACTTAAGTCGATTCACTTTATGTTGTGTTTTCAAGACTGGTTTACTAAGACATTTTTGATACTTAAAATTTTTTGATTCAGCTGCCCACTTTCTCACTAAATTGGATCACAATTTAGGTTATATCTACGCACCAGAGCTGTTGATGATGCCCCGGTAGCCGATAACTCCCTTAAAACTGCGCGTTTTACGGTGGATGAAAACCGATGAGGACGCCCTGAACGCTTCTTTTTACCATAATTTTCAATTCCTAACATTAAAAAAATTTTTACAACACTTTGTGATCTACCAATAGTGTCCGCTATTGCTCTTTGTGTTTTACCGCAGTTTCTCAAGTCAAGAATTTGCTGTTTTTCGATTGCACTTAATGTCTTACCACGCGGCATATTAAAAGGCAAAAAAAAACTGGACAGAAAATCTGATTATATTAAATAATACGACTTGATTATAGCTTCCTAAAATAATGATAGACAAAGTACTTCTTGCATTTAAAACGTTTTGCTAACGATTGAGTTTATAAATATTCACAGTGTAACTCGTCCCGCTCGAGAGAAAAGAGCGATGTCCCAGGTTCAAGGTCACATATAGTAAAACTAAGTTCACAAATCAATTGCGTCTATTTTACGTTATACATTTGTTTATATGTTAGTGACATTTATGTAATCAAATATTGAAAATAATATAAAAATATGTTTGAGTCTATATTTTTTCACAGTACTGTATATACATATAGCATATAGTTACGTGTGCTGGAAGAAATTGCGAAAATTTTATAGAAAGTAAACTGTATACTTGTATATGTCTAAACTTGCAAGCATATCATTACGATACCTAAGGCTGGCATAATGAAACGTTACTTGGCATCTTTGTACGCGGCCAATTATGATAACCTCTTTCTGAAACGCTTTTCTTCACAAAACATCTGATTTATCCTTAGCTTCCAAAAAACATCAGAATCTAAAAGTAATCCTCTCAATTTAGAGACTTAATCTAAACTAAGTCACTTTAACAATAAAGCTATGTCCACAAAACTTGTTCACACCCTGCGTCCATGGATAACTGCAACAAAAAATAGGAGGTTTTTAAATTGTATTAGGTATAATAAATATATTGTTTTTCTAAAAGTAGGTACACAACACAACAATATAAAACATAATATACAAATAATCTTAGCTCTCCATTACGACACCGGGGCATAGTGCCTATGACGCTGGAGGCGCTTCCCCGCTATATCGCTAGGCTCTTTGAGCAAAGAATGATTGAAATACCGCATAATATTTGAAAAAACCGGACAATTGTGAGTTGCATTCGCGTGCCGAGGTAACAAAACGAGGTATATCTTTCATCCTTACATCGATTAATTCCTTTATTCTTACTTTTAGGGTTCCGTACCTCAAAAGGAAAAAACGAAACCCTTATAGGATCACTCGTGCGTCTGTCTGTCTGTCTGTCTGTCCGTCTGTCACAGCCAATTTGCTCCGAAACTACTGGACCGATTGAGCTGAAATTTGGTATACATATGTAAGTCGTTGACCGCAACACGGACGCGTGACGTATCTATATTGTGTGACATATCAAATGAAAGAACTTATTGTGAGGCCTTTAAATATATTTTTTTCTGAATTTTAAGTAAAATAGTTTGGAAGTTATTTAGGAAAATAGGCGAAAATTGACCATTCCCCCCCCTTATTTCCGAAACTACTGGGGCTAAAATTTTGAAAAAAATACAGAAAATAGTTCTTTACCTATAAATTACAGGAAAACCTATAAGAAGTCTATGGTATTTAAAGTAACCTAGTAAATTGCAAATAATTATGTACGGAACGGAACCCTCTCCACGCGAGTTTAACTCGCACTTGTCCGGTTTTATATATAAGTGTAGGCGATATGCAAGCAGCGCGAGTAGCTAACAAGCAAACGGCGGTCGGTTGTGTTGTGACACGAACAGTGTGACAGATCACTCGCTGAATTCAATCTTTATTCATGAATTCATCATCTTTGCATTCTAGGCGTTGTGGGCAGTGGGAGCAGCTAGCAAGCGAACGCGGTCTTGTCTTGCCAACTGCAGGACTCGGTCCTTAGAAGGAAAAAGTGTTGTTCCCGCGTGCCAAAAAGAAGTGTTGAAAACCTCTTTATCTACACCCATATCATAAAACCTCCATTGGTTAATCAAAAACCGTAGGAAATGACCACCATTTTGACAACCAATTAGGAAAAACCAGTGCTGCGATAAAGAAATAACATGACTTCTTTATCGTTTTTAGTAAAGAAATGAGATTAAATTTGGAACAGCTGTCAAAACTCTAGTGGGTCTCTATTCTAGTATCCATAGATATTAAAACAGTTATTGATACGAAACGTCAATTAAGTATGTTTTTTAAATATAAACTGCACAATATTTGATCTCGAGTGACGTGCGAATAGAGACTTCATCCGTTTGTCTATGATTTAAAAAAAATGGTCTTGACGGAGGATCGCCATGTTGGTGTTTTGCTGAACGAAAGTAGAATTGTTGTTGAATTGAATAGAAAAAGTTGTTTGTAATTTACATTTTAGTTGAAAATATGAATAGTAAGTAGTCTTCTCGGAGTGTGTGTGATGTGAAAATGCGCCGGATATCGGAAATATGCAGCCACGATTGCAACAAATAACTTGTTGCCAGAAAATATTGTTTCTGAACCCATCATGGAGGATTTATAATATGTGAGTAGATAAAGTTATGTATGCAACTCTGCATAATTTGGCCTTAAAACACACGTGCGATCTTATTATGAAACTCGCCTATCGGATCGTTTCATGAAAACCGCACTAGTGTTTTAAGGCCTATCATTATGCAACCGTTGCATAAACTACTATTGTGTCTAATAACGGCGGTAGCAAGGCGCAGAACGATGGGAGTGGCAGTGCCTAGACTCGGTTTGCCGCGTGCTAATCGATATTTTTGAAACGTTTTCGCGCGACTTATGCTTCCTGTCGCTAAATTACACTCGTGATATGAAAAAAGCTACGCAAAAATGTTACACGTTCAGTTTCCTTACAATTCAATGAACTCTTTCCTTCTATCTTGATATAGTTCTGTAGTCCCGAAACTACCAGAGTGTCATCCTTACTTACTTTCGCATTGTAGGCGGTTTTGGCACCGTAGCTAGCAAGCGAACGCCGTCTTGTCTTGCCAACCGAAACTACCAGAGTGGCCACTTGCTCATTACATTCATACATCCTTACCTTCGCCTTATAGGCGGTTTTGGCACCGGGGGCAGCTAGCAAGCGAATGCGGTCTTGTCTTGACAACCGAAACTACCAGAGTCGCCACTTGCTCATTGCATTCATACATCCTTACCTTCGTAGTGTAGGCGGTAACGGGGGCAACTAGCAAGCGAACGGGTCTTGCCAACCGCCACTACCAGGGTGACCACTGACTCATTAGATTAATTCATCCTTACCTTCGCATTGTAGACGGTGTGGACATCGGGAGCAGCTAGCAAGCGAACGCGGTTTCGGCGACCGCGGGGCTTGCTCCCGAGACGACCAGAGCGGCCACTCGCTTGCTGCATTTCTTCTTGAGTCGCGTGGTTCCCCTAAACCTGTGAATACGCACGCTTCAGCGGCATTATTTAGATAGTTGCTTTTTAGAAATGAGAATTTGTTGAAAATGGTGATTTAATAAGCAGCATTAATATTTTCATTATTTTAGTTTTAGTTTCAATTTTATAACATAACTTGATACTAATGAAAATAATATAGCTTAGGTGAAGTTGTTGCTATGGATGATTTCTCAGGAGTGCTAAAACAGGGTTTAGATCATCTTTACGATATTATTTTGTTGACTGACGCCATGGCGCGGTGGTAATGTACCTCCTTCTGTGCCAGTTATCGCGAGATTGACCCGTTAGGAGCTAACTTGTGTAATGAGCACGAATATTTTGTCCCAGAGTTATGGATCTTTAGCATACTCAACACTTATATATATAAGTATTCGTATCGCTGTCTATAGCACAGGGAGTCCTAGTTTGGGACTTAACAAACGGTCGTCAAAAATCTAAAAAATAAGACCACTAAAAAAGAATTCACGACTTTCTGTTGACGCACCATAGGAGATAAAGTGTCTCAACATCTTAGCTCGATGTGGAAGCAAAAGTTATTTATGAATTTTGAACGAAATTCTTATTAGATTAGTTTGTTAATATTAGAGTTTCGAAATAAAATTAGATGCTTTTACAATTATGCAATGTCCGTCCACGTCCATTATACAAATGGTGTATTCAATACTTAATTGAGCAACGAAGCATGATGACGAATATAAATATTTAATTTAATAAGAACACCTATTTACCCGGAATAAAAAAAAACATATTAGCTTCATATAATAAAAACCGAACAAACTATAAATAGAAATATCTAAATGTCTTTTAAATAACCCGTGATCAAAGGATCAAAACTAAGAGTCACAAAATATCCTAAAGAGCATACCTAATCAGATTTAGAATTAGGTTGGCAAGGTTACATTATCCATTTAGAGGTTTCCTTTCAGACTAGATGAAAAAGGTTCGCAAGATGAAAAGGCTTCGGAAAGTCTCATATCAAAATATTTTACAATCTAGAAAGGTCAGAAAATTCCTAAACTACTTAAAACCATGCGAGTTAATCAAAAATTCAACCCTAAGGAGCACCCGCCCTAGAGCTAATAAATAAATAATAAAAGGTTAGGTCGCAGAAGAAATTTGTTAATTAATATCACTTTTAACAAAAAACCTGGCCTTAATGTAGGGATCCGTTTCAAGCCCCCAACGCAAATTTTTGAGTAAAGTATATGCCAGAATATGTGGTGCGGATATAGGACAATTCTGTATAAATGTTGTCCAGAATACTAGGTATTGACAAGTTAGCCGCTCATGAACCAATGTGAGTCTACTTGGTCGTGATAGATTTCTCTTCAACATCGTTATAAAAACTTTCGTTGAAGATATCTTTCAGATTTTTAGAAGTTTCAAGTGGCTGAACTCCAACAGAAATACCTTTAGAGCTCACAATTCCTAAGCCGTCCCCCAAATATTTAGAATTGGTTACAACCTCCTCAAATATTTTAAAGAGCTATCCAACAACGCCCCATTAGAGGTTTTAGAAAAAAAAATGTTTACATTTATGAAATATACCGTAAAAAGACTAGTTTTATTCCTTGCCTTTGTGTGCAGAATAAACAGTATTAATCGTACAAAATTCATCTTGTAACTTAGGTAAATAATCTTTGAGACATACAGACAGACAGAAAGATGGACATGGCAAAACTATAATCGATTCGGCCTGTAACAGAATCCACAACTGAACACTGCTATGCGAAACATTCATTTCGAAAGTAAAGTTAAGAAAGAAATAAACAAAAGGCGTAGAACATTGCTTTGTACTCTCCACTCGGCTCTAGAAAGCCGTTTTCATTTAAATGCCGCGAAATTTTTACTTTTCCGAATTCATTATTTCTGCTTGGTTGGATAGTTTTGGACCATTAGGTCTACTAACGGCCTAAAAAGATAGGAATAAGTTATTGCCGAGCTGAAAAATTCACATTATGTTACCTATAGATATAATATTCATTTCTGTAGTACCTATTATGTCGACATGCCTGACTCAAGATGCATTAGTGTAGGTGTGCTTTGATAATATAAATTAATGTGAAACCACTTTAGCGTTTAGTAGTCGTAATAACATTTTAGCTTCATGAAAGTTATTCATAATTTAATGTTGAAACTTTAAAGATATTTTGTTATTTATCACTTAGTTTCAGCCGATTTAAAAGTATATCGGAGTCTCAAGGTTAAGAGGCGTATCTGGAATAAATATAACTTCACGCTAAAAGGTCGTAACTGTTATACTAAGGAGTATCGCAGTTAAGAACTTCTAGCACATATATAATAGTACTAACGTACAGATGAATCACTGCCTAACAAAACCGGTGTTTAGGCACGAAAATATGCCTAATCATGCCTTGTCCCTCCATCGCATAAAAAGTGCTGTTTCGGGTACGCTAGGGTTGTCAGTGTTTTATCCGCGTCACCCTACAATACCAAACATCTAGGCTACTTGACGACTTGCGAATCGCCCAGCGAGCGAGCGAGCGGCAACCTACTGCGATTTTCAGGTCCGATCCGAGCGGTCCGACGGCCGAGCGTCCCTAAAGTTCGGAGCCCCCGTGCTGTTTTTGAGTGAAGTTATATTGAAGATACGCCTCTTAAGCATGAAACCCTCGATATAATGAAGGTTTGCTGACAACTCCATTACAGTGAAGCGGATCCCCCATGTGTTTTAATGCGTTAAGAGTCACACTTTGTCGTTAATATGATTACCGATGGCCGGTCCGCTCCCCTGTCGAATTAAGTAGCACAAGAGAGAAAAAATACTATGTAAAAATATATCGCTGGCTAACTTATACAAAGTCCTATGTTATTTTTTCAGTGTAACCAAAGTTGGGCTCTGTGCCACGTAAAATAACGATCATATGAAAACGAGTACAACTCGCCGTGATATACCGATTGGTAAGGGGTCACGCACACTAAAAATAGTCTTACTGAAACTGACTTCAAGCAGCCATTTTCTCATACTACCACGTTACTTGGGTGGTTATCAGTATGGGTTATGTACAGTCGAGGTCAAAAATATCTACACAGACAAAGTGGTAAATAATATGTGAACTTGACTTTATTGTCAAGTGGGTAAGTGCGCTTAGATATTTTTGCCCCTTTGATAACGTATATACAACGTGTCCCTGGCAGTTCGACATAAAATGAAAACCCGGAAAATACGACTTCTCAAAAGTGTGTATGAATAGTTTTTATTTCGTTTTGTAAGAAAAGCAAGAATCCAAATTTTCTAACAAATTTAATCCGAATTAAAGTAAAACAAATAGTACCATAACACTATCAATCATTCATAACAGCTACAAGAATGAGTGGCACATTCATTATGACAGGAATTATATGGGACTTATGCAACACACGTGACACACACGTGACAGTGTCAGGGAGGGTAAATACAGGTGGCTCTAAGGTGATAAATTGATAAACAGTGTTTTTTTTTTCGGTTAATACTAGAGTGATTGTATTGATAATTTGCATATCAGCAGTACTGAGCACACCGCCGCCCATGGACATCTGCAACACCAGAGGTGCTGCCAATGCGTTGTCAGTCTAAGGAGGATGGGGAATGGCGATGGGATGGAGACGAGGGAATAGGCCTCCGGATCTCGTCACTCACCGTACGAAACGCAATAGCAAGCTATTACTTTACGCCGATATTCTGTGAGAGTGTGGTACTACCCCGGTCGAGCCGGCCCATTCGAACAGTAATATAGTGAGGATTACTGTTTGGCTCTACCACTGCATGTTTTAAGGAATAGCTATCAGCCAGCAACACGTTGTATACAGTATACGTATTTGTGAAGTCGACTGTACTGTATGTATGCGACTCGATAGAAAAAAGCTTTGCCTGTTTGGTGAGCCAGCGATATTGGAAGCTAGATCATTTCAAACAATAATTACGTTAACGAGTAAAAACCTGATCGGGATCGGCTTCCCGACTGCGACAGGTAGTCCGGCGGCGAGTCGGGCAGCGGCCGCTTGCGTCGGCGCAGCGCGTCCCGCCACCCGCATATAGCTGTTCGGAAGTATGTTCTAAACCTGGAGAATAAAGACCGTATTGAATTGCGACGCACTGAAAAATGTTTTCGCACATTTGCCGTGCATAGAGGGGGGCCAGAAGTTTTTGCAAATAGCAACACAGATTTTTTTATAAACTATTAATTGTGCGGTACAAAGGATGATGGGAAATTAAACGCCATTTTGTATATTTTTGACTACGATGGACCGTTTCACAGGAAAGCAACGTGGTTATTGTGATAAACCCTTTCCAAAAAAAAACGGAAAAGTGCGAGTTAAACTCCAGTGGAGAGGGTTCCGTGATTATATGAAATTTACTATGTTACTTTAAATACCATACACTTTTTGAAGGTTTTACGGTAATCTTTAGGTAATGAACTATTTTTTGTATATTTTTCAAAATTTTAGGTCCAGTATTTTCGGTGATAAGGGGGAGGGGGGAATGGTAATCTTTTGCCTATGTTCCTAAATAACTTCAAACCCGTTTATTTTAAAATTATAAAAAAATATATTTAAAATCCTCATAACGAGCCCTTTCATTTGATATATCACATGCCATATTTTGCAAAACGTACGTACCAGAAGTGATGGTTGATGAAAAGATACTGATATTTTCATACAATTCCGTAGTCGGTTGCAAGAATGCCAGCAACAAGACGGAGCTCATTTAGGCGACAGTGTTTATACAAATAAAATATATATTTTATGCTTATTACTTATAATAAATACCTAATAAAATAGCATTTGTAGTTTTGCCTCTATCATGTTTCTAAAAGTGCAAAAACTTATGGTCCACCCTGTATATGTCCTGAAATGGGACATAAGGCATTACAAGTTTGTGTACTCAGAATCGCTCAAGTATCACTTGAGATGCTATTTTAGATAGGCTAATCTGGGTGTCTATTCGGGAACGTCTAAGTGATATTTTAGCGACTCGCGAGCGAGATCCGCATCCCGTTCTTGCGCATTACGCATCGTGCGGAAGAGTGGGATGAGAATCTCGCTCTTGATTGATTGATTGATTGTCAAAAGTTACGATGATTTTGCGGTTACGTCAAGGTTACTTTCTAAACATACATATTTTCCAAATTTGTATGATTTGGAAAGATAAGAAAATATAAATAAAATCAATTTTCGTTCATGTAATTTAAACCGTTAATGAATCTTTGCAAACAAATAGGAAATTATACGACAATGCATGAAACTTAAAATAAATATTTATTTATGATAATTGGACACAAACAGAAAATAAATTGGAAATAAATAAAAACTAAACAACAATAAGGTACGTGCATGTGTGTGCACAATCTGTCACTGCATTTCGTGGACAGACATTATTTCCTATTCCGTGTATTAATTAACGGTAAAAAGCCGCGCTTCAGTACATTTTCAGGGCTGCAGGAGGTTGACTCTCACCCGAGAGCAGGGAGTTGACAAATTTCAACTTTGCTCTATAACGAACATATGGATGAATAAGTACTACATATTTTGCCAAATTTTAAACTAAGATGACTTCTTTTTTGTTAAGAGGACTGTGAACCAACGGCGAAAATCACCCGTTTCATACAAAATGTTGACCAATTTTTAATAGGTTGTCAGCCAGAACGAAATCTAGGTCTATACGTTGTTTAAATATTGATTAAAGATCAACAGAGTCAAATAATCGCCGGAATTAGTTTTGTATGAGAATACTGAAACAAAAATAAAACTGAATTTATTGATTATTGTGAAAAAACCAAAACGTATAGACCTGGATTTTGCTCTGACTGACAACCTATCAAAAATTGGTCAAAGTCGGTTAAAATTTAAGGAGTGGAAATCGTTATCGCCGTTTGTACACTCCTCTTAATAATGAGCAAGTATGACTAAAAGAAACGTATTTTTATAATAACAAGGCCAGGGGCGGCAGCCTGTAAAAATCATTGGCAGCCAATCAAATTGTCCGATAACATGTGGGCGGCCTCCAGCCAGCCGTCACTAATAAGATCCGAATGTTATTAATCAGGTTTTGGCAAGTCACTGTAACAAAAATTCGGCCAAATACACATCAGACCAATGAAGGTAAACTTCTGTAAGACAAGCTTTATAAAGTTTTTCGGCAATTCTCAGAGGCGGCGATGTAATTGCGTGCCACCAAATATCTTAAGTTTTCACTAGGAAATTGCTCATTTAATTATTTTCTATAGTTCAAGTTTGTTCTATTCTAGTTTGTAAAATAATTAAAACAACGATTAGCAGTTAAAAACCATTCAAAAAATGGATAAGACTCATTCCGCGTTCATACTCCTAAGTTAAGAACGAATCCTTCTGTATTTCTTAAACTGTTCACGAAAACCAACATTGACTTTGTGATAACTAGTTAAGGCCAACTAATTGGACTACTTACTTATTTAAAATAAAATCTACTATTTTATTTTATTAAAAAACAGACTTTTTCTGTGCCGTGCCCATGAGGCCAATAGAGGCCCATGGAAATGGAGATTAGGTACCTAATTACGTCCTTAATTTTGTCTTACGACCCGCTCAGCACACCCTCTCTGCTCGACTGCCAAGACAAGACTAATATGTTGCTAACATACGAACTAATCTCCGTCAACGGCCACAAAAATAGTGATAGAATCACTATACAAAACTTTACGCTCAAAGTTATTACACGGACCGTTAGTGTTTAGTCCTGTCTTGGCAGTCGAGCAGAGTGGGTGTGCTGAGCGGGTCGTAAGACAAAGTTACGGACGTAATTAGGTACCTAATCTCCATTTCCATGGGCCCCTATTTTACTTTTGCAATGCTCTCGTCGCGTTCTTTCTTTTGATACCAATAATGCATGGGTGGAAAAATATCAGTAGTTTTGGCTCTAGGTGGTAACTAATGAAGTGATTACATACATACATACAAAATCGCGAGAAACATAACCCACCTTTATAGTACATCCTTCGTTTTCGTTTAACTGGTTTTGTTCACTGAGCCTTGAGTTTGTTTGTTACGCAGTGACCCATATTCTCTCACAAAAGATTCTACCAAAGAACGATAAACACGAACTAACATTGTAATAAAACATACTTATCGGATAAATTCGCGTGTATCGAAAATATTCTTCGACATTTCGAGGCCTTTCGAGGTGTTATGGTCGCGGGTAGACCTAGAAATAGCAATCGCGTTTGTAGTGAAATAATAATAAAAAACCGGCCAAGTGCGAGTCTGACCCGCGCACGAGGGGTTCCGTACCATCTATAATCAAGCCCAAAAAATATTTGTCTTATTTTCATTTAATTATTGATTTCTAAAGTGAGTAAAAATAAATAAATAATGGTAATAATATATATATATATATATTATGACTAAATATTCTGTGAATATTTCAAGCATCTACCCGTTGCCGTTATCAATATCGAGCAAAAACGTGCAAAAATATCACGTTTGTTGTATTGCAGCCCCCTTAAATATTTATTTTATTCTGTTTTTTAGTGATTATTGTTATAGCGGCAAATTTCAACTGTCTAACTATCACAGTTCATGAGATACAGCCTGGTGACAGACGGACAGACAGACGGACAGACGGACAGACGGACAGACGGACAGACGGACAGACGGACAGACGGACAGACGGACAGACGGACAGACGGACAGACGGACAGACGGACAGACGGACAGACGGACAGACGGACAGACGGACAGACGGACAGACGGACAGACGGACAGACGGACAGACGGACAGACGGACAGACGGACAGACGGACAGACGGACAGACGGACAGACGGACAGACGGACAGACGGACAGACGGACAGACGGACAGACGGACAGACGGACAGACGGACAGACGGACAGACGGACAGACGGACAGACGGACAGACGGACAGACGGACAGACGGACAGACGGACAGACGGACAGACGGACAGACGGACAGACGGACAGACGGACAGACGGACAGACGGACAGACGGACAGATGGACAGACGGACAGACGGACAGCGGAGTCTTAGTAATAGGGTCGCGGCCTTTGGGTACGGAACCCTAAACATAACCCGCGTATCGAGTTCTTGGCAGCAAAAATATCTTTCAATGCATAACAACACTAAATTATACAGTATTTAACATTCCCTATTCGTAATATTATTAGCAATTTACACTCGAATTAAGGGGATAAGATGATAATCTTGTGTGTGGTTTGTCCGCGCCCGCCCAGGCTTATCGCTACGCCGTAAGCATCGTAGCACGCTTTTCATATAGAGCGATTGAAAGCGTAGACGTGCTACGTGTTTCGCATAGAATTTAATAGTGCCTGTTTTTTTAGGGTTCTACAGTCAAACTAGGAACCTTTATAGTTTTGTCATGTCCATCTGTCTATGTCTGTCTATCTATAGGTCACAGTTCCTTTTACTTGAAGACTATTAGCGCTGTAAGGGGGCGTCCATTAATTACGTGAGGCATTTTTTTAAATTATTTGACCCCCCCCCCTCCCCCCTATAATATAATGATATGTTGATATGATATGATATGTTGATAATATATGATATGTTATGTTATGTTGTAAGGTTTTTCTCGACTCCCTCCCCCCTGCCCCAATCTCACGTGAGATTTTTCAAAATTTGTATTTTGGGAATAAAAGCGTTGAATTTATTAATTTTCTGTTTTTAGGGTTCCGTAGCCAATGGCAAAAAACGGAACCCTTATAGATTCGTCATGTCTATCTCTCTGTCCGTCTGTCCATCTGTCTGTCCGTCCGTTTGTCACAGCCACTTTATTTCTTTATTAGTTGAAACTTGGTCAGTAGATGTATTCTGTGAACCGCATTAAGATTTTCACACAAAAATAGAAAGAAAAAAATTTTTGGGGTTCCCCATACTTAGAACTGAAACTCAAAATATTTTTTTTCTACAAAACCCATACGTGTGGGGTATCTACGGATAGGTCTTCAAAAAAGATATTGAGGTTTCTAATACCATTTTTTCTCAACTGAATAGTTTGCGCGAGAGACACTTCCAAAGTGGTAAAATATGTCCCACCCCTGTAACTTCTAAAATAAGAGAATGATAAAACTAAAACAAATATATGATGTACATTACCATGTAAACTTCCACCGAAAATTGGTTCGAACGAGATCTAGTAAGTAGTTTCTTTTTAATACGTCATACATCACGGAACCCTTCATGGGTGAGTCCGACTCGCACTTGGCCGCTTTTTTATATTGCTGAGCGTGAACCGGAAATATTTTCTCCGGACACCGGAAACTCTGGCAAGCGTCCAACTCTGCGTTAACATCCAGTCTGAACTTGGCATAAGCTTATCCCGGCTCCGACATCTCCAGTGTATACTTTCACAAAGTCTTAACTTACTATACGTAAAGTTGCACAACGAAATTTATGCTCCAATAAATATATCTCAAAAAAGAACGCCCATAAAATGCCTCAAATTAAGAGAAATTTTTGAAATCTCTCAAATGACTTTATAATAAATTATTTAAAATCAGCCTTAATCTGAGTCTATTAATAATAGACTCAGATTAAGGCTGATTTTAAATAATATATGGTCTAGGGATGGGAATGAGGGAATAGGCCTCCGGATCTCGTCACTCACCGTAGGAAACGCAATAGCAAGCTATTACTTTACGCCGATATTCTGTGAGAGTGTGAGAGAAACTTAATTACTTAAGTACATACCGCTATATAAATAAAGTTTATCTACACCCATATCATAAAACCTCCATAGTGTAATCAAAAACCGTAGGAAATGACCACCATTTTGACAACCAATTAGGAAAAACCAGTGCTGCAATGTTATTCCCGTATCGTTTTTAGTATAGAAATGAGATTAAATTTGGAACAGCTGTCAAAACTCAAGTGGGTCTCTATTCTAGTATCCATAGATATTAAAACAGTTATTAATACGAAACGTCAATTCAGTATGTTTTTTTAATATAAACTGCACAACATTTGATCTCGAGTGACATGAGAATAGAGACTTCATTCATTTGTCTATAATTTTAAAAAAATGGTCTCGACGGAGGATCGAATTGCCGCCATTATGTTGGTGTTTTGCTGAACGAAAGTAGAATTGTTGTTCAATTGAATAGAAAAAGTTGTTTGTAATTTACATTTTAGTTGAAAATATGAATAGTAGTCTTCTCGGAGTGTGTGTGATGTGAAAATGCGCCGGATATCGGAAATATGCAGCCACGATTGCAACAAATAACTTGTTGCCAGAAAATATTGTTTCTGAACCCATCATGGAAGATTTATAATATGTGTGTAGATAAAATTATGTATGCAACTCTGCATAATTTGGCCTTAAAACACACGTGCGATCTTATTATGAAACTCGCTAAAAGCTCGTTTCATAAAACCGCACTAGTGTTTTAAGGCCTATCATTATGCAACAGTTGCATAAACTACTATTTTGTAGTACTTCACGAACATGAAAACATAATAACGCAATATTGAAGTTTTATTTCTTTATAAACTCGTATATAAAACACTAAACAAAATAACCTTCAGTTGGATAAGCGTCCCATTCATTTAGGAGTTTGTATCAATATCTTAAGCCAAAAAGACACCTTTTTTTTAATAAACCAATAAAAAAAAGCATCCATATATGCCATTGTAATTAAAATGCAATGTTTAAATAAAATTATGTCGATTTTTATTCAAGTTTAGTGCGATCAATGAAAAACTAAAATTGCCCATTTCTCAAAACCTGTGCAATTGGCATGCGTCCTTTTGAATAAGAACGGCGGTATAGAGCTACAGCAAACATTTATTTAATAATTAGTATTTCATTTGAATGCCGCTAAAAGTTCTTGCCAAATAGAAAAAAAAATACCTCATTCGTGATCTAACAATGCTGGCTGGACGAAATGCCAAATTATTTTTAAAGCGATTAAAGCAGTGGAGTCTATGCTAATATTTATTATTGTATTTGTTTCCCTAGCCAAACACACTGGATACAATTTTATTATTTTCGATTTAAATATAACTAGCTTCTGCGCGCGACTTCGTTCGCCAGGAATTTCACATTTTTTTTTTAAATTCCATACCACCCCTGTATTAAAACGAACAAAACAAAAAAAATCAAAGCTAACAGTACTTTAGAGATAGCTCATGTGCAGCCGGATATGCGGTCGCCGGATATGCGGAGGAAAAGATAGTGAGGAAACCTGCATACATCTGGGAAGTAATTCAACATGAAATTTTCTTTTCATTGTAATTGAATTCTGATGACATATTATAGTATATTTACTAATTATAATTTCAATGTTGTGTATTTGGATAACGGATGCTCCAAAGGGCAGATTATGTGAGACTTAATTTTTTTTTTTTCATTTCCAGTGTGTATAAAATCCCCAGTCCCCTTTTATTACGCAAGAAAGCATGTGGCCAGAAGAGGTGTTCATATAGCTGATGATAAAAAAATATATTTAAAAGACGTCGACATTGAAAAGGTTGATGAAGATAGTAACATAGTTAATCACATTAACGGGGACTCACTTGGCATTCATCCAGTAGTAGATGATCGGGTTGACCATGGCATTGGCCATGGCGAGCCAGTAGAAGCCGAGGTACACGTGCCTCACGTACTTCTTGTACAGGACGGACGGATAGAAATGTGTGAAGATGAAATACGCCTGATACGGCAGCCAGCATATGCCAAAGATAACTATCACTAGGATGAACATTTTCACAACCTGGGAACAAAAGAGGGTATGGAGCTGATAATCAATAAAGGGAAATCACTGGTGACTATTAAAAATCATTGCTAACGTTTTAGCGATACAACAGCAACATAAAGTGCAACCAAAATTGCCATATGAATTTGTCACATACACATCATTAAAGTCAGAAAACAAATACACTGAAACTAAATGAGTAATGTGAGGTAACATGTATCAAATTCAAATTCAAATGGTTTATTGCATATCACATTACAAAATAAAAGATGGATTAATAAGTAGGTATACATGTGACACCCTGCAAGGGCAAAGCAACATTAGATCATGTAGCAACACTAGAATGCCTGTCACCCATCATCTCGAAAAACTTCAAGCATACACGACAGACAGTCGCCCATCGCTACGCTACCAGGTAACACTCCGGTGCTGATACCAGGACTTGCTTGTTACCAGCAAAGGTAGCTGATTCAATGGGGTTGACTGACTTAAGTCAGTTTCCTATGGATGACGTTAACGAGCATGTCGTCAAACAGAAACGTTCTAATCCTACGTAATACACGTACCTTCCGCTTGGACCTGATGGAGTCGATCTGACGCTGCGTGAGCTCGCCTATGGACCGGGAGCCCCATAGCACGCGGCCCATTGCCGAGTAGAAGAACGTCATCCCCAACATTGGCACCACGTAAGTTACCACGAAGAACAGCACCTGGTACCTGCCGAAAATGATCGTGGGTTCAAGTTCCACTTTACGTTGGCTTTCTTTATTAGTTGTTTCATATCATCATTCTATTTAGTGCTCCTCTGCTGCACTGGGAGTGAAGAAATAGCATAGAATGCGCGTAGATGCTTATTTATCATCCTGGCATGTCGTAAATCCTAATCCCAAAACCAGCACTATTTTACAAATGAATCAACTTTTTGTTCGTTTTGATTTTTGATTTATATACTCACTGTATGCTGTATACAAAATAAGTATATTATTGTATAGTAAGTACGTTCATGTAAGTGTTTGCGTGTAATGCATTTTATTTATTTTTTCTTTCAAAAGCCACAATAACAATATTTATTCTTATATATAACACTTTTTATCCAAGTAGTTTTGTGTAATTATTAGTGTTTAGTGTGTTTGTATAGCGCTCCGATTGCTACAGACGGTGCTGGCTGAAAATCAGCGCTGCGGGTGTCTGACACCACAGCATTATGCTGAGCCAGTGACCGATTCACTGCCGCAATGACACACATGTCACGTTTCTTCTGTATTATTTTGTTGTATTTTTATTATTGTGTGTCTTTGTGAAGTGAATAAATGTCTTTTCTTTCTTTCTTTCTTTCTTTCTTTCTAAAAGTCGACTAAGGGACGGGTCCTCTCCAACATGGTGGACTATCTGTATGGGCGATGGGCTGATCACCTGTCACCATACGGTTCATCATACCATCTTAGGACTAATTAATCGAACGTGGCCACAAGTAGTCTTGTGGCTCTGCCCAGCCCATTAGGGATTTCAGGCGTGATGCTATGTATGTATGTATTCTATTTAGTTTCTATTCCAGAACCTAATCAATGAAGAATTAAAGCTTCGTACACCCGATTGATACACAAAAAAAACTGGATAAGTTACATTAAATACCATAGACTATTTATAGGTTTTCCTGTAATCTATAGACCAAAAAGTAGGTCAGTAATTTTTAAAAATTTTAGGCCCATTTATTACGGAAATAAGGGGGAATGGTAAATTTTTGCCTATTTTCCTGAATAACTTCAAAACTGTTTATCCTAAAACTATAAAATTTTATGTATCACACACCACGGTTTCATAAACTTTATTTTTTTCTAGTTTACCCCCCAAAAGTGGCTCCCATGTTAAAATTCTTTTATTTACGTTACACGACCGTGTTGCGGTCACAGACTACATGTGTACCAAATTTCGACTCATTCGGTGCAGTAGGTTAGGAGCAAATTGGCCGTGACAGACGGAGAGACAAATAGACATACGAGTGACCCTACGTATCGTATATAAGGGTTCCGTTTTTTCTTTTGAGGTACGTAACCCTAATAAACTATTATTATATTTATCAGTAATTATACTTTCAACATAAATGGTAATATAAGCATAGACAGAAGATTATTTAACTGCCAGAAAATACTTTTTACTAAATAAAATTGAGCAAACCACTTAAGTAATAAAAAGGAATTTAACAAGACTAGATCCATCAAAAAGGGTTTCACTGAGTATTTCATTAGTATTAATTCAATTTGGCTGAACTAATGAACGGTGGTCAAAAGAAACCTTTTTTAATAATTCTATATAGCAATAACTTTGCCGTTACAAAACCAAATTGTACAATCCAACAAGGTACTCGTAAGCAATTTCTTTGCTCGTAATTGAATGGGCACTCGATGTTGGCAGCGCTCCAAACAGAATGCGCTCCACGCGCGGTACTTTGCATCTTTTTTGTCATACACACGTTAAAGTTCAGAATAGTCCCTCTGGTTCCCGAAAGTACTGAAATTCAAGAACTTTTAGGGCGTTTACGCACTGCATTCGATCCTGATTCGAGGAAATTCAGATCTAGAAAACTCAGGATTCGGATGTCAATTGTGCACTGCATCCGTTTTAACGGATATTACTTGCGTATACTTAAATTAAGACTGGCCATTCTGGTGTTGATGCCTGCATAAGGCTTGGATTCGAATCGTACGTAGTGCGCAAACGTTGATAATTTAATAATATTGTGGTTACTTCGGTCCGTGAACAATGCTCTGAATTGGAGATATTTTCGGCTTCGGAAAACGGAATTCGAATCTAGTGCGCAACCCTTACAACAAATAGCACAGCTACTTCAGATCGACAATTCTCGGATTCGAATCAGATGCAGTGCGTCTTAAAGGCTCTAAGGCATGTGGCTATATTCGATATTGGTCTAATTGATACAGAAACCGATCGTTACTATGGTAACTATATGTCGCTTTGTTTTGTCACTTCCTTTCAAACGCCAAGTTTCAAAAACCGGTCAAGTGCGAGTGAAACCCGCGTGGAGAGGGTTCCGTTCCATACATGATAAACTGAAATTTCCTATGTTACTTTAAATACCATAGACTTTTTATAGGTTTTCCTGTAATCTATAGGTAAAGAACTATTTTCTGTATTTTTTTCAAAATTTTAGGCCCGGTAGTTTCGGAGATAAGGGGGGGGGGGATGGTCAATTTTCACCTATTTTCCTAAATAACTTCTAAACTATTTTACTTAAAATTAAAAAAAAATACATGTAAGATCCTCACAATAAGCCCTTTCATTTGATATGTCACACGATTTCAGTTGCACAACTTTTTTTTTTAATTTTCTAATTTATCCCCCAAAAGTGGGCCCCATGTTCAAAATTAATTAATTTACGTTACGCATCCCTGTTGCGGTCACCAATTTACATATGTATACCAAATTTCAAATCAATCAGTCCAGTAGTTTCGGAGCAAATTGGCTGTGACAGACGGACAGACAGACAGACAGACAGACAGACAGACAGACAGACAGACAGACAGACAGACACACGAGTGATCCTATAAGGGTTCCTTTTTTCCTTTTGAGGTACGGAACCCTAAAAAGTAACATAATGGCAAAGCATACGACTTGCAAACTTCTGGGCCTTCTATACGGTACTGCTAAGCGATTAATGTATCGTCAATAAATGCCAAAACCGCAAATGTGCCGTTTTGTACGTGTTTCATGTTCACATACGCGATTTTGGGGTTAAAATGAAGATATAGTAAATCACTTTTCTTATCACTAAGCGAATGTTGAACAGAGGCCCTGACTTTTTGTTTCGAACTATATTGGCATCTAGGGTATTAGAGGTTTATGCAGCTCTTTACTTTTTTAGGGTTCCGTACCTCAAAAGGAGAAAACGGAACTCTTATAGGATCACTCGTGTGTCTGTCTGTCTGTCCGTCTGTCACAGTAAATTTGCTCCGAAACTACTGGACTGATTGAGTTAAAATTTGGTACACATATGTAAGTCGGTGACCGCAACACAGACATCTAACGTAAATAAATTATTTTTAAACTTGGGGGAAAATTTTGGAGGGTTATTTAGATTTAAAAAAAAGTTTTGCAAACTATATTGTGTGCCGTATCAAATGAAAGGGCTTGTTATGGGAATCTTAAATATATACATATATTGAATATTTTTTTTGAATTTTAAGATAAATAGATTAGAAGTTATTTAGGAAAAAAGGTTTATCTCCGAAACTACTGGGTCTAAAATTTTGAAAAAAAAAACGGAAAATAGTTCTTTACCTATAGATTACAGAAAAAGCTATAAGAAGTCTATGGTACCTATTTAAAGTAACATAGGAAATTTCAGATAATCATGTACGGAACGGACCCCTCTCCACGCGAGTTTAACTTGTACTAGTCCGGTTTTTATTATGGCATAATGCTTACACAAAGTCCATGTAGGAGACATCTGGTAGACCGTCAGGCCAGTGAAGAAGACAAGCCGTCTTCAGCGCGCCTTTAGACCTGTAGACAAAGTTTACAAATTACAAACTTATCAACAACCAGAGACGATTCAGATGTAACCTTTTGCTCCAACAGGCTATTAAGCAATTGTTGTAGCTAGCTTAATATGTATATAATGTATAAAAAAAGCATCCGTATCAATTAACAATAGCAGAATGCCAATTGCTCATCAGCCTTTACAAAATGTTGTTATTCAAGCAGAGGTCAACCGTTGCGGAGTTTTTGTGGTTCTTCACCACATTGGTTATACAATTAAAAGAGAAAAATGTTCAACAAATTTGATTTTTAGTCCCAAATCGCATGTATGCAGATATGACTCTGACACTTCCCCTTAAGACCATTTAAAGACTTAGTTTTAACCTTTCGCGATTTAAACACATATTTTCTCAGCTCGACCTTCATAATCTGAAAATCCTCTTCACTGAACGTTATTTCTTCTCAATAATAATAAAAGCGAAGAAGTTATTTCTCCTCAAGAACTGTAGGAATTTCAACAGGGAAGATGGATATAGATTATCGACTTCGTGAAATGCAGTTAACAGCAGGTGCAAACGTCGAGGTATATCAACGAATAAATGTCGGGTACGGGTAGCGGCACGAAAGTCTAACGGTGAACGAAATGTGGTGGGGATACTGCGCATGGGTACTACTCCCGCTCCGCCGTCCCGCTCACTTCCCCACGATAGACAATTTTCGTCTTCTGTGCAATAACGGTTAGCGGACTTTCGTGCCGCTACCTGTTGTGTGATTCTCTAATAAGTGCAGCGGCTGAACAGAGCATAAGCGAAACTATTAATTTAGACTGTAAGGACAAACTCATTCGGTCTCAATTTGAATGTCCCTCTTCGCTGATCAGCCGCTGCGCATGTTAGAGAATGGCTCTACGTGGCTGTACCTGTTATTCTGGATCAAGGAAAACAATGTCCAGTGCAGGTAGTTTGAAAAACGTATTTTTTATGTTATAATTCTATATTGCATAATCAGTATAAGCATAATTGTATATGCGCAGAAACTAATCTCGCATAATCATATTTCGCATATTTCTGTCACGCATATCCAACATAACCCAAATGTTTTTACGCATAATTTGCGAAGTCCGAATAGTACTTAGGCAGAAAATGACTTACGCATATATTAGTTACGCCGAAAGTTACTTTCGCATAATTTGGTTTCGCCGGGATGGATTATAAAACGAATACATGATTAATCAGATTAAAACTTTCGTGAGACATTACTAAGACTAGAAATAAGCACGGCTTTACTCACGATTTATTGTCAGAAATAGTCCGACATGTTTCGGACTCGTACCGGACCGTACTCAACCCCTGAAGAAGGACTCCATCCTTCTTCAGGGGTTGAGTACGGTCGCGCTCACTGCAACCCACGCACTGCGCCCTCCGTGCGGCGCGTTGCGCCCGAGCCGAGGGCGCGGGGGCGGCGGGGGGCTGCACCGGTGAGCGCGACCGTACTCAACCCCTGAAGAAGGACTGCATATGAGTCCGAAACATGTCGGACTATTTCTGACAATAAATCGTGAGTAAAGCCGTGCTTATTTCTAGTCTGAATACATGATTATAACATTTTTGTTAATTTTTATTGTAACTAACCTAACCTAATCCAATCTATTTGTATTAAAGAAACTATTAACTAGAGATTGGTTTGGTGTAAGGGACACAAGTTAACCCTAACCTAACCTACCAATAATACAATTGTAACGGTTTTTCATGTTTTATTGCGGGGGGCATCGCCCCCCAAGCCCCCCTTATGGGGGGTTTCATCCCCCCTTCCCCCTTTTTGTATGTTATGCAACTTGATTCGGACAGGATTTCGGGCTATCAAAATTCTGCAAAATTATACATATGCTAAACAACATTATGCAAAATAAAATTCGGCCATATCAATATTATGCTAATATAATATTCGGGAAAACAACCATTCGGCTAATAAATAACTGCGCCGAATAAAATTTCGGCAAGTTTATAATTCGGCGAAAATAAAATATGCGAAACTTGTTATGCCTAATAAGTTTCGGACATTAAAAATTATGCCAAATAGATGGCACCCACGACTTGTAGATACTGACAACCGCCACTTTAGTATAGTCGCGACCACAACCGTTGCAACACGGTCGAAACATGGAAGTAAATAATGTTGTAGCTCTTAAGTGGACTGTATAGGTGTTCCTCATATACTCGTAGTCTTCTTCTACAAAACGAAAGCTGAGCGGAATAAGGCGGAATGCCCACAAAACTGATCGGGAGTATTAAACAACAATAGCACTCACCAAAATTCTGCTCCTCGGCGCTGATAGTCTGATTCTTGCATTAAAGTAATATTTTAAAGATCTTTTTCTTCAAGCGGTGCGGTAATATTTTTCATGACAGCGCTGTCGGCGATTTTCTTCTTCTTTATATAGATGTGATCAAGAAAGGAGTTTCTATTTCCTTTTAATACTAGTGATGCACGTAATGCAAACCAAATGGCGATTCGCATCTTATTGGCGAGGTATTATTACAAAATAACCCAACCAGTTTTGTTAGGCTCAAACATTCCCCCGGCCTAGAAGGACAAAGATCTCTTTGTTCTTCTACTAAACAAAGAGAGAGATAAATAAATTGATATTCTATTAATCAATGAAACAAAGAACGAAACAGGCTTCCGTATAAAAAAGCCCAAATGAAAAGAAAAAGGTAACTTTCTAAGTAATGCCACCATGGATGACACCTGGGACATAGAATAATATAAATTATTGAAGCGGTAAGGGAGAAACCTTTACCACAGGCCTTTGATAAGTGCCTGAATTAGTACGCACGGAAACTACGCGAATAACTCCATCTTTACCCGGATATACATCGTCGATTACACCCAATGGCCATTTTAATTGAGGAACATTGTCATTATTAAGCAAGACAACTGTGCCTTTAGTTATAGGTTTAGTTGCGGTATTCCATTTTTGACGCATTTGTAAAGTATGTAAATATTCCGTTTTCCAACGCTTCCAAAAATATTGAATTATTTTATCAAGCAGATATTTACGTTTAACTAAACTGATTGACAAATTAGAAACGTCAACACTATGAAGAGAATCTAAAGGACCAAGCGTTAAAAAGTGTGATGGCGTTAAAGCAGTAGGTTCTGACGGATCCGCGTTTAAAAGAGTTAATGGACGGGAGTTAAGAACCGCTTCAATTTGCGTTAAAATTGTTAACATTTCTTCATACGTCAATAACTGATCTCCAATCACACGTTTTAAATGTAATTTTATGCTCCGAATATTCGATTCCCAAGATCCTCCAAAATGTGGAGCACTTGGCGGGTTAAATCTCCAAGTAATTCCTTGGTGAAGGGTCTCAGCCGATAAAGCATTTTTTGTAATCCTTAGAATTAACAAATTGTGTCAATTCATCAAAATGAGACTTGGCTCCAATAAAGTTGGATCCTTGATCAGAATATAAATTCAAACAGGCACCTCTACGAGACACAAATCGTTTGAAGGCGTTAATGAAAGCGGATGTACTCAAATCTACTGCAAGCTCAATATGAGTGCAACGAGTCACTAGACAAATAAACAGACATATGTAAGCCTTCTGTTGTCGTGCACCTCTATAACGGCTTAAGAGGATAGGTATAGGACCCGCGTAATCTACACCAGTATGTAAAAACGGTTTCGCTTCAGTAACGCGGCAAGTTGGCAAATCAGCCATTAATGGAGAATCTATCGAAGGATTGGCCTTAAAACAGCGGTTGCACATTTGAAAACGTTTGCGAACTATATTTCTACCCGAAAGTATCCAGTATTTCTGACGTGTTAAGGACAACATTAAATTAGGTCCAGCGTGTAAGAATCGTAAATGATAAGCGTCAACTATTAAATTCACAACATGATCATTTTTGGGAAGTAAGATCGGATGTTTAGCGTAAAATTTAAGATTTGATTTATTTAAACGACCCCCAACTAATAACAAACCATTATTAATGTAAGGACATAGCTTTCGTAAATATTTTGGAGGCAATTCATTATTTAAAATGACTTGCATTTCATTTTTAAAATGAACAGATTGTACGGAAGCAAGCACAGCTTCCTCAGCGATCTGAATCTCGGATGGCATAACACGGTCAGATCTAGGCAACTTCTTCACGAAACGCAATATATACACAATAACACGAAGTAGTTTACTCCATGAAGAAAAGCGAGACGAAATATTATATAAACACGGTTTACCTTCTTCGGTCGTTAAAAATGTATTCGCTTTAACCTTTATTTCAAGTAGATCATCCTTTTCATCGAAAACAAAATGATCAAGAGGCCACGACGAAAGTGGTTCTTTGACCCATGAGGGGCCGTGAAGCCAAAGTGGATGATCTAACAGCTGACTTGGCGTGAGACCACGCGATAGACAATCGCACGGATTTTCTTTTCCCGAAACATGAAAGAAATGTGACGCAGGTAAATTCTCATGTATTTGAGCGATGCGATTACTAACGAAAACGTTAAATCGGTGTGGCGAGGAATGAATCCATTGTAAAGTTACACTTGAATCCGTGAATGCAAAAATATTTGATATTTTGCATCGATCTGAAATGTTATCAGCGACGTATCTAAGCAGTTTAGAAAGAAGCAACGCGGCGCACAATTCCAGACGTGCTAACGTGAGAACCTTTACAGGAGCTACCTTTGATTTTGAACAAACAATATTTACTATATTGTGTGAAAAGTTGGGATGAGAAACGCATAGATAGACAACAGCACCATAAGCGGCAGTGCTAGCATCTGAAAATCCCACCAAAGTCAATTCACAATCCAAAGAATTTATGCCGAGATGACGTGGAAATTTGAGCTTCTGCAAAAGCGGAAGTTCAGCTTTGAACTGAGACCACTGATTACAAATATTCTCAGGAGGTCTTTCATCCCAATCTAATTTCAATAACCAGAGTGTTTTGATCAATAACTTTGCGTACAAAATTATAGGGGCGGCGATCCCAACCAAATCCCAAAGTTTGGCGATGGTAGACAGAATTGTGCGTTTTGTCACAATGTTCTGTGGGTCTAAATGCACAGTTATAGAAAATTGATCAGTCATAGGGCACCAACGTAAACCCAATATCTTTAAATCGTCATTTTTCGAGATATCAACGATAGCTGATAATCGATGATCTTCGGGTAATGTTTCCAATAACGCGCGAGAGTTACTCGAAAATTTGACTAACTCTAAACCAGCCTTTAAGAAAAGATCAATTAAATCATGTGACAACTTAATAGCGGTGGATTCATCCATGACAGAGGTTCCTAAATCGTCCATGTATAAATTGCGAGAAACGATTGCAGCTGCGGCAGGAAAAGATGAGCCTTCATCAATAATTAATTGTTTTATCGCACGCATTGCAAGATAAGGACTGCATTTGAGCCCAAAACAGACGCGGTTGAATTCATAAATTTGAGGTTCATTTTCATTCGAAAAACGATATATCATACGAAGATAGCGATGAAACTCTGGAGAAACTAGAATTCTCAAATACATTTGTCGAATATCAGCGGTTATGGCAATCGGAAATAACCGAAAGTGGAAAATTATCGCGAGTAAATCTGATTGTAGATTAGGGCCTGTATATAGACAGTCATTCAGGGACACGTTAGTGGAAGTCGCAGCACTTGCATCTAGGACTAGACGAATCTTGGTCGTCAATCTATCTTCCTTAACAACAGGATGATGCGGTATAATGTAAGAGCTAGATTCAGTTTCTAGATCCTTCACTAAGGAAATATATTCCTTTTTTAAGTAATCTTGTATTATCTCATCATATTGCTTATGAAGGATATTATTTTGTTTAAACCGCCTTTCTAACGCATTGTATCTCCGCTTAGCTGTCGTCAGTGAATCACCTAAGTCTTTTGGATCACGACAAAATGGCAATGGAACTATATAGCGACCGAGTTCATCTCTCGTTGTTTGTTGTATGAATATCTGTTCGCATGCCTTATCTTCAGCAGAGAGATGTTTGCGAACAGGAACTTCTTCAATCTCCCAGAATTTAGAGAGAAGATTATCTACATTGTCAGTTGTGACAAAGAACGTATTATGTTAAGGCGATTGTACATCTGCAGTAAAGGCGGAGCCGGAAAGCACATATCCAAAAACGGTATCAATCGCGTCCGGATAACCGGTTGGTCCGATAATGCGGTTACTCTTCATTACACACTTAATAAAGTCTTCAGCACCCAGAAGTAAATCAATTCTACCCGGTAGGTACCAATGGTTGTCACTGAGTTGAATGTCACTTAAATACTCCAATGCCGAGGTGTCAATTTGACAAGCAGGTAAATTACCAGAAATCTTATCTACGACCAGTGCTTGCAAATCAAATTTGAAGGATTGATCGAAGCGAGAGAATAACGTTAAATTCGTAATTCCCTTTATTGATTGTGCACTTTCTCCTATACCATGCACCAAAGTATTTTTATTATCAGGTATTATTGTCAAACCTAATGTACGTAAACAACGCGATGTAATAAAATGGTTTTGAGAACCCATGTCAACCAGAATTCTTATATCGCGGCGAGTACCAGATACATCTAACACCTGTGCAACTGCTGTTCCTAGCAAAACCGTTTTGCGAGAGTCATGGTTACTCATAGCAGTGCCAGAAAAACTTATTGGGTTGTTATTATGGTTGTGCGGACGATCAATTGTAGCGGCAGAGCTTTGTTGCTGCGGCGGCTGTGTAGCGGGCGAGAGCGGTGGCGGAGCAGAAGCGAGCGGTGCGGTAGGTCTCACGTGACCTTTATTTTGATGAGAAGAAATACCCTGATAATTATGCGAAAGCTCTTGATATGACACATGCGGACGTTCAAATGACTGATTACGACACAACTGGCTATGGTGAGCCTTATTGCAATATCTACATGCGGAGGTAGACTTGCACGTTGAAAGTGTATGACGGACACTTAAACAGTTTACGCAACCATTACATTTCTTTATTACATCATATTTTTCCATCGGCGATAACCTCAGAAAAGGTTCGCACTGGTATAAATGAGCGTGTTTGGTACTATTGCAATAACTACACACGTGACTAGCATTGTTGTTATTGTTATTGTTTACTAGAAAAGTGCGAGGTGCAGTAACTGGCTGGCTCCGTGGGAGACAATTACCCGCATGCGCGTGTGATGACGATGTTGCTGTCATCGTGCGTTGTAATATTTTTGTTTGATCTCGGATAAAAGAGACAAATTCATCATATCGAGGAAATATATTCTGACTATTCAGTGACATTTCGAATGCTTTAGAAGTATCTGCATCTAATTTACGCATTGCCAAGTGTATAAATACGAAATCAGCCAATTCTTTGATATTTATCTGACGTAATGCAGCCACTGACGTGGAAAATTGATCGATGAAATCTTCTAAATTGGCAGCATTTGCTTTGCCCCCGCTGAGCGACTTCAAGTTCAAAATATTTTCCAAATAGGAAATAGCGATAGCACGATTGTCTTCGTATTTATTTATAAGGGTATCATACAACACCCTGTAATTATCCGGAGTGGGAGCAATCCCTACGCAAATAGTTTGCGCCTTACCCTTTAATTTTGAAATCAAATATTGAATTCGTTCGGCATCGGATAACGTAGAGTTATTATGAACAATAGTTCTGAAGGTCTCTATAAACAGAGGAAACTTTTTAATGTCTCCATCAAAGTCTGGAATGTCAATTCGCGGTAACTTTAAGGCGGGTGTTGAACCGTGTGACAAGTCGTGTTGACTGTCTGAGACGTTGAACTTATTGTAAGCGGTTTTAATAGCGTAGAACATGTCATCAAATACCCATAAAATTTCATAATTGGGCTTGTAGCTCGAATCTAACTCTAAGTTTAGTTCATGAATTTGATCGTTCAGAATAACAAATTCATCACGTAAATGCTGAATATTTCCTGCTTGCATTAAAAACAAAACAACCTTTTCGCGCTTTGTTTTTGGAATAGATTCAAAAATGTCTTTAATACGTGTGAAATAAGATTCCCGTTTGTTTGTCAAAAGCGTTATTTTATTTTCCATTTTAATGAAAAGTCGAAAGTGGAATACACCTTAAATGTTACCCTACCATGTTTAATGACAGATTACTACAATATAACCATATGACATGGCCATGGATGCAATCAAGTAGTATTATATGACCGTCCGTCAAAGATGGCGGAAGAAAAATGTTGATATTAATTTTGAAAAATTGCGGATGGAAATTTTGAATATTTAGAGAAAAACTACGAAATATCCGGCTCGAAGGACCAAAAAATGTTGTAGCTCTTAAGTGGACTGTATAGGTGTTCCTCATATACTCGTAGTCTTCTTCTACAAAACGAAAGCTGAGCGGAATAAGGCGGAATGCCCACAAAACTGATCGGGAGTATTAAACAACAATAGCACTCACCAAAATTCTGCTCCTCGGCGCTGATAGTCTGATTCTTGCATTAAAGTAATATTTTAAAGATCTTTTTCTTCAAGCGGTGCGGTAATATTTTTCATGACAGCGCTGTCGGCGATTTTCTTCTTCTTTATATAGATGTGATCAAGAAAGGAGTTTCTATTTCCTTTTAATACTAGTGATGCACGTAATGCAAACCAAATGGCGATTCGCATCTTATTGGCGAGGTATTATTACAAAATAACCCAACCAGTTTTGTTAGGCTCAAACAAATAATAATATGAGATACTTTCTTGTTTGAAGTTATTTTAACAGGAGAATTAATAAAACTGACTTGGCTTGTAATTTTTTTTAGGGAAATCAGCCAGCGATATGATTACAAAAAATTCATCTTAATTAAATCAGCCTTAAAATACGATACGGTCTTTAAATATCAGACAACGGACTTTTATGAGCCGCTTGACCTTTGTAAGCAGGATCTTTTATTTTAATAAGATTCTGTGAAATATTACGGAACAATGAAACTATATAGACTCCTAACTGTTTAATGTTATGGATTACAGAAACGTTCATGAGATTATCTAAAATGAAGTTTTCTGTTTTGTGGTACAATACACAATACATTATGTCACTGTAAACATTGACAAAGTTTTAATATTGGGAATTGATAACAAGTTTGAAAATGAAACACACAGTGCTATATATAAAACCCAACGATAGCTCTTTGGTACTATAATAATATGCTTGAATATGCGCGTGTTATATTAAATATAACTCGTCACTACCAGTTGAAATTTAAGCGGTGCTAACAGTTCCATTCACTATTAGTTATTACTAGTGTTTAGTGAAATATACTTACTGTTTTAGATAAAATAGTAACACACACACACACACACACACACAGTCACAGAATATCGGCGTAAAGTAATAGCTTGCTATTGCGTTTCGTACGGTGAGTGACGAGATCCGGAGGCCTATTCCCTCATCCCTATCCCATCCCCATTCCCCATCCTCCTTAGACTGGCAACGCATTGGCAGCACCTCTGGTGTTGCAGATATCCATGGGCGGCGGTGACTACTTTCCATCAGGTGGGCCATCAGCGCGTTTGTCAGTCAATTGTCATAAAAAAAAAAAAGTTTTTATAAGTAAATGATGCAATATCAACTGTGACTTGAAAAGATGGCGGTCTGTTGAGATCTTTGCGGTGCTTCTCAGTAATGAACGTCCTCCCTGAAGCGCTGGTAGATTCACCTATTTAATTTATTTATGTGACGAATAAAAAACCCACAGGTGTCCGAATTCCTAAATAAACCTTTTGTGTTTCAGTTTGAGTTATGGCCAATTTGAAATAGTCCATGCGGTTGCCTTCGAGGTGGCGTCCTAAGACAGTTTCTCAATTTAAGGTACCTACCTATGTTGGAGCTATTATATCAACGGCGCCTAAACATATATTCAATAGCATACAGGTTATCATTCACGCTACACCCGCCCGACACAAAGGGCTCGGTCCAAACCCAATATCGTTCAAGAAACAGAATCGTGTAGTGGAAACTCATTTGATAAGATACTAAGCCCCCCTTCACAAGGCACACCGGACGTAATTTGCAGGATACATTTTCTAGTGGCTCATAAGTACATGGAGTATAGAACCGTTCACACGTCGTACGTTTATTGCAGTACAAACGATGTAAGAAAGTTCTGCAAAGTTATACATATCGACATTTGTTTTTGTCGTGTGCCAAATTCAGAAAGGCCACTCAAATTGATCTTTAATTAAAGTGACGTTTTTGTATAGAATGACAACTAGTTGACGGACATTTAACTATTTAATCTGTAGTCAAATGCCTAAGCGGCGTTTCTGAATTCGGCCATAAGACATCGTCCTAATAGAACGCGATTGCGCGATCATAGCTAGTTCGGACGAACTTTGTTCGTAAGAACGCGCGATCAAACATGCTGACGTCATATACATTTCACGCCCACCAAATACTTACAGCAACTCTCTTCAACACAATAGTCATTACTATAGTATACAACACCCACACCCCCACATACACCCATCATAACACTATCCAAAACACACCTGGATGCAAAGTGTATTCCGAAAGCACGGCGCATCAAGAGTATAACACTACACTGGGGGTGGAGTTTAGTCCGTAGGCATCTGGGTCACCTTCCCAGATGAGTCGGGCATACTGTCAGGACGGCCTGGCAGTATACATGCGTATTCTCCACGTCCCCGAAAAAAAAAATACATGCTGACGTCGAACAGTTGTCCTAATTGATCGCGCGAATGTCAATTAGGAAGGACATCTGTTCGACATCAGCATGTTTGATCGTGCGTTCGTGCGGACAAAATTCGCGCGAACTAGCGATGATCGCGCAATCATGTTATTTTAGGACAATGCCTAACACTTAGTGGAAACAATAAATGAACCACACCTGTATTCCTTCGTCGTGGAGAACAGAAGACATGGAATAGCGAGCAGCATCCCGCCCACCCAGATGACAGCGATCATGATGAGGGAGCACGTCTTCGACATGCGCGGGCGCATCGGACGTACTATCGCTTGGTACCTGCAGAACAAAACATCATCAGTTTATGCCATTCCACTCGACAAATCTCGACATAAAACATAAAACTTTCCTTGTATGTTTCGCGTAACCTGCCCGCGTGACTTTCTCACTCAGCGCGTACCATTCCTATTGTGAAATTTTGAATTTTGGAAGTTGAACTGTTGAATAAGCCATTTCAGCCAAAAGAACCACTGCTGGAGGCCTCCCCCAATTATTGCAATAACGAACTGTGTTATCCATCGAAAAGTTTTGTCTAAACATTTATATTTACGTTTTACTAGCCTCATTACTTCAAAAATGACGAACTTCTACTTCATCCCTTATCCACCAGAGGGAATTAATTAAAAAAAAAATCTTTTAATGCACACCTACGTCATATAAGAAACTCTTGTCCTTTTCATGCTTCTAGACCCAGTTTAGGTTGATTGTGCGTTGCCTGTCAGAGAGGGCACCGACCGTCCAGTGGCGCCCTCATCACTATTATTGTGTTTTCTATTAAAGGAAAGTATTTTATTAAAATTGAAGCCGTATGAGTTGTTACGCTACTTAATACACATCGTATATGCTATTTAATATAGCTTTGCAAAGTATAACCATCATCTAATCAATTTAATAGAAAATAGTGGCCGCTTTTTTCTGTTAAATTGATTAGATGATGGTTATACTTTGCAAAGCTATATTACATAGCATATAAGTTGTGTATTAAGTTGCGTAACAACTTATACGGCTTCAATTTTAATAAAATACTTTCATTTAATAGAAAACACAATAACAGTGATGAGGGCGCCACTGGACGGTCGGCGCCCTCTTAAATACTTAGATCATTAAGCATAATATTCTTTAAATAACCGAAAATATACATATTGGGGCTAATTCAAAACGGTGTCGCCTTTTAAAATTCCCTTAACTTAAAATAAGAAACGCCAAACTCGATTTTGTATAGCACCAAATCAATCCAATACCCCCCTACGCCCGCTGCCAGCATAAGAGGCAAAATACACAAGCGGCGGGTCTACACCGAGGCGCGGGACCGCATAACCTTACTTTTACGCACCAATCAGGGCGCTCTAAAAACCCCGCCCGCCCCGCAAGTTTGGCAGCTTTATTTGCTACTAAAAGTTAAGCCAAGGCGTGTCTTAAGAATATTTGGTATTTGCTTCGAAGTAAATACGTAATCAATAAAATCAAATTACATGGGAATGGGAATGACTTTGAATAACTCTGAACAGAAATAGAATGACAAGTGCATACTAAAACTTTTACGAAATCAATATCATTGTTTTTAAACTGCCAAACTTCCATCTGAGTTTCATTGTCTGCAAACTTTATACCCGAGAGTTTCCAAACGTGTTTTGTTAATGAACGCAAAGTTTTCGTGATTAATACGTACGTGTCTTCAATGTTTTATAATTAGCGTTAAGGTAGCAAAGAGCTTGCTTAAATTTTATTTATTTATATAGAAATCAAAGGTGATAAAGAAAGAAGCATTTATTCGGCTTATAAAAGAAAGTAACCTATGACACCACATAATTAGCATTCGACTTAAAACTAATTAGTTAAAATTATACATAAAACAATAGCCGAAAGGTTATCAAGCTCAGCTACAGTGCCCGGCGGTAAATATTGCACATCGCTAATCATCGCATTTCCGAATAGAAACAAATGCGAATTTCCATGTCCACCTATTATTAGATTTATCGTTTATCAGAATTTGAATTCAGAACTAAGTACTTTATTGTTGTTTTGTTTTGATTCCAGCGTGAAATATATAGAGCTGAAAAAACTACTTCCTTTTTAAATATCCTTTACTCCTTTTCTACATGTCTATACATGTTCAAAAGGACATGAACATATAACAACGAAATTAATCCAAATATTAAACAAAATAAAAAATACTTCTTCAACCGACTTCCAAAAAAGAGGAGTTTCTTATGTTTGACAATTAGGTATGCAACTAAGATGAATATTTATCCGACGACTGACGAAACACGAAGTATGCCGGCAGACATTAAGAAAATAGAAGCACTGTAATATATTTTCTAAATACAATTAAAAACTAAAAACATGCGAAAATAGGGATCCCTTTGTTACCCATAAACTTATTGTTTCGAATTTTGAAAGTCAGAAATTGATTCCCATATTATTTATGCTCATAATTATCGAAAGTCATAAAAGTTGTAAACCATAACCTTAATAATTCTAACGTTAATAATCCATATTGTTACAGATTATAATTTTCAAAAGTCATAAAATTGATATCTATAACATACAAAGGCATAACGATTATTATTCAGAAATATTGTAAGCTATATATTTTAAAGTGCTAATTATTATTACCCATACCGTTTCATTGTCTAAAATTAATAATGGTATTTTTCAATATTTCGAAAGTATCGTGCTTGTTTGTAAAATGTTATATTGAAGAAGTTGACATATTATGACTACAAATGGTAATCGTCAGTGAGCGAGCGAGCGAAGCGAGCGAGCAAAATGGGTCGGAGCAGAAGCGATTTGGATTGGTTAGGTTCAGAAGGCTAAGGCGGGAGCGAAGCCAAGCGTAGCTCCCGCCTTAGCCTTCGATGTTAGGTCTTTTTTTTGTAACAGCGCAGAAAATCTTGCTTGGTTCTAAGATGTTATGCTTGATTCTCGTCTTTTAATGTTATACATTATGAATTTGAGGATTACCTGACCACATTTGGTATAATTAAATTAAGTTAAATTTACGCTCCGCAATTTTCGCCCTTGCACAAGTTAGGTATTTAAATTTTATGTATATTATTGTTATGTTCAACAAGTTTAGACGTAATAATCGTTATTACAAGTAATATTATTACCTGTAACATTATGAAGTATAATACATTATGACATAAACAGTTATGAATATAGTTTTTATGACTTTCGACAAATATGACCAGCGAAAATCGGAACTCAGAAATTATTCCTATTAATATATGACTAACAACATTATGACTAGTAATAATTATGACCAAAAACGTTATGGATTGTGAAAATCGGAACTTTAATTTTATGGGAGTCAATATAGACCCGCGAAAATAATAAAAAGGCCTAACTGACCTCGTAACGGTTTCCCTTTTTTTCATATAGATGCCATGGTACAACGTTAAGTGATTTAAAGTTTGGGGTTTTAACAACTCTATATATATATTTTGGACTGGACGCGACCGCACTCTATCGCATCTGAACCACGACTAGCAAACATTATAAAATAAATGTATGTAATAAATGTGTGTGGGGCAGAGATAACGCTCTACGTAGCCGAAATTAGCCGATTCTCTCTTTCCAAAGGTCGATGTGCAATATTTAACGCCGCGCACTGTAGATGCTTTGGCTAAGACCTGCAGCGCTGATATACAGCTTTGAATTGAATTGTAGCTCCATTGCATTTTGGAAATTAAAATAAATATGTTGCTATGTTAGTTGTAATTTGTAATGATGTGTGTGTTGTTTTTATTTTATTTGTCTCTCCTTGTTGTGAATTGTATTTAACATAATAGGTGTGTTGGTTATGAAACTGTAAACTTATTATTGTACATTAATTATAAATAAATAAATAAATAAATAAATAAAGAGCGTCACAGACCACTGTCATAGATTAATTTGACGTTGGTGATGCTACGAACGAACCCACATTAAAACACCCAACTTTTTTTTGTAAACGCAATAGTTTTATACAAACCTGTTTTAGGTATGTTTATGTACCTACGGATTCAGAATATTTTACGATACCTACTAAATCATTTAGCCCTTAATTCAATTTTCTGTTAATTTCCATCGATATTTACGATGTCACTTATCGTTATAACTCGATTGAGTCTTGTTTGTCGGCGGGATATCGTAAAAACGACTTACTGTCAACTATACTACCCACGCAGAGATCAGATGGTAGTTAAGATGATATTAGATATCAAATGGGGTAAGATTTTCTTATCTGAATATTATATAATTATTATTAATCATTTATTAAGAAACGCAGAGTTATGTTAGACAAATTACAAGAACAAAACCCTGAGCTTCGAAAGGTATTTTTTTTTTTAAGTTTATTGCTATCCCGTTCTGCCAATAGTTAGTTACCGCTACATAGTGTCCGAGTAATATGGCTGTGACATACGGACAGACAGACACACAGACGGACATGACAAATCTATAAGGGTGCCGTTTCTGCAATTTGGCTACGGATCCCTGAAAATGTAAATAAGCAAAACCTTTGCAAATTTAAATCTCTTTTCTCATTAAAATCTTGTTGACTGAACTCTTGGAATGCCGCTATAAATTCTCAATGAAAACGGGTTTCACCGCACCGCTTTTCATACGAAAACTTAATTTGTACGTGACTCGAAAACTAAACAGGCGACTCACAGAGACCCTGAATTCGTTAGCCTAGCCCTCTTTAAAAAGCCTCAGGTCACATTTATCAAAATACTAAATTCGATAAAAAAATTATACATAACCTTAACTGTTATAATAATTAAACTTAATTCTGGGTCCAATTCGCAACGGCGCCGTCTGAATTCAAAATTGCCTAAACTGAAAATAAGAAACATCAAACTCAATTTTGTATAACACCAAGCTGTCAAAATCGAGTTTGACGTTTCCAATTTCAAGTTTAGCAACTTCTAAATTTAGCGAACACGCTTTCAAATTGGCTCCGATATGCAATTAAAGTAATAATAATTCAAGGCGCTGGTTTCTGAACAAATGTTTCAAACATCGTTTATGTTAATTTTTAAACGAAGTCCGGAACAAACCGCTTTGTCAGTTCTTTGTTTAAAAAAAAACCAACGAGCATATTCCCGCTTTTTTGCGTGTCATGGTCAAGGTGTTTTACTGTATTGTGGATTGTGAAAAATAATTGGACGTCAGCAAAATGTTCTGGTCCTTATCCCAGGAGAGGGTTTTGATAAATTTTTATTTGTAAAGGAGCTTGTAGATGGGCTAGTTTCTTGGCAATTTATTGTTGCAAATCGGTTATTCCCAAAAATATTACCTATGTTATCACTACTTAGAACAAAAATTTTAAGTGTTACGTTTTTGGGATAGCCCGAATACATACATATTATCACGCCCGAAATCGCTATTGGGGTGGGCAGAGCCACAAGAGTACTTGTGGCCACGTTCGATTAATTAGTCCTAAGATGGTATGGTGAACCGTACGGTGACAGGTGATCAGCCCATCGCCCATACAGATAGTCCACCATGTTGGAGAGGACCCGTCCCTTAGTCGACTTTTACGACATGCCAGGATGATAAGCATCTGCACGCATTCTATGCTATTTCTTCACTCCCAGTGCAGCAGAGAAGTACTAGCCCGACTCGCTAGTACTAGGATAGCCCGAATTACAGCAATAAATACATGTTTAAAAGCATATTAAGTGCTACCTTTTCTCCCATGGTACAGAGTTGAAAGGGGTCAAGAAGGGGCAAGCAAGCAGTATCAAGTTTCGAATCTAGTTTAACTGCCATGGAAGAGATCGGATTCAGGATCAATTTAACTCAGAATTATCTTTTTACTATAATTTATAGTTTAAATACAAAATTTAATGTATTTTTTTGTGAGGTTCAGTAAATTAAGTGTTAGGTTTTAGGCACATCTCCACGGCACTACGTTGTGAACGTGAAAATGTACGACGCGGCGCCGCGTCGGTCCACGGCGTCGCTACATAACCACGGTACGGCGTCGTACCGTGAAAAATTCCTTTGCACGTTGCCCTTATTTCTATAGCTATAAAGGTTATCTGCAACGGAATTTTTCCCAACACGACGGCATACCGTGGTTATGTAGCGGCGCTGGGTCGGTCCACGGCGCCGCGCCGTGGCTAAAACTAAAATTATTTTTTTAAACCAGAGAAAGACCAGTTACAGGTCTTTATAAGGTACTTGCGCCAAAGATGGCCCGGGTCTTAAGATGGCCCACTTTCAATATTTTGTATTTATTAAAGTTCGAATGAGTTTAAATTTCGGTTAGTTTCGCACCCATGTTCGGTAAGTACCACTAACAGAACATGGGCGCGAAATTTAAACTCATTCGAACTTTAATAAATACAAAATATTGAAAGTGGGCCATCTTAAGAACCGGGCCAACTTTGGCGCAAGTACCTTACACTTTTGTGTACCTTCATGGCCTGCTCAAATCAGATTAAACCTACAAATTTACACAAACCTTCATAGAGTTATGGAGTCAATAAGGTGTTGATGACGTTGTCTCACGAAATTGGTATTTTTAGGGTTCCGTACCTCAAAAGGAAAAAACGAAACCCTTATAGGATCACTCGTGTGTCTGTCTGTCTGTCCGTCTGTCACAGCCGATTTGCTCCGAAACTACTGGACCGATTGAGTTCAAATTTGGTATTCATATGTAAGTCGGTGACCGCAACAGGGACGCGTGACGTAAATTTATGAATTTTTAACATGGGGGCCACTTTTGGGGGCAAAATTAGATTTTTTTTAAAATAGTTATGCAATCTATATCATGTAACATATCAAATGAAAGGGCTTATTGTGAGGATTTTAAATATATTTTCTTTTGAATTTCAAGTAAATTATTTTGGAAGTTATTCAGGAAAATAGCCGAAAATTGATCATTCCCTCCCCCTCATTTCCAAACAACTGGAAAAAAAATAAAAAAATACTGAAAATAGTTCTTTACCTATAGTATACAGGAAAACCTAAAAGAAGTCTATGGTATTTAAAGTAACCTAGTAAATTTCAGATAATCATGTGCGGAACGGAACCTTCTCCACGCGAGTTCAACTAGCACTTGTCCGGTTTTTCTGATTTGAACAGGCCTGGGACTGTGTAGAAATTAAAGTCAACAAGGTTAGGCTGTGTTTCCATCAGCTATGCGAGGCAGTTAAGCGGTGCATGAGGACCGAATCCACCAATAGTACTTCATTCTGAAATGACCACTATCCTAGTGAATATTTTAAGACAGAAAGAAATATTTACTCACTAACACAGAAGACACACACAGTAACATAAATATAAATTCAAACAATACGAAACAAAATGGCGGTGAGTGTGTCTCCGCGGCAGTGAATGGGACACTGGCTCAGCATAATGCTGAGGTGTAAGTCATCTGCAGCGCTGGTTTTCAGGCAGCACCGTGTGACTCGCTAATAATTATATGGATGGCTACTTAGATGGATTGGTCATACATATATACTTAATATTGTGATACTGTGTTCAGAATAATTACTACCTAGGTACTAAATTACTATTCGCGAAACGCAGCGTTACAGGGCGTTTTTCAAAAACATTGTACGAATTAAGGAGTAGTTAAGAAAAAGTTAAAAAAGTTCCTATACACTACTAAATTAACCATACAATTGTATGGCTAATTTTCGTAAGACAGTGAGTGAGAGAGACGCGCGTGGGTGAATTTCAAAAAAAATGTACGTTATTAAGGCGTAGTTTTTTTTTTTTTTTAAAGTTCCACTGAGTTATTAAAATTAGCCATACAATTGTATGGTTAATTTAGTAGCGTATAGGAACTTTTTTAACTTTTTCTTAATTACTCCTTAATTCGTACAATGTTTTTGAAAAAACGCCCTACAACGGGTTGGTTGTGTTTGTGAACGCACCTGTCAAATGAGATCCCCGTGAGAGTGAACACGCTGGCGGCGACTGTCACGTTCGCTATGAAGTTGCTGAGCTGGCAGTAGCGCACCCCAAATATCCAGTCGCTAGAACAAACACTCTTCAATAAGGCAGCAATTTTGTTATAAATTGTCATAGTTGGGCACAAGACCGTTAAACCGCTAATCGTTAATTATCGAAGTTAACATTTGGTGTAACGGATTAAATTTTAAGTTAACTTTCTAAAATTGTTAACGGACACATTAACTTCCGTTAAAACAATAAAAGTCCGTTAAACGTTAATTAAGTACCTTCTATTTGCCAAAAGAACACCGCGCTTATGCAATAGCTTTTGATTTGAATTTGATATCTAAACTAGCTGTGCCCGCGACTTCGTCCGCGTGGAATAGTGTGTACGCTCATTGTGTACGGCGCGGTGTTGGCAAGTTTCTTACTCGCGTTAACTTCAGTTTCACATTTTGTAATTACTCCGTAAATGTTACATCAATATAGCTCTAATATTTTGTCTCTTGTTGCAAACTTATAAAAGATTCACATAAATCTTACATATTTCCATACAAACTTTCATCCCCTATTCCCTACTGTTATTTTACACCCTTGAGGGTAAAACTTTTATGAACTTTGAATGTTATATTTATTTATATCGAATCAACAGCCTAAAAAATAAGTTTCAAGCTTCTAGCTCTAAAAATGACGATACTTCTATACAATTTTTCATCCCCCCTTTTAACCCCTTACAACCCTTTTTTCGCATTAAAAAGCAGCCTATGTCCTTTCTCAGGCTCTAGACTATCTGTGTACCAAATTTCATTTAATTCGGTTCAGTATTTTTGGCGTGAAAGCTTAACAGACAGACAGACAGACAGACAGAGTTACTTTCGCATTTATAATATTAGTATAGATAATAAGTAGGTATTATTATAAACTCTAATGTGATACCCTATTTTTACTAATGTCCTGCCTAAACTTCCATAACACATACGAACATATTTTATAAGTAAATTACTAACGCAACGACGTATAAAAAACAATTTCCATCACGAGTTAACGATTAACAATCAACGTTAACTTCCAAAATGTAACGCTTTAACGTTTAACGACGTTAACTTTTTAGAAAGGGATTAACGATTAACCAAGGTAACTATTTGATTAACGGTTCACAGCTGTATGTAAATTGTATAGCAGTTTGGATAAATCAGTGAAGTAAGGAATATGGAACTCGCCACTGTCCTTTATCATCGGCCTATATAGTCCTCGGCAGTAGTTCCAACGCGTGCACAGTGCGGATTGGGGACTGGGGACAAACACCTTTTAATTACGTCGCAAATTTATGCAGTCCTTACGATGTTTTCCTTCATCTAAGTGCCCATAACAAATTCAATAGGGAAGTTTCCTGAAAAAATCTAATTAGTCCGTCATTACATTATAAAAAATATTGAACACATATATTTTCTTTCGCTAATTAAACAAAAAATTTAAGATATAGTGCGTTGAAGTTCCGCGTGACGTCTCGACTTCTCACACTTTGTACCAATGACGTCATAAGTCCCCACTCCCGAACTTTGATGCGCGTTATCTTTGTCAATTTCGATTGATTTGATAAAGCAAATAATACGTGTTCAATAATTTTTAATAATCTAACTGACGGACTAATTAGAATTATTATTTGTTTACCCAGGAAACATCCCTATTATACACACATGAGGTCTAAATATCTTTGAGATACGAGCCGAGATTTGAAGCTGTGACCTTCTCCACTAAACTGGCACTGCACTTTGACTTTACCGAAGTCGATAATAATAAAACAACTTCAAAGGAATTTGATGACCATGGTAGTAAAGTTTTAACAGGATAATAGTCAATAAAAATATGACTATGGAGTTAACTTCAACGATGAAAAATCCTTTTGTCTATTTTTTTTATTATAAATTCCATTGGAAGAAAGTGAAAGATCACCGTTGAGGCTACAAAGGTCAGTATTCGAACATAATCTGTCTATCATTGCGGTGCAAGAACCCTTTTCAACAAGAAATAACCCTTTAACATTTTACAAGGAAAGGGTTGGATCGAACTGGATCGCGGGTATTCCTTCAATATTCTTTGTTTGCTCAATTTGGATTCTTATTCAAATCCCTCATCTTTTGTATGCCAGAGCGAAAGATTTATCCATCACTCCATATTCTTGCTTTTACCTGCCACTTTGCTTGAATACAAATACAAAACCATACTCCAAAGTTCGGAAAGCATCGGGGTAACGTTGCCAGTCTTTACAAGGTGTATTTGGTTTTGGTTTCACACACACACACACACACGCATGCACTCACGCACGTACGCACGCACGCACGCGTACGCACACACACACACACACACACATACACACACACACACACACACTCACACACACACACACACACACACACACACACACACACACACACACACACACACACACACACACATACTTTAACATAATAATAATAATACATAATTGCCGCTATAACAACAAATACTAAGAAACAGAATAAAATAAATATTTAAGGGGCCTCCTATACAACAAACGTGATTTTTTTGCCGTTTTTAAAGATAATGTTACGGTGCGGTAAACGGAACCCTTCGTGCGCGATTCTGACTCGCACTTGACCGGTTTTTTCATTTTCATTTTTAGGGTTCCGTACCTCAAAAGGAAAAAACGAAACCCTTATAGGATCACTCGTGTGTCTGTCTGTCTGTCTGTCTGTCTGTCTGTCTGTCCGTCTGTCACAGCCAATTTGCTCCGAAACTACTGGACCGATTGAGTTGAAATTTGGTATTCATATGTACATTGGTGACCGCAACACGGAAGCGTGACATAAATATATGAATTTTAAACATAGGGGCCACTTTTTGGGGGAAAATTAGAAAATTAAAAAAAAAGGTTTGCCACCTATATCGTGTGACATATCAAATGAAAGGGCTTATTGTGAGGATTTTAAATATATTTTATTTTGAATTATAAGTAAAATAGTTTAGAAGTTATTCAGGAAAATAGACGAAAAATTACCATTCCCCCCCCTTATTTCCGAAACTACTAGGGCTAAAATTTTGAAAAAAATACAGAAAATAGATCTTTACCTATAAATTACAGGAAAACCTATAAAAAGTCCATGGTATTTAAAGTAACCTAGTAATTTTCAGATAATCATGTACGGAACGGAACCCTCTCCACGCGAGTTTAACTCGCACTTGTCCGGTTTTTTATTTTCATTTTGGTGAAATGTGAGGAAATAAATGCACCAATCCCACCACCATCCACATTCTGCCACCGGCCTACCAGACGGGGGTTTTCATCCACATATCATTGAACTTCTTAAGCGGTGTGCGAAATCGTTTCGCAGTGCAGATATTTTTACTTGTACAGGTACTCACAAAAGCTGAAGAATACTGATATATAGAAACTGTATTATAAAAGCGTATACACTGAAAGTACAGTTACACTGAGCAACTTTTCATGGCAACTTATAGCCAGCAACTATAGCTGTCTTACTTTAACTTGGTAAGTTAGAGGAAGATGCCTATAGTTGCCGGCCACACATTGCCGTAAAAAAGATGTTCGTGTAACTACACTTTAACAAATATTTTCCTTATTTTACGAAGCCTTCTTATCTTTAATAACACTAGTTTACAAATTAAAATGAAAGTCATGTCCTTTCAATGAATTCCATATCGATATATTTAGTAGTAATAACTAAACGCAAACATATATTTGTTTTATTTCTATCACGTCTATAAATCAAATTTTTATAACATCTTATTTTCAAACTACCCATAAGTTGGATTCGATTTTATTTTAAAATTACTGGAACCAGGCCATGCTAGGTGATTATTGCTGGTCTGTTATTAGAGATACAGACACGAATAAATACAAGAAAAAAGCTACGGCAATTCACTTTTAATTTTCTGTTTGATATTTTAGTAAGCATTATTTTTTGTAAAAAATTATCAAAAATAATAAATATCTTGGAAACATGACGTGTTAGATTTTTTTTATAATTTTTCTGAACCTCAGTGCACCTCGATTGTTAAGAAAAAAAACGTTTCATTCAAAGGACAAAAACTTTGTAAACTAGTGTAATTTACATTCTTAACATAAAATTTCCTTTTGAATAGATTAAAATGTTTTTTTGTTTTTACATAGGTACATCAAATTATCATAAATATACTGAAACGAAATGAGAATACCTGTGTTTAAATTTGTCCCTCAGATACCTTAACCCCTTAACTATACATAGCACGCACTCCTCATTTCTGCTATGAAAATGCTGTTCGCATCTACAGCTGTCCCTATTGGGACTGTACAGAATGCCATATGACATTACTCTGTGAAAATAACGAAAGTAGACTAACCTAACGGTGTCATGTCAGTGACAGCTCTTGAGCTCTTATTCTTTTAAGAGGGCGCCGACCGTCCAGTGGCGCCCTCATCACTGTTATTGTGTTTTCTATTAAAGGAAAGTATTTTATTAAAATTGAAGCCGTATAAGTTGTTACGCAAGTTAATACACAACGTATATGCTATGTAATATAGCTTTGCAAAGTATAACCATCAGCTTATCAATTTAACAGAAAAAAGCGGCCACTATTTTCTATTAGATTGATTAGATGATGGTTATAATTTGCAAAGCTATATTACATAGCATATACGTTGTGTATTAAGTTGCGTAACAAGTTATACGGCTTTAATTTTAATAAAATACTTTCCTTTAATAGAAAACACAATAACAGTGATGAGGGCGCCACTGGACGGTCGGCGCCCTCTTAATAGATACCTACACGGAAAAAAATGTTGAATCTAGACAATATCGCCTTTGTCAAGACAATCCGTGATTTCCATACAACGGAACATATATTATTATTTTATTGAACCAAGAATATATTCTTGTTTGAAGTAATTGGTTTTTTTGGCTCAAGATATTATTATTCTTAGGTTAAGTAAATATATTTTTACATTTAAACAATACTTATTTCCATTTCCATATTCTTGAATCAAAATATCATTTTTTTCCGTGTACGCTGCAGAAATTAGTTCGAATAGTAAGATTTATATTTTACGGTGACTAAGCAATTCGGTTAATACGCATAATTTTGGGTCCTTTGCTGAGTCAGAAACAAACACGAAAACGTATTACGTTTATAAAATGCTGTATAAGCTGTTTAAGTAATCAAAATGCTTTTATGCAAAGCTATACTTTTTATATTCGAAGAATTGCCGAGCGAATGTTGAATGACGTTGCATTCAAATGTATCAAAAGCATAAATGTGAAAAGAGTCCAAGTTCGAAAAACAAAAAAGATGTCAACTTCTTTGGTGAAAAGGGCATACTAAGTTGTTCATACTAATAGTGAAATGAATCCGTAAAGTAGCTTAGAAGTTCACGCCGACGAATATTCATATTCATATATTTATTGGTAACATTGTTACATGTCAGGTTATTAAAAATACATTGCTATTCATAACGTTACGCTACATTATTTTAGATGTCATCTTATATTTATATTATTTGAGTCTATTTATAATCATGAATCTAATTTAAATAAGTTAGAATATGGTCTTGTTTGATGATGTAATTAAAATATTCATTTACACTATAGTACCTAATTGATTGTTGAATGGTGAATACACCGACAAACAGAATAAGCGACTTTGATGTATACTGTTTAGAGATGATAGCTAAATTGGCGATATTTCATGTTCAATATCTTGTAAACTATTTAAATTAATGCAAATAGAAGGATTCTGAGTATTAATTATTAAGGCGAAGGACCAACAGATTCGCCCTGAAAACCAGCGGCGTCGTGGCTGCAAACCCTGACATACCTAATGCCGAATGGCAACCATTTTGATGAGTAAGCTTCATACTTAATCATTTTATTCTTAGTTGGTAAACAATCCACATTTGCATGCCTGTGATTTTTTTTTGTTTTTTTAATTGCCTATTAAATTATTTCTATTCTATTATATCCGGTCCGTGTTCGTGCGAGGCGAAATAAGCCCAAAAATACGTAGCATAATTATCTGTTGCGTGTGAGTTTGTAAACACGGGCAGTGCGCCACCTGTTCTGAACTTTGCTGACACTCTACCGTGACTGGAATAATATATTACCGCGGTTAAGCGCCGCGTGTGGTCTCGGTTCATTTCTATTAATTCGTTGTTATTTTATTAATTATCTGAATATAAATAACGCTCATTAACAACAATGTTTTGGATGAGTTTACGCTTGAGTGCTACTATTGCAGTTTGTATAACTATAATTATTAAGGCTTTGACACACCGAAACGGAAGCGGAGCGGGTCAGAACTGGGCCCGTGTAAGCAGTGTCACAGGAACTAAAATGAAAGCTTTCACATTAAACCGCTGCGCCGCCGCCGCCGGTAGCCGCGTGGTCACAGGTGTGAGGGCTTCCAATTTAGTTCATGTGACTCTGCTTACGGGGCACCCTTCCAACCCATTCCTTTTCTGTTCCACATTCCGGTGTGTTAAAAGGAGTCTTTTTAAGGAGTGCGCCTTTTTTCACATAACTTTTTAAGTCCTATTATCGGAAGTCCGAAAATATTTCTCATACCATTTTACATCATAATGATCATTCTTCATAAAAATATTTAATACTAACGATCGAAACTCATAATCATCAGAATTCATAATATCGCTAATCATACAACTTGTTAATACTAATATTTGTATTTATATATTTTCTTATACTAACGATCGAAACTCCTAATCATTCTGATTCATAACGTCAATATTCATATATTTTGTTATCCTAATATTTATTTCCATATATTTTTTAATCATAAGTGTAAATGAAATTGGATAGGACTTAAGAAGACTTCTGAGCGAGCGAGCGAAGCGAGCGAGCAAAATGAGTCGGAGCAGAAGCGACTCAGATAGGTTAGGTTCAGAAGGTTAAGGCGGGAGCGAAGCGAAGCGAAGCTCCCGCCTTAGCCTTCGATGTTAGGGCTTTTTTTTGCAACAGTTCAGAAAGTCTTGCTTATTTGTAAGATTTTATGCTAAATAGGTTCATGCTGTTATATTAATTTGCTTAAATCCATAGGTGAAAGTGAATTTGCAGGTAGGGACAACCTGCCCTACCTTCAACTTCACTTTCGTTTTTTTCGAATTAAATCTTATTTTGAATAGTTACTGTTGTAAAAACCAATATTATGAGTACAAATATTTTCTTAGCAATGCCATTATTAATAAGAAAATTATGAATAAAAAAAATATGATCACTGTCTGTTATGAAGCAAAATGTTATGAAAAAAAATATTATGAGTTCAAACATGTTCTTAGTAATGACATTATTAATAAAAAAATTATGATAACTGTCTGTTATGAGTTCCGATGGTAGGAATAAAAATGTATGAACAAAAAAGTATGAGGAAAAAAATTATGAAGAGTGATTATTATGAATACAAATCGGTAGTGAAACAAAAAATAGGAATAAGAATTTTATGTGAGCCAATATGGACCCCTTTTTAAGCCTATTAGACTGCTAATGGTCTAATTTAGAAACGCCACTTAAGAGGAGTGTGAACCTACGGCTTTTCATACAAAAGGCGATAACGATTTCCACCCCTTCAACAAACAAAAGTTCAGAACAAAATCTAGGTCTATACGTTTTGATTTTTTCACTATTACCGTTAAATTCATTCAATTCATTGTGGTTTCAGTATTGTCATACAAAACAAATTTAGGCATTATTTGACTTTCTTGATCTTCAATCAAAATTCAAAAAACGTATAGACCTAGATTTTATTCTGACTGACAACCTCTCAAAAATTGGTCAAAATCGGTTAACATTGGTTTAGTAGATCTTAAGTTGTACGCATACATACATACGTAGCTAATGAGAGACAGCCAGACAGCAAAACATTCTAAAGATGATTGATTTGGATTCAGTATCACTCAAATAGCACGGTTAGTTAATATTGACGGCCTAAAGCCAATTGATTTTCAACCTTGTGTTAAGCGATTGAAGATTCACTTAGATACAATGTTTTGTTAAAATGTAACCGATTGTGAAAATTGTAATCTCAACAATTACTCTCAATGTAGTTACTGCACAAATAAACTTTATCTACACCCATATCATAAAACCTCCATAGTGTAGTCAAAAACCGTAGGAAATGACCACCATTGTGACAACCAATTAGGTAAAACCAGTGCTGCAATGTTATTACAGTATCGATTTTAGTATCGAAATGAGATTAAATTTGGAACAGCTGTCAAAACTCAAGTGGGTCTCTATTCTAGTATCCATAGATATTAAACAGTTATTGATACGAAACATCAATTCAGTATGTTTTTTAATATAAACCGAACGACAGTTGATCTCGAGTGACGTGAGAATAGAGACTTAATTCGTTTGTCTATGATTTAAAAAAAGAAATGGTCTTAACGGAGGATCAAATTGCCGCCATTATGTTGATTTTTTGCTGAACGAAAGTACAATTGTTGTTGAATTGAATAGAAAAAGTTGTTTGTAATTTACATTTTAGTTGAAAGTATGAATAGAGTCTTCTTGGAGTGACTGTGTGATGTGAAAATGCGCCGGATATCGGAAATATGCAGCCACGATTGCAACAAATAACTTGTTGCCAGAAAATATTGTTTCTGAACACATCATGGAGGATTTATAATATGTGTGTAGATAAAGTTATGTATGCAACTCTGCATAATTTGGCCTTAAAACACACGTGCAATCTTATTATGAAACTCGCTAAAGCTCGTTTCATGAAAACCGCACTAGTTTTTTAAGGCCTATGATTATGCAACCGTTGCATAAACTACTATTGCACAACTTCACTTCAAATATAGGCTTCCAACTGTTGTCAAAAATAATACGGATAGTTATTGAATGCCGGATATTATTGTTAAATTTAACCGACCTTTACATTTTTTTTTGCAACATGTTATGAAATTACAGCAATTAGAATTAGGTTAAAATTGACTTCTAAAATTTCATTACATTGTTAGTTAGTTACAAGTGAAGCTAATAAAAGCGTGTTAAAAAAAAGTACTTGTGAGGCGCATTTAGCTGTGCCATACAACTTTTACCTATACCTACTTGCTTGAAGCTTCTTATTTAGCTCCTGCTTATTTAAATTTATAATTGCATTCGCACCCTATTACCATAGAACGAAACTAAGCGTAAAGCTAAAATAAAAACACTTCTTTATTATAGTTAATAACATATACTCAATGCGTGTAACATTTTCAAATGCTTTTGGGAAATTAAAGTTTGTGAATCCGCCCGTATATTTATTGGTCTCATTGAAACGAGCTCAAAGGAACGCTTTCAACTAAATGACTTAAATGAGGCGTCACGGATTTCATTTCGGAGTATCTCCTTAATCTCCTTTTCCACCGACCGGCGATGTGAAAATGAAAATGAAATAATTTTGCAAGTAGGCCACATGGACTCTTTCACATGTCTGAACCTACCAGCGCTTCGAAAGGTACCATCTGCTGAGAAGAAACGCCGCAAGAAACTCGGCAGCGTCTTTTTTCAACTTTTTTTTCTAAATTTTTTATCTAAAAGTAACACATAAAAAGTGCTACGAACTAACCTAATGGGTACAAATTAATTCTAATAAATAACTAATAAGGGAGATATATAGTCTCCGCGTCTGGACAAGTTAAGTGAGTAATGGCAAAATCCACAAAGGCCATTCAAATTGATATTAAATTTTAATTAAAGTGACGTTTGAATGACTTTTATGTATTGGTTGACAACTAGTTGAGGGACATTTAACAATTTAATCTCTAAATGCTTAAGTGGCGTTTGTGAATTCGGCCATTAGAGATGTATAAAGCCTCTAAGGGTCATAATAATAAAAATAATAATTAAGAGAGAAAGAGAGAGAGACGTGTGACACGAGAGTTGAAAGTATGGCAAATTTTCAATTGGGAAGTTGCATGAAAATTCAAATAAGGTTTAAATGATATATTATGAAAGTAAATGTAAACAAAAGCAAATTACAGAAAAAAGCAGATAATTTTGACTATTCATTTCTTTTTGATTACGGGTTAAAATTAGTGAGAAATATATATTGTTATTAGTTCTGATTTTAGTTTTTTGGACATCCTCATCAAAGTGTCATGTTTTATTTCTACGATGTTGGTCTAAAAACAGTATTTTCGGAAATAATTGCAGATTTCGTTTAAACGCCATGGTTTTACGAGTGGTATGAACAATGACTTTTCAAAGCTTCGTAATTCATAAAATAATCAACATAAAAATGTCTTGCGTACACAGATCGGTTTCTATTACTCAGCACTTTCCAATAAAAGATGAGAGAAAAATGTATGCATCTTCCCTATTCTTTCTTAGTGGAAGTGGTCTGGGCCGCCGTGCTTTCAGCTCTCACCTCGTCTCACCTCGCTAGTAGAAAAAGAGCTTTATGCACAGATGTCCTGTTTTTAGCTCCGGCAAAGGTTATTGGAAATCGATCAAAAGTTAGTACTATAGAGAGATTGGTCCAAAGCCTCGAGCGGAATAGAAAACTCAGGCCCCAGGGGCTAAAGTTTTCCTGGCCATGTTAGCTTAACTTTCTACTTGAATTTAAACCAGCATCTATTCAACATTGGTCTAGGTGATTCAGAAATCGATCGTTTAAATTGTAACAAAATTTATTTTTTCTTGTCACTTTCTTTTTAATGTAAAATTCGCAAAGTAAGATAAGGACGAAGTAAAGCTTTGTTTTGTACCAAAACACTTATACCCGGTTTTCATATTTAATAAAATCGGACAAGTGCGAGTTAAACTCGCGTGGAGAGGGTTCCGTTCCATACACGATTGTCCTATGTTACTTTAAATACCATAGACTTCTTATAGGTTTGCCTGTAATTATCAGACGTAATATTCAGACGGACAGACGGACAGACGGACACGTAGCAGGCACACAGACAGACAGACACACATAGAGACATTATAACTGTGCCTGGCATGCGTTGCCATGCTGTTATTTTCAGCAATCCCGGCACGCACGACACCTCACCAAAGTGTCATTATACGTAATCCAATGAATAGTATAGGAACGTATAGGAGACAAAAAAAAAACAAAACACAAGTAACCAAATAACCATGTATATACAAAATAAAGGGTGTAAATGCATCATTTCAACTTGTAAATACCTGGAAAATTGTAACCTTTTTTGCATAGTAACTTCAACTCCCTCTTCTACACCCTTCCAGTTATATAGCAAACTAGCAAACCCGGCGAACTCCGTTTCGCCACCAGATGGCTTCGTTTTATGTAACATTTCGTTTGGTGTAGCTATGTATCAGAGATGGCGCTGTATGTGAAAAAAGATTTTCCCGCTTTTCTGTTGAAATTTTTCCTGAATTTTCTTTGCTATAAACCTCACGGAGCCCGAGACCTTTCCAACGAATGCAAAACCGTGGAAATCGGTTCGGGCGTTCTGGAGTTATAGCGTCAGGAAGGAAAACCCGACTTATTTTTATATAGTAGATGTATAAGCACAGATCAAAATATCCTAAGACCACCGCCTAGCCTAACTTTTACTAGCACATAAAGCTGCCAAAATTGCGAGACGCGCGGGGTTTTTAAAGCGCTGTGATTGGTGCGTTCAAAGGTTATGCGCTCCCCGCTCCCGCCTCGGTTTTGAACTACCATCGACGACATACTCGTAGAACTATATCGAGATAGGAGGAAAGAGTGTATGTTCCCGCATGCCAAAAAGATGTCGTGAGATCATCTTTGTGTCTTACAACTGAAGTGGGGACTGGGGAGGCGCGGCACGGTGTCAGTGGCGGTGCCTAGACTCGGTTTGCCGCATGCTAATCGATGCTTTTGAATCGTTTTCGCGCGACTTGCTTCCCGTCACTAAATTACACTCGTGATATCAAAGTAACTACGCATAAATGTTACACGCTCAGTTTCCATACAAATCGACGAACTCGTTCCTTCTACCTCGATATAAGTAGTTCTGTGATCGACGATATAGTCTGTGGGTATAAGTTTGTACATGTAGAATTCATCAGAATTAAAATATTAGATCATCAATTAGCAACTGGCTACAGCTAAAAATCAATGATATCACAGCATTCTAGTACTTTTGTTTGTTTTTGTAAATATTTCTTTTTTCTCTCTTCAAGGTTATATAGACGACATGTGTTTCTTGCTTTCTAATACGTGACGTCTTTTCTTATATTATGCATGAATCATAGTCATAGAACTTCCAGACACAGACATTATTCACTGTCTACTTTTAAACCAAAATAAAGTCACGCGTTTCATATGACACGACGCTTGCAAAAATTCATAACATTATATATACGTACCTTTATACCTTTAATACCTTTTTTAGGGTTCCGTACCCAAAGGGTAAAAACGGGACCCTATTACTAAGGCTCCGCTGTCCGTGTGTCCGTCTGTCCGTCTGTCCACCTGTTCGTCTGTCCGTCTGTCCGTCTGTCCGTCTATCTCCAGGCTGTATCTCATGAACCGTGATGGTTAGACAGTTGAAATTTTCACAGAAGATCTATTTCTAGTTCCGCTATAACAATAAATACTAAAAAACAGAATAAAATAAATATTTAAGGGGGCTCCCATACATCAAACATGATATTTTTGCCGTTTTTATGGATGATGGTTCGGAACCCTTCGTGCGCGAGTCCGACTCGCACTCGGCCGGTTTTTAAAGTGGCACATTTTGTTGAAATAAATTGCCAAGCGTCCTCAATGACCTAGAACCCACGTTCCAAGTTGAGATGTTTCATATTTTATAGCATAATGCGGCGCGGAGCCGTTTAAGCATTGGCCATCTTTTGAATCAGAATGATGAATAGTTATCATACAAACGGGTCTACTGTGTCAGATACCTTATAGAAAATTTAACAAAAGCCATTTAAGCTTGATCCGAGGTAAAATAGTTGCCTAAATCTACGTTAACCATTTTGTCCTTAAAACGATCAAGAGTCATTTTAACGGCAAACGGCAAGTAATAAGGGCCTGCGCCGTTCGCCGCGTGATGTTGTAGCGACTCGTGAGCGAGATTTCTCATCCCACTCTTCGCGCGACGCGTAATGCGTTAGAGCGAGATGCGAGTCTCACTCGCGGGTCGCTGCAGTATCACTTAGACGTTCCCGAATAGACGCCCTGGCCACAATACCACGGCATGACTTCGTTAACGTGAAACGGCCGCGCCGCTAGGTAACCGAGGTACGGCGCCGCGCCGTGAAACATTTCGTTGCTCTTCGCCCTTATTTCTATACCTATAAAGGTGATGTGCAACCATTGAAATAAATAGTAAGGAACTGCTCAAAGCAATTCTCGCGATGCTTACTTTTGAGGTGTCATATTGCGAATATGACACCATCGCACGTTCAGTCGCATGGCAACCACGGTCATGGACACCCGTTTAAGTGATTCCACAAACAACCTGTGAGACCGCATATCCAAAAGCACCACCGACAATGATAAATCAAGCAATATTAGACTTTAGTATGTATGTCGTAAGAACGAAGACATCAGCAATAGGATGCGTGGTGATGCTACGGCGGCGGCGCTGGCGTTTGACAACCTTCTATGAGACTTGTTACATGAAATTGTACTGATAGGCATATCCTTCTTGTGAGATCTTTGTGTGCAACGGAATTTTTCACAGTACGGCGCCGGTTATGTAGAGGCGCCGTGACACGACGCGGCGCTACGCCATTTCACGTTCACGTCGTCGTACCGTGGACATGTGGCCCTAAGCGATTGGCAAGCGCTTTTTTATTGGGACGGCAAAATATCATACGCAAAAAAAGGAAATTTGCATGCGAAAAACTATAGGAGAATGTTGAGCAGATCAGCCATGTGTTTCTCTAACGTGCTTATCGCTGAGCAACTCATCAGCGAAGAGGGACACGTTCAAATTTGGACCGAATGTCTTTGTCCTTACAGTCTAAATTAATATTTCTGTTTATCTGCTGATCAGCCGCTGCGCATATTTGAGAACGCACCACAGCATTCACTCACTCTTTGGGGTAAGATTCTCAACTAACCGGGGTGATCCTCTCTAAAAATCTCATCACTCATTTCATATCTCGTTTCGTCCGACAATCATAAATTGACCCGCGCACTCGTAGGCATTATGGGGAAATAGGTGCCTATGTTCGTGGGCTATTGCGTCGAACTACCGAAGACACGGGCGAACATTTAGTTTATACGCACTGACTGGTCAAGTTAGATACCCGTTGTATTTTAGTCTATTTGTGATTAGAAAAAGACAAATAGACTAACATACGAATTTCCCAATTAGCTTTTGATAAGATAATTTACTAACAGTAAGAAGAGCTCTGTCTGAGTGTAAGTGATACTGTACAGAATTCAGTTTTGTATCATCATTTCAAAAACACCACATGAAAGCGTTAAACGTCAGCGTGACTTCTAGGGACCCTTAAAGTTTGTATGATGCTTAAAAAAATTAATCATATTCCTACCTATTGAGCATGTATATAAAGTTGAACAAGCAGTTGAGTGAAGCCATCATCAGGTCTGCGAAGGACAAATTCACCAGGAAGTAGTTGGTCACGGTGCGCATGCGGCGATGAGCTGCAGACAAACGATACAATTATGCCTATAATCTTATTGCAGGAAACATTGTTATAGAATTGCTTGTTTGCCATGTAAGTGTCACATAAGAGACACGGAAAATCAGCGCCGAGGCACGCCATGGAAAAACGCTGAGTGGCACCTTTTTGACACCGTTTGACACATAAATAGGTTCATCTTTGTTTAAATAAATAAAACAAGATCGTATATTTTCAGATCGTTATTTTATAGTTTGTTATATCTCTAACCACTCTTCCATATACATACATACATACATAGCATCACGCCCGAAATCCCTAATGGGGTGGGCAGAGCCACAAGACTACCTGTGGCCACGATCGATTAATTAGTCCTCAGATGGTATGATGAACCGTATGGTGACAGGTGATCAGCCCATCGCCCATACAGATAGTCCACCATGTTGGAGAGGTCCCGTCCCTTAGTCGACTTTTACGACATGCCAGGATGATAAGCATCTGCACGCATTCTATGCTATTTCTTCACTCCCAGTGCAGCAGAGGATATACATATACCTCTCCTAGAAAATCCAAAATTGTATAAAATCACCAGAAATTCTATAAAATACCTAGGATTTTGCCACGAACGAGATCAGTCCATCACAAAAATATTCTTACCTTATTAGCATCTAAACTTAATTATCATCTTTATGTCGATTAAACTTCATTAATAAACTTTGCAACTACAATATTATTATACGCTCAATGAATATCTAGAAGACAAATTTCAATGAAACATAATTTTGAGGACTTCCTCTCTCTAACTTTGTAGTACCCAACAGGGTTTCAAGATTCTTTGACTTATGCTAACTTCTGTACAATATAATGAAATTGCGTTAAACTATTGAGTATTTGAATTAATTAATTAATTAATTAAGTATTTATTACAAATGATTTGAAAATATATAAGTAAAAATATCTATAATATTCTCTCTCATTTTGCCCTTCAATCATTAATTGACCCCACATACTAAATATCCTTTTCATCACACTTGCTCGGAAAGGGTGTTATTATACGCAGGCGTATAGAGCAGCTATAGCCGATTTAGCTCCTCTATACGCCCCGCCGTCAGCGGGAGTTATAACCCATACAAAATCCATAACTCCCTAGGGAGTTATGGATTTTGTATGGTTTCGAACTCCCGCGGGCAGTTAAGTGCGCCAGGTCGGCGGAGCTGCTCGGGAGCCGCAGCCGGCGGGGCGCGCGACCGCAAGCCGGCGGAGCTGCCCCGCGCTGATCGCAACGTACGCTCAGTTTATGAACAACCACCTGATGGTAATTCACGATGTAAAATGGAAATGAAATTAATATATATACTTTTTTTTGTCTAATTTTTATTTCATTTCCTCGCAAATGTGATGAAAAACATTGTGTGTATCACGGGCAGTAAGGGGATAACAAACTCGAGTCATAAAAGCCCTCGCCTATCGGCGTCGGGCTTCTAACAGACTCTCGTTAGTTATCCCCTTCTTACGGCCCTAGATGCACAATGTACTATAAGACAATGCTTAGCCTATCCTTTGCTAGCAAATAAAGTTGCCAAACTTTCGACGCGCGCGGTTTATAGAGCGCTGTGACTGGTGTGTTCTAGGTTATGTGCTTCCCGCGCCTACATGTAACCCAGCGGCTTATGGCTTTTTGTCTCTAATGAGATATATATGGTCTGTGATTAGGTATATATTTTTATATTGACATCAAATGTGTGGCTGAAAACTATTGAGAAGTTTGTCCTTGTAAAATATGACCTTGTCCCCGAAACTTAATAGTGAAGTGGTCATAAAAATGATAATAAGCAAAGTTTACACGAAAGTTTGTGGCAAGGGCAAGCAAAAAGTACCTTTAGAACCGACCCTTTGTGTCAGACGCCAATTTTATATTACACTGCTTTTTTCAAATACCGAAACTTCTGGCGTTAACCAACGGAAAATTGTTCCGACATGTTTAACGAACCGTGTATCATGAAGATGAAGCCAAAAATCTTTTTAATTTAAATAGGGTTATCTTTATAAAATATACAAGGTTTCAAGTAAACGAGTTGACTAATTGACTTTAATTATTACTGAGACCGCCACCGTTCCTTATTAATAACTTTGAGGCTTTGTCAACCACAAAAGAATTTTACGGCTTATAGAAGACGAATAAAATGAACTTTAGCCTTCCAGCAGATCCGAAAATAATGGTAGTCCGTCATCAATAGCAAAATCTAGAAACCATTTTGCGGACAAACCTTGCTTAACCTTTTCAAATACGTCAATTCTGTGAGAAATTCCACTCTGGTGTAGAACGTATTCTCAAAATGTTAGTCACGTGAACAATCCGGACTTGGTATACAAAAAAGCCTTCATTTCCCTTTCATTTATATTTTATACACAGGCTAAGCAAAGCGATGGAATTGAATTGAATATCCTAGGAGCCGTACTAAGCGGTGTGCGAAATCCTTTTTCGTTCGCACCGCTAATGTGTGGAACACTGAGCAATTTACTATAGTTATTATGTGCATAGGCTAGTTCTGGATAGATTCGCTGCGTTGGTTCCAAATAAAAAACTTTATTTGGGGGCGTCCATTAATTACGTGAGGCGCTCAGGGGGGTGAGGGGATTGAGACGAATCTTACTAAATCTAACTTGGGAGAGAGGGGGGTCTTGGAAAATATCACGTAATTTTTTTCTAGCAGAAAACGGTGTGAAATTATCTAATGTTATCACTGTGATTTAAGATTACAGCAATATTCTCAAATACTAGTCTTTGCTAGTCTTAAATGAAAATAATTAAGCAAATTATGTATTTTTTTTTAAATAAATTCAACGCATTTAAACCCAAAATACAAATTTAGAAAAAGCTCACGGAAGATTGGGGCAGGGGGGAGGGAGTCGAGAAAAATCTTACAACATCTCACCAAGGAGGGAGCGGGGGTCAAATAAAAAAAAATGCCTCACAATATTGCGTGTAGTCACTTCTATTGTTCGGTGCAAATAGAAAGTTTTGCCAGAGGCATAATATTAAATTTATATTAATTTTAATACAGTTTTGAGTTGCCGTAGCTAAATACGCAACACACTCTCCCAGCAGCGTCTGTATTTCCTGAATTATACAATCTTGCTGTCTTCAAGGTAAGAGTGAATAGGCATCTTCTGAGCAAGAGTGTTCTATCCTAGACCTTGTCTTCGCTTTCCATCAAGTGAGACTAGAGTCAAAATATGCTTAAATTATTTAAATTTCTAACAAAAACGTTCTCTTTTTTTTGGCATCATCCATTGTCGGATGTAGGCCGCCTTCATCTCTTTCTATTTCTTCCTGGTTTGAGCTTGGCGGGTCCAAAACAGCTTAAAAACGTGGGGATTTCTTTGAGCTCAATATTTTCTAAACGATCCTCCAAATCTAAAAAACTCTCTCTACGTAGCGCTTTTTTTTGAAAATAAAAAACACTACCTCTACTTTAGTTGTATGCGAGCTAACCTAAAAAACCTTCCGGTGCATTCGGAACTAAACTCAAAATACCCTATTACTAAATACGACCTAATTTCAAAAAGACCTCTTCTCATAAATAATGAAACTCGAATTGACTTATTACTATTAAGAGCTGTTCTCGATATATAACTCCTTCCTAGTTTGACTACGGAACCCTAAAATAGAGGAAATTATTATTATAAGCAAAGTACTCCTCTGCTGCACTGGGAGTGAAGGAATAGCATAGAATGCGTGCAGATGCTTATCACCCTAGCATGTCGTAAAAGTCGACTAAGGGACGGGTCCTCTCCAACATGGTGGACTATCTGTATGGGCGATGGGCTGATCACCTGTCACCATACGGTTCATCATACCATCTTAGGACTAATTAATCGAACGTGGCCACAAGTAGGCTTGTGGCTCTGCCCACCCCATTAGGGATTTCGGGCGTGATGCTATGTATGTATGTACTTGGTAGTATATCTTCTTAATCCACATACCTAATATTTAATCTATTCACCTCGTAGTTTGCGAACGTATTGGTATACTCCGGGGACGTATAAGTTAGTCAGGGTTGAATAACTTAAAGAACCTTGGAGGCAGTTTCTAGAAAAATACTTTTAATGTGCCGATACAGGCAGCAATTTCTAGTCAGATTTAAGTCAGAATCGGTTCATTTACTTTGGAAATGTTCAGGATTTATACTTTTAAAGAGACCCTTCATAAATGTTCATTCAAATACTAAACGCGAGACAATTTTACAATGAATTAAACTTTTAAACTATTAGGTATAATGGGGGCAATTCGAAAGTCCATTTAAAAGTCGCTTAACTCGAAATCCGTGCTATACAAAATCGAGTTGAAGTTTCTTATTTTTTTAAGTTTAGGAAATTTTATATTAAGAAGATACGGTATCGAATTGGACTCACTATAGCTTTTCGGTATTGGCCTTTATTTGTTTTAAATTGAAATAGACATGGGACTGGCGATTTAAAGTTATTATTTTTTCCGGTTTGACCTACGCTGGTAGTCACAGACGACTCTCGCAGCATCACCAGGATTCATGCGAAGGCCGGAAGGGTCTTCGGCATGTTGGGTTTATACAATAGCATGCCTAAGGGTCTCCTAAGGAGCACCTCGAACTTAGGACGCTAAGCAGAATTTCAAATTCAATCGGTTATAATTACTAGCGCTTTGGAAAATTACGTTATCACTGACTGAGAAGAAGCGCCGCAAGAAAGTCAGCGTGTGTCGGAGAGAGGAGAGCGAATGTGTACTCGTACCTATCATTTAATTCTAGGAATGAGATTTATGTTCATCTTCAATACATATAAAGCAGTACCCTCATCACTTATAGATAACGCACAGCCGAAACAGGTGGTCCTAAGTGAAATTTTATGGAGATATTCCTGTATACATAGTTATTAGTATACAGTTGTTGTATTACTGACTTAAAACTATAAATACCACGTGAATATGCTAAGCGACAGCGTGGCGTTTAATGTTTAACCTTTTGACCGCCAAGCATGTCTGAGAAGTAACACGAATTTCAACTTTATATCAAGGTAATGAAGGACTTTTTTTTACCCTGTAGGTATGCAGCCGACTGTGGCGGTCAAAAGGTTAATCACAAAATATTTTAAACAGTCCTACGTTCGGAATGGTCAAGTGAGTTTTCTCCCTCCCGCACTTGTTCTGACATTAATCTCGCATTAAAATACATTTTGAATTAACGTGGGCGGCTTGGAAAGCTAAATAATTTAAAATCCACTTTAATAACGGCCCAACAAAATTACAAATTCTCTTTACGAGTGTAATCAGGAATCAAGAATAATTTAATTTCGCTCATTGGCTTTTGACTATAAATATAATGTACCTAATTAGCATAGCTGGGCACCGTTAATCAAATAGTTAACTTCGTTGATCGCTAATCCGTTACTAAAACAGTTTACTTCGTTAAACGTTAAAGCGTTAAATTTCGGAAGATTTAACGGTTTATCGTTAACTCGTGATAGAAATTGCATTTTATATGTCGTTGTGTTGGTGTTTTACTTATAAAAAAATGTTGGTATGGAGTATGGAAAGTAAGGCAGAACATGAAAAATTAATAAAAGAAGGGTATAAGCGCAGACCCGCCCGAACGTACTTGTCAAATAGTACAAGTTGGTAGTAGCTAGTTTGTTTTGGCAACGATTAACGGAATATAATTTTTTTAACGGAAGTTAATGAATCCGGTAATAATTTTTAAAGTTAACTTAAAAGTTAATCCGTTACTCGAAATGTTAACTTCGTTTATGAACGATTAACGGCTATGCTAATTAGTAATAGTAATTTAGTTAATATTAATTTAGTAGTAGGTATATTATAATTATTAATATATAATAATATAATTTAATATATAATTGGTCTCTAGTAGGTAGATTAAAGTGATCATAGTTTATAATCAATTAATCCATGTAATATATTTTCCCTTAATCATCAATAATTCACGTTGACTTTGAGTTGTCATCATCATTATTTCAGCCGGAATGCTGCTCGCTAGAGATGCAACAGATATCCGGTTACTATCCGGTATCTGGCCTATCCGGCCGGATACCGGATAGTAAAAGATACAACAGATAATAAAAAGCTATCAAAAACAAACGAAATCAACGTCGGTTATCAAATGAAAGCTTAGTTTATTTTTATTTAAGCATAAAACTTCAATTAACATCACGTCGTGCGCGTTCAAATATTCCCAACCGACGTAATAGAGCCTCAAAAGGCCTCCCCGCGCACTTACAATTCGTAACAAGTTGAAACTTGCTCGCCGCACGAGGTCCGCGCCAGCTTACACGACTTAACAGATGCCTAATGTGCAGCCGGATATCCGGTTGCCGGATATCCGGCCAATGGCCATGCCGGTTATCCGGTATCCGGCCAAACCACTATCCGTTGCATCTCTACTGCTCGCATCCAGCGAAGTTCTCTTCCCCACATTGTGAGTCCACCGTGTTGTGGGTAATCTACCCAAATCGCATCTTCCGGTACGCGGTTGCCACTTGAACCAACATAGCCCAAAATATTGCTTAACTTACATAGCAATGGGCGTGAAACAACGCTTGTAAAAGAAATGGCCGATGGAGCAAAGACTTTTTGAACATGAGACTAGCTAAGCATAAATTCACTTCTCACCTGTAACTATCCAAATAACGATAGCATTCCCACCAATAGCGACGGCTAGCATGGCGGCAAACACGCAGACCCAGGAGTTGTGGGCCCAGGTGTGCATGGATGGCCCAGGTGTGGGGGTGGGCGTCGTGCGCGGCACCAGGAGGGTTGACGCACTCAACAGACTGCGATTGAAGTCCATCTCCCACGTATACACCACCTGCAGAAACACACTCATGAATTTATTTAGAAATAATTTTCCTGCCTTTTTTCCACTTACTGCCAATATAAATCCTACTGATATAAGATTACTTAGCACATATTAACATTACCTCTACAAAATTGTAGTTTATGCAACGGTTGCATAATGATAGGCCTTAAAACACTAGTGCGGTTTTCATGAAACGAGCTTTAGCGAGTTTCATAATAAGATCGCACGTGTGTTTTAAGGCCAAATTATGCAGAGTTGCATACATAACTTTATCTACACACATATTATAAATCCTCCATGATGGGTTCAGAAACCATATTTTCTGGCAATAAGTTATTTGTTGCAATCGTGGCTGCATATTTCCGATATCCGGCGCATTTTCACATCACACACACTCCGAGAAGACTACTATTCATATTTTCAACTAAAATGTAAATTACAAACAACTTTTTCTATTCAATTCAACAACAATTCTACTTTCGTTCAGCAAAACACCAACATAATGGCGGCAATTCGATCCTCCGTCAAGACCATTTTTTTTTAAATCATAGACAAACGAATGAAGTCTCTATTCTCATGTCACTCGAGATCAAATGTTGTGCAGTTTATATTAAAAAAAACATACTGAATTGACGTTTCGTATCAATAACTTTTTTAATATCTATGGATACTAGAATAGAGACCTACTTGAGTTTTGACAGCTGTTCCAAATTTAATCTCATTTCTATACTAAAAACGATACGGGAATAACATTGCAGCACTCGATTTACCTAAAAATGGTGGTCATTTCCTACAGTTTTTGATTACACTTTGGAGGTTTTATGATATGGGTGTAGATAAAACAATTTTTATGGCCATATTCATAAACGCAATGGCGCAACTCAGTAACTTGTTCCTTAGTGAAGATGGAAGGAAATTTTGAAAAAAGAAACAAGTTAATAGTTAATCGTCTGACTATGAATGCGGCTAGTCTCCCGCAATCAGTGGTGTGGTTCTCTTATGGTGCGTCCACATCTGACGAATGCGCCGCGAATGCGCACCTCGCGCGCCACTTGCGAAGCGCTCGCGCGCAACTTAAAAGTACATAAAAAGGAGTGTGAACCTACGGCTTTTCATACAAAAGGTGATAACGATTTCCACCCCTTAAATGTTAACCGATGTTCACCAATTTTTGTTAGGTTGTCCGTTAGAACCAAATCTAGGTCTATACGTTTAGGTTATTTCAGTATAATCAATAAATTCATTTTTACTGTTGTTTTAGTATTCTCATACAAAACTGATTTTAGCGATTATTTGTCTTTGTTGATCTTTAATCAATATTCAAATAACGTATACCCTAGATTTTGTTCTGACTGACAACATGTCAAAAATTGGTCAAAATCGGTTATCATTTTTATTATTTCTGATTTTTAGGGTTCCGTACCTCAAAAGGAAAAAAGGAACCCTTATAGGATCACTCGTGTGTCTGTCTGTCTGTCTGTCTGTCTGTCTGTCTGTCTGTCTGTCTGTCCGTCTGTCACAGCCAATTTGCTCCGAAACTACTGGACCGATTGAATTGAAATTTGGTATTCATATGTAAGTTGGTGACCGCAACACGGACGCGTAACGTAAATATATGAATTTTAAACATAGGGGCCACTTTTTGGGGGTAAACTAGAAAATTAATAAAAAAAGTTATGCCACCTATATCGTGTGACATATCAAATGAAAGGACTTGTTATGAGGATCTTAAATATATTTTCTTTTGAATTTTAAGTAAAATAGTTTAGAAGTTATTCAGGAAAATAGGCGAAAAATGACCATTCCCCCCCCCTTATTTCCGAAACTACTGGGGCTAAAATTTTGAAAAAAATACAAAAAATAGATCTTTGCCTATAGATTACAGGAAAACCTATAAGAAGTCTATGGTATTTAAGGTAACCTAGTAAATTTCAGATAATCATGTACGGAACGGAACCCTCTCCACGCGAGCTTAACTCGCACTTGTCCCTTTTTTTATTATTATCTCTTTTTGTATGATAAGGGTAATTTTTGCCGTTGGTTCTCAGTTCTCTTTATTAAAGATGGCCTTTGTGAATGCCGCTACTAGTGCAAAGAGATGCTAAATAGGGTACTCATTGCGGCGCGGCGAGCCACGGCGCTGATTTTCAGTGGCACCTGCTTGAGACGGTACGAACGCCAAAGGCGGAAGAAAAATTAATTAGCCTTAGCCTAGATCTTTGTAAATTACTTTTAGTTTTATGGTCAACTAAAAGTAATGACTTTCAGTTGGTTTTATTACTACACAATATCTCTGGTTTTGTTTATAAATAGAGCATAATTCGTGTGCTTTTGTATTTTGCGACTAGATGCACACTGTCTAAGCTGGGGTGTGTTGAATAATAGTAATTGAAGTTTGTGTATTTTGTAGGACGTATTATTATGGGGTTCGTAAACAGGGTAGTTTTTCGGCAATTTATCGCTGCAATTCGGGCCATTTTCAAAAGTTCACATTCAAACTTTGTCCCCATTAGTGATATAATATGCAATCTTTTCGGGGATAGCCCGAATTGCAGAAAAACTAGTTCGTTTACGCATCCACGGGGTTCACGTGGGGCCCGCCTGCGCTCTCATTATGAGAGGATGTGGTATTTAGGTCGATAATGATCATGACTATCGTGTTTGTCTGTGTATTTACGTTACCAAATATTGAGTATTAATAAGAAAAGTTAAAAACTAAAAACTCGATTAGTCTAAAAGTAGTTTTTTTCTATTTGCTCCTAGTATGACGCACCCTTATAATTCTTATATAGCCTTTAACACTCGCATCTTCTCCACGCATCCTATGACACCCGATTTATTAAAATTGGTCCAGTCGTTTTGGAGCTATAGTGGAACATCCGATTTTTGGTCATAACAATACCCTCCTTTTAGCTTGCACAGTTGGTTAAAAAGCTTAGAAGTCCAGTACGTATCAAAAACGTATTCCTATTAGTTTTGAAATTTTTTATCATTTAATACAGTAAATACTCACGATTTAACCATTGTTCGAAAAATAAATGTAACTTTCGATTTAACAACCTTCTTGTCGTATAAAGTTTTGGTCTGTTGTTGTTTGTAAAACATAAAGTTACAAGAGGTGTGAGGTAATCTCGAAATTAGAAAGTTTATTTGGCATCCCTACAGCCATTGATTAGTACCAAGAAAAAAGGAGCAGAACTCTAACAAAGCTATTTTACTAGCGCCTATTTAACTTCACTTATTAATTAGTAAGTTTGGGTTTGACCAGAACATACTACATTGGAAGTAAATTGCAATATACTGTAACTGTGCAAAATTATTTCGTTTATTCACCATTCAATTTTTAACAAATACTTGTTAATAAAATTTATAGAGACAAAGTCACGCAGCGCACGTCGACCGCGCGTAAGGATGGATGATGGATGGATTTCAAAAAAAAATGCGTATTAAGGCGTAGTTAAGAAAAAGTTAAAAAAGTTCCTCTACGCTACGAAAATTAACCATACAATTGTATGGCTAATTTTCGTATCACAGTGGAACTATAGTATATTTTTTGATAGAAACGTCTGTTAGAAAAATTCCAATTATTAATCGAAGTGATTTTAATGGTTTAGCGTCAACTTTCTTTTTTAACCTCTGCAAATATAAAAGCATCTTCATTGTTTATGTGAGTAGGGAGGTGGTACTGTCACTGAATGAAAGGTCTGTTAAGTATATACTTATACTTAACTTAATTCACCTAGGTGAATTAGTCCAGGCGCGTTAAGTAAACTCCACCCTAAATACACGCTCTTAGAAAACACCTCCCCACTTGTAGCGGCAGATTTTACCAATAATATGACAGTCGCTAATGGACTGTCAAATGTACTGATAAACGGTTAGAAAAAACAATTTTTTTATTTTTTGTTGAACTTAACTTTCCATACTTAATCTGAGCCTCATATACTAAGGCTTAGTCGACCCGGTTAGCCTAGTTGGCAGTGACGAATATTTGCAGCTGTCTTGGATATTTCATTTGTATTTAAGTATTTGTTTATCTATTTAAGTAGGTATGTAAATCGTTGTCTAGTACCCACAACAGAAGCCTTTAGGGTTTACATTGGGACTAGATCGATTTGTGTAAATATTAACCCCGATTTCTTTATTTATACTGGCAAAATAAAAATGCCAGAATAAACAACCAATATCGTGCGTTGGAAATAAATACAATCCAGCGTATTGCAGAAGACCCAGCTGGTTTATTTGCAAGTGTTTTTTCAAGCTTTTTGCGTACGCGACTCCTTTACAAGTAAAAAAAATCTGGCGACCCCCCCCATTAATATTAGTACTATGTCAGTGGTTTTAACGACGAGATATTTAAAACCCTCGCTTGCGCCCGCGACCCCTGAGCAAGATTTTGCGACCCCATGACAAAGGGCTTGCGACCCCGATCAAGTGAGAATGATACGTGATGAATATGCCAATATTCTGTGTCCTTTACGTCAATATGATTTAGCTATGGCGTTTGACTGGAACGGATTAGTAAGTCGCAAAACAAGTCAAGTTTTGGTCACAAAAATGATATAGACCTATCTACGCTTGAATGTTGCTTATTGCTGCGAATATAACCAGCCAACGACGAAATAGATTTCGTTCAAATGAACCAAAATGATCATTAAATGTTTGTCGACGAAGTATTACTGTCTGAAATTGTATTGGCAAGTTCATCTTCTGGACATAATATGAAATTTCTAGGGAAGATTAAACCAATGCTTATATAGAAGATTTTCTCCTTGAAAAGATTTGTATCGTTTCTGTTTCTGAAGAAGATAAAGTGGTTTACTATTTCATCAGTGCAGTTATTAAGGGGCTTAGCACACGACGTGATAATATACATTATATGTATAAAGAACAGTATCAGAGGGCCTAAAACACTACTCATGTTACACTATACTGTCTGGAAAAAATTATGGGCCCTGGAAAGAAACTGCCTTAAATCCTTAAGTTTAATTTTACTTAATTGATGATAAAATAAAAATGTATGTTAGATTTCACGATTTTTTTTGTTTCTGAGACCAAATGTTTAGTAGAGAGATTTTATCCTGAACCTATCTATTAGTAGAAGTAAATAGCGAGTGCTTATTTTTTGAAATTTTAGCTGGTTCGATTCCCATGTGAGACAAGCAAATTTTAGATTATCATTGAATGTATTTTGTTTCTTTTTAAAAATAAAATATTTTTTCCTTGTAGTAAAATGATCTTAATTAAGGATTTAAGGCATTTCCCCTCCAGGGCCCATAATTTTTTTCCACCCTATATATGCACTAATTTTTGCTGCTCACTATATGCTTCTGTCGGGAAAGGGCGACAGAATCTCTTCAAGAATGTTTGTTTTCAGCTACAAAAGAGAGGAAGAGAGACAGAAATGCAGAGACTCTTAACCCTTCCACAGTTCATCATAATAATGACCTCGCTTAAAGTATACAGAGCGATAACAGTCCCTATTACAAGACAATAATTGAAAATGATAATCCGGTGCTATAAACCGCAGACCAAATACCCTATTTGATATTTATGGTCTATGCTACAAACAAATTCGAACTCCAAGGTTGATCAAATAAAAGAAAACCCCTTCATCTAACCAAAAGCCGTAAAACAAGATATCAATAAATAACTCCTATAAAAATCACATATTATGATGCCATATGGCTTTAAAAACGTCGCAGACACCCGGGTGTCGGATGTCAAAAATAATGGCACCAACGTTATTTATTACGAAAATTGGCAAGAGTACGAGAAATAAGTCTCTGTGAAAACACATTAATAGAAGCGTGTTCTGCATTTCATCAAAAGTGAATATTTTCAAACGCTAGTACATTTCCATTAAAATGAAACCATTTTATACCCTTTGTAGACTGTCTATTGAACTACGCGCCTGAAACGTTCCATGACAGGTCTTGTTATATTTCGTGATAATAATGCATTACTTTTGATAACCGTTTATACTATTGATTGACATCAAATCATTGTTTTCATACATTAATGCGTAAAATAGACAAACTGTTTCTGACGGCACGGAACAATCTACATGTATAACTAAATCAATACACGCATAGACGTAATGCAAAATTATTATCTGTTCCGCGCTACAACATAATTATCATCATCATCATTTCAACCTGGTGACGACACTTTGGACATAGGTCTGCCTAAAGACTTTCACAAGGAAAATTCGCATGGCTTCTGTGTCCGACGGCATCCAGCGCATCGGAAGCACGAACCGTTGTCAAATCCTTGTTTCGACAATTGCTTGTTTCGTCAAATGCTTATTTCGTTAAATGCTAGTTTTGTCTAATCCTCTGTTCGTCAATCCCTCGTATTATCCAGTCCTTGAAACTTAATAAATTTGTTCTGTCACATACTTGTTTTGTCTAATTCCAGTTACGTCCAATTTTTATTTAGTCGGATCCTTGTTTCTTCAAATCATTGTCTCGTTCTAATGCGTGGTGAGTCAAATCATTTTCTCATCAAAACCTTATTTTGTAAATAATGCATTTAAGTCAGGCAACGGTACAATCAAATAGTAAAAAGTTACTACAAAAATTCATAACTTAAAATGAAGAAGTAAGTATTCTAATAAAAGCTAAATAAATAAGTAAAATTAAATGTGTAATGTGTATAAAATAAGCAACGGATCAGCATCAACAGAAAAAAGGAGAACAGGTGATGTAGGTACTAAAGGATAACAAAATTGAAAAAATAATTCAGGGTTTGCAAACTGAAAAAATTACAGTAGAAACCTGTTTGATGAAATTGTCTTGGGTAAAATGATTACCTACGTACTTTGTTTATAAAACTATGACTGGCTAGAATAAATGCCCTCAACCCAAAAAAAGGCTGATTATAAAAAAATACTCTTGCCGATAATAAATGTCAAAAATATGTAAGAATTGTTAAATTAATTAATTATAAGAATTATAAAAGTTTTGTTTGTACATGTACACTTGAAATTGATAAAACACGATCAGAACGAGACAATGATTTGACTAAAGAAGGATCCGACTAAATAAAGATTGGACGTAACTAGAATTAGACAAAACAAGTATGTGACAGAACAAATTTATTACGATTCAAGGACTGGACAATACAAGGGATTGACGAACAGAGGATTAGACAAAACTAGCATTTAACGAAATAAGCATTTGACGAAACAAGCATTTGTCGAAACAAGGATTTGACAACCGTTCGAGCTTCCAGCGCATCATATGGGGGGCCGAGCCACGCTGCGTGTACGGCCTACGGTACGGTATACGTGGTCTTCATTCGAGAACCTGAAGCCCCCAACGGCCATCACGTATAACTTACGTGGCCTCTTGTATTAATTGATTGCCAATCACTATGAAACTGGTCTTCATCTTCCCATATAGTAAAAATCTCCAAACATCCCTGATAATGTTATTGATGCTACATCATCTTTTGTGTTATGAATAACGGGGCTCGTAAACGCGCTAGTTTTTTGGCAATCCTCAAAAGTTTACATTCAAATTTTTTGCCCAATAAATTGCCGAAAAACTAGCTCGTTTACGAGCCCCTTAAGAGATTTCACAGGCAAAGTATAAACATAATACGCCAGACCGACTCTTGCATTCCTGGATCTACTAGGCTTCAAAGGGTGAAATCTCTGACATCATCCGCAAAGCCACAACAAATATAGTACTGAATTCTGAACAGGCTTAAAGTTGTTGACTTGCCAGACGTCTTTATTTGGTGAATCTTTAATTAAGCTTAAGCGGCATTTTAATTTAGTCCTATATAGAATACAGTGGAAGTATAGGAACTTGAACCGTACGTTGAAATGGACTTCCATAAGCGGTTGCTATATCAAAAGGTGACTGACCTGTTCGTATACATTTTTATACTGGTTTCCTTGAGATTTTCCGCTTTTCACATTAATTTCCGCTTGTGAATTGATATACTTCAAATCAATCTCTGACAAGCTCCGTCTCTTTCTATACTCACGTGTTACTTTTATCTTTGGCTCCTCTTTCATTGCAAGTGTTGAAATTACGTCCTTTAGAAAATTCCAATTCCCCAAGGAACGATTCAATTTCCTGTACTATGTTTAATGTACTATATATATCCTTCACTGAAATAAAATGTGATAAAAGACCCAGACTTACTTTTGCAATTAGTTTAAATATTGTAAAGCAGGTAAGTACCATTTCATTACACGAGTACCTATTACAAGAAAATGGTTCTGTAATTTCTGACATAGTCCAAAAGTACAACTAAACTTTGTTTCTGCTATTCAAATGAAAACGGGAAAATTAAATGTTTGAATAGCGAGAATTACTTAAATTAGGGAAAATGTGGATTCGGGGGAAGTATAAATATTATTATTAAAGATAGTTAGATCTACTTTATTTCAGGGTTTAATTTCTGTTGACGTATGAATGCGAACAACGTTCTAAAGCATATTCATGGAAAAAGTAGCTTCTCATAGGAATTTACTAAAATGCTCTCTATGTTAGAAGCATAACATTCCTCAGTTATTTGACTAGACCAGGCTCCACTGGCACAGGACTCCGAATTTATGAGTGATAAGCGTTTATTAAGCGATCCCCAAGAAGTTAGATTAAGGCACGTGTTCTAGAAAGTACGTGCTCGTAGTCATCGGCTTGGAGACAATTGTAGGAATTCTCATCAAAGTGCCATAATTCGCCTAGCAATTAAACAATATATTTTATCTACACCCATATCATAAAACCTCCATTGGTTAATCAAAAACCATAGGAAATGACCACCATTTTGACAACCAATTAGGAAAAACCAATGCTGCGATGAAGAAATAACATGACTTCTTTATCGTTTTTAGTAAAGAAATGAGATTAAATTTGGAACAGCTGTCCAACTCAAGTGGGTCTCTATTCTAGTATCCATAGATATTAAAACAGTTATTGATACGAAACGTCAATTCAGTATGTTTTTTTAATATAAACTGCACAATATTTGATCTCGAGTGACGTGAGAATAGAGACTTAATCCGTTTCTCTATGATTTAAAAAAAAAATGGTCTTGACGGAAGGCCGCCATTATTGACGCGCCGCGCCGCGTTGACGTTTTGCTGAACGAAAGTAGAATTTTGTTGAATTTAATAGAAAAAGTTCATGTGTAATTTACATTTTAGTTGAAAATATGAATAGTAAGTAGTTTTCTCGGAGTGTGTGTGATGTGAAAATGTGCCGGATTGTTGCCAGAAAATATTGTTTCTGAACCTATCATGGAGGATTTATAATATGTGTGTAGATAAAGTTATGTATGCAACTCTGCATAATTTGGCCTTAAAACACACGTGCGATCTTATTATGAAACTCGTCTGCGGCTCGTTTCATGAAAACCGCACTAGTGTTTTAAGGCCTATCATTATGCAACCGTTGCATAAACTACTATTTTGATTTTGTTTATTTTTTCCTTTTCATCGCCCCACGATTGCGGCATACCGCATATAAATGTGGCATACCGCATATTCATAATCTACATTAATGCAACGAGCCTTAATTTTTAGGGTTTCATGCCTCAAAAGAAGAAAAGGAACCCTTTAGGATCACTTGTTTTTCCGTCTGGCTGTCTGTCTGTCTGTCTGTCTGTCTGTCAAGACCTTTTTCTCAGGAACACGTGGAGGTATCAAGTTGAAATTAATATTTTATCAAATACTCAGTTCTGAAATCTCTTGAAGCTGTGAAACAATCTTCTAAGTCACCGCAATCAAAAGATACGGCCGTTTATGCCACAAATTTTGATACTTTCAAGGAATCCAAAGGGAATCAAAACCTATAGGGTACTTCCCGTTGACCTAGAATCATGAAATTTGGCAACAAGCAGTGTCTTACAGCACAAGTAAAGTAAAAAGTCCGAAAACCGTAAATTTGTAATTACATAAAAAACATATTTAAACGTAATAACCTTTGCAAGGCCATATCACACTCGACGCTTGCACGGAGATAGGAGCTTGCGAAAGTTATTTTTGTCTTATTTCATAGGTAGGTTGTAAATGGTTACCCCGTTGCTACTCACACTTGTTTATAAATAACATCGTTACTTTGTGCTCAAGGTATCTTAAAGACGTTTTATAACTACATTAATAAATAATATTAGTATTGTGTACTTATGAATATAAGTGCGATTCCAACTTAGGTACATTTAACCTATTTACAAAATCTTATAGCATATTCTGAGTAATAAATTATTCTATTATATTCGCAGAAATCTTCTACGGGATGAAGTCAAGTAGATGGCATTTATATTGTGTAGGCTAAAATATTTAAATGTAATCTGTCTCCATCCGTTTTCATCGTAAAAACATCGTGTCTACTTGTAAGAACTCTCGCATAGTTCGGCAGCTACTTTAATCTGCATGTAAGTGTTACATTTCAGACCATTGCATAATAGCTTTCAGGTTGCGATGGAGGTATTTGGGACAAACACCGGTAGTCGACAGGACTATTGTTCTGGTTTCCAGATTCTGGTCACTGCATCTTGAAGGTCGTTATATTTACGCATTTTTAGCTATGGTTTTATTTTTATTATTATTATTATCCCTATTTATGCGCGTTTTCTGAGCCTCCGCCGTGTGCAAAGGGCCTTAAAAGATTAAGGACAATGCAGGGAGTTTCATCATTGTTTAATTGTGCTCCTGATCACATTATAAACCTTAAAGATTTACTTGTATATTTAAGGGCAGAAATTGAAAATTGAGGATTGAGGCAAAGTTTAGATTGCGATTGTTTTCAACTCGGCTTAACAGAATGCTCACCAAATAATACAAAGTCTCAATAATGGGAGCCCAAGAGTTTGTCAATGTTACACTTATTGGCGTTCAAAAACAGCTCATTGTGTTGAGCTAAAATTTGTAAAATGATTAATTTTACGTCATCATCAAACTAAAAGGCTTTTAGCACTTATGACAAAATCGGTGAGAGTATCGATAATTATGAGAAATAAAGTTGGCCTTAGCGTAGTGCCTTGGCACACACCAGACCTAGTGTTCTCCTTTGACGAAACTGACAGGTGAATGAAGAAAGCAATAGCAATATAGCATCCGGTCTCTCGGGTAGCTAGGAAGCAGCCTAAACTGTGAGAGTAAAACAAGAAAAAAAAACATTAAAACAGTATTGTTGACTAAGTACAACGTGTCAAATCATGCTCTTGTGCTTTGATAGTGCAGTGTATTGCCTGAATCTTACAGTAGGTACACACTCGAGGAATCTTTAAGAAAGTTCACCTAAAGATATCGGGCATTAATCTGTATGATTATCTTTCCTCAAGAACACCCATACTGGGAGAGAGCGGGGTACGCCTTTTTTCGGGATTCCGTACCATACTTTAAACAAAAAAGGAACCCTTATACAATCTCTTCCGACTCTAGCTGAAAGGTTCCTTGTAGTAGAAGCCCTTACAAATTGGGATAGAAAGCATAATTGGGAAAACTAAATTTTATTATTTACAATAACCTAAAAATCCGGCCAAGTGCGAGTCGGAATCGCGCACGAAGTGTGCCATTATCTATAATCAAGCAAAAAAAACACGTTTGTTGTAATGGGGGCTCCATTACACTTAAATATTTGTTTTATTTTAGTTTAATTATTTATTTTTAAAGTGAATATTATAACTAAATATTCTGTGAATATTTCAAGCGTTTACCTGTTGCCGTTATCAATATCGAGCAAAAATGAGCAAAAAAATCACGTTTGTTGTATGGGAGCCCACTTAAATATTTATTTTATTCGGTTTTTAGTATTTGTTGTTATAGCGGCAACAGAAATACATCATCTGTGAATTTCAACTTTCTAACTATCACGGTTCATGAGATACAGCTTGGTGACAGACGGACAGATGGACAGCGGACTCTTAGTAATAGGGTCCCGTTTTACCCTTAGGGTACGGAACCCTAAAAAACATGTTAGTCAAAGAAAGATTCGAAAAGTTGTCGAAAAACATTGACACATTATGCAATCGATGCTATAGTGATAACAAACAACAAAGTTTGTTGGGTAACAACTTATTGGAGAACTTTTTACCGGTCACGAAGCGCGAAACTTTAAGAAAATGTGCAGAAAGCTCGTTAAAAAAGTGAGGAGCATGTCTTCAGCGACGGGTACACTACAAAATAGCCCTTATTCCCATACTTGTAAAAGTTTATTTAGGAGGACAGAATATTAATATTAAAAGTAACAGCTACTAATATTAAGATTTTTCCTTCCCTTTCGTGAAATTTCATGGCGCATTTATGAACCAGTTTTTCTCAAAAATTTAAACATCTATTTTATTAGAATTTCTCCGGCAAAATCCTTTGGATATATTTTTACAGCAGCCAGGTTTCCATGATAATGAATATAAGACGTTTCTAATACTAAGATCGTAAGTTTATACAAAAACTTATATAAGTAGATGGTCAATGCTTTAAAAAATTAAGGAGATACAGCCAAGGAGTCGAATGCTCTCCCTGCGTCTGTATTCCCGACATCAAAAACTTTGGTGTTTACAAGGCAAGAGTGAATAGGCATTTTCTGGGTAAGCGTATACCACCATCGACCTCGTCGTCACTTAACATCAGGTGAAACTGAGATCAAACGCAAACCCATTTTTGATATAAAATTATAATAATTAAACGCTTAACTAGATACCGAAAAGTAAAATGGCTTCACTTTCTAAAAGGGCCATCAAAATACTTTTACAAGCAAAAGCTAAGTAGGGTTCACGTAGCTTTAACATGAGGTCTAATTAATGGCAATTTCAGGAGAACCCAACACGTCAGGTGTCGATAACGTCTGGCTTTAACGATGATTTACCCAGTCTGGTGCCATCTTTTTTCAACCGACTTCAAAAAGGAGGAGTTTGTCTATTCGGTTGTAATTTTTGTGTTCGTTACCTCAGAACTTCGTCATTTATAGTCAAAGTCAAAGTCAATCTATCTTTATTCAATTTTGCTCTTATGAATGTCAAGGAATAAATCTATAACCCGATATGAAAAAATGTTTTAATCGGTAGGTTATACCTTCAGTTTGGTCCCATTGTAGTCAAAATCGAGGTGTGATGAGAGGATCTATAAGGAATCGAGGAAAATACACCAATATCCAGAACTAAGATAACGCCTAGACTGTGTTTACTTTCTCAACGGAGCAGCTGAAAAAACAAAATAAAGGTTGAATTTCGCGCAAACATATACACAAGACTAATATTTGGCTTGTGGGTTGAGAAAATAAGCAGTTAATATTGTAACACTGGTACTTCTGCAATAACTTTAATGTTCCTTTACATTTAGGCTTAGCTTTATAAAGATCCGCTTGATCAATTTTCGGCTACAAATATCAATAAAAAACGGACAAGAGAGAGTTAAACTCGAGAGTTAAACTCGCGAGGAGAGGGATCCGTGATTATGTGAAATTTCCTATGTTCCTTTAAAAGGCCATAGACTTCTTATATGTTTTCCTGTAATCTATAGGTAAAGAACTATTTTCCGTATTTTTTTTTCAAAATTTTAGACTAATAGTTTCAGAGCTAAGACTCATAACTTCAAAACCGTTTATTTTAAAATTACTTATAAAAAAATATATATTTAAGATCCTCAAAATACGCCTTTTTATTTGATATGTCACACGCCATAGTTTGCAAAACTTTTTTTGGTTGTTTTCTAATTTACCCCCCAAAGGTGGCCCTCATGTTTTAATTCATTTATTTACATAACACGTCCGTGTTGCGGCCACCGACTTACATATGTGTACCATATTTCAACTCATTCGGTCCTGTAGGTTCGGAGCAAATTGGCTGTGACAGACGGACAGACAGACACGCGAGTGATACTGTAAGGGTTTCGTTTTTTTCCTTTTAAGGTACGGAACCCTAAAAGTTATACAGATTTAGTAAAAGATGTTTACGAAAATATTAGTGCTTTTAATACCCTGGGTTTTTCGTCTTTTACCTGAGGAATAGTAAATGAAGCTAAGGTAAAAACTGTCGTTTAATTTTTGTAATAGGTACCTATTACATAATAAAGTGCCTATTGTAGACACTTTATTATGTAGGCAAATTCCGTCACAACCAATTTTGAAGATCCATGGCATAATGATGTTCTGTAATTTCACACCAATAAGCACATAGTACCTAATGTTATTTCTGGCGTTTTCTATACTGGAGATGTCAAACAGTGGCATTTTGCTATTTTTTTATGTCAATTGACTGACAAACGAGCTGACGACCCACCTGATGGAAAGTGGTCACCGCCGCCCATGGACATCTGCAACACCAGAGGTGCTGCCATTGCGTTACCAGTCTAGGGAGGGTGGGGAATGGGGATGGGATGGGGATGAGGGAATAGGCCTCCGCTGATATCATTTTTTAATGGTTACGTCATTTTTATATCTTTGCTTTTCGAACTTTTATAATTTGGTTACTCTGACGTGTTCCTGCTTCTGCAGTTTTGCTACCCTGGCGTTTTTCTGCTTCTGGCATTTTAATATCCTGGCATTTCATTTTTTTTTTCTAATTTGGCTACTCTCACGTATTACCCATGTTACTGGCGTTTTGCTTTTCATGGCAATTTACATCGCTGTATTTTTGTTGTTTCTAGCATTTTGCAATATTGTCATCCTACTAATAGCAAGTATGAAATGAAAGAATAAGATACGTAAAGTTGACGGTACGTAAAAATCGCCGTGTGCAGAAACCTTAGATCCGTATGCACACGAATGCTCAGAACAGTTTCTATTAATAATTCTCATGATTAATTATGGTTTAACAACTTGCTATTTCGGTATACTGAGCTAATTCCTCTGTGATGAATATTCAATTCGTGAAACGACAGTCTCCGCTCCCAGGGCGAATTTGTGTTTCGAATGTCATGCGCGGCGAGGCATTCGAGCCGTATGCACGCAGATACTCAATGTGCGCGGATAGCATGACTGGCGGACAGCGAACATGGCGAACAAGGGTCAGTATCCAACCACGAATTCTTAACCGAAGACGCTCGACTAACTCGAAGCTTTTATGTATAGGGCTGCAACATCAGAAACCGCTCCATGCCTCAAGCAATAGCTCCACTTTATCTTTATCTTACTTTGCGAAGGTAAACTTGCAAATAAAGTGGCAAAAAAACATTTTTCATTGCCATAGTAACTATCGGTTTATTTATTTTCAGTTGTTAATAGTCGAAGTCAAACTATCTTTAGTCAATTTAGGCTTTTACAAGCTTCTATGAAGGTCAAGGAATGAATCTACCACCGGTTCGGAACAAAACCGAAACTCGGTGAGGTATCTTTTTTTAACTACTATTAAATATAACAATATATTATTAATATTGAATCCATTGACACAATAAGATTCTTACATCTGTTTCAATTATAGCTTAAAAATATTTAGATTTAATCAGCGTTCGAAATTAATAACGCATTGAAATTGTTTTTTCCAAAGAACGAGTTTGGGATTAAAATAATGTTCCATTTTGATCGAAATAATCAAACTCTAAGTACAGTAAGTGCCACTTCAAATAAAGCAATTTGCAAGCTTTTAGCTTATTGTTGAAAAGGATTATTATCGTGTAATTTAATGTTTACCTCGTTGCCTATTCTGAGGCGATATTTTATACGAAATGAAATATGTCTCCTCATCCTGACTTCAAACTCGATAAAGCACGCAAGCGTCAATGACAATAAATCCCCAGTAAATCGCATTGCGAGCACGATATAATGAATGTGTCACGTGTCTAGTTAGAGTTATTGCTTGTAAGTCTGTGCCGTTTTGGTTGGAGCTATTAAGGTACAAACTTGTTAAATAAATAAACTCCTGGCTCCGTGGCCAGTAGACCTCGCGACAAACTTAACTTTGCCGTTGGAAAACTATTATCCCCATACATCGACATAGATCGCGGTCAGTTTACCAACACCGCAAACAAGTTTGTAATCGCCCGCTATTTTGAAACATTTCGAAAGACTGAATTGACAAACAATCCATATAATTATCGAACCTACTCACATCATGTGAATCGGTGGAGAAATGCGACCTGAAGAGGTGAAGAGTCGGATATCCGCTGGATATCCTACGAAAGCATTTCTGCCCGGTCTCCGTAGACCGGTCGGTAGACTCCGGATAGGTGACTCCCGCTGCCAGCATTAGAAGTACGGCCGAATGTACGGTTTCGGTCAAAAAAGTGCCGAACCTTTCGGTCGCGCCGAAACTTACCTACCCGTACTTTCGGATCTTGTTCAGCTTACTTCAGGTGCGCTCGGCTCAGTCGGCAACGGCGTAGTTCGCCCGAGTTCGCCTGAATGTCTTTTTTCAACTTTTATAAGGAAACTTGTTTCATTTTATACCATCTACACTTACAAGTGGCTAGAAAGAACGGTCCAATTATATGTATATTAATTAAACTATCTTCGGTTTCGGCTTCTGCAAAAAAACATGTTTCGGTCGGACACTATCTAAAAGCCCGCGCGCCCCGCAAGTTCGACAGCTTTACTTGCTAGTAAAAGTCAGCCTAACCGTGTCTTTAGGATATTTGGTTTGTACCAGAAGCCGATGAACACCAGGAAGCATGCGACCGCCCAAATGGCAACCACTTTGGCATGCTAACGTACTTACGTCAACTTCTTGCGTTTGCGTGAGATTTTTCGCACCCGGATACACAAAATGCACATCTCGCTCCGAAGTCATGTTCACTTAACAGTTTTCGTTGCAGTTTTTGAGTATCCCCAATCCGGGATTAAAACGTTCCACTGTGACAATAGTCACGTTATTCACTGGGAATATCATTAGCACTTTGTCAAAGTTGCGCATGGAGAGACGGCGTGGTGACTCAAAACGATCCACCTGGAACAATGAAAACACACATTACCAACTAAATTACTTAAATACCTTCAACTAGCTATGTTATTCTCTAAGAAATGAAGTGACTTTTTCGTCTCTCATTTAGTCCGACAGCCATAAATTTAACCCCCCCGCTCGTTAGCACTATGTGGAGGCTGATACCAGGTACGCTTTTGGGAGTCGCGTACTGACGGGTATGGTTGGACCTGCCGATGAGATCGGTGGCGAAATGTTTTTTTAAGAGGAATATGAACCAACGACAACAATCACCCTTTTCATACAAAAGGCGATAACAATTTCCACCCCTTAAATGTTATCCGATTTTGACCAATTTATGATTGGTTGTCAATTAGAACAAAATCTAGGTCTGTACGTTTTTTGAAATTCGCAAAATTAGTTTTGTATGAGAACACTAAAACAACAATTAAACTGAATTTATTGATTATATATATATTTGGTTCTTTGACTGACCACCTATCAAAAATTGGTCAATATCGGTTAACATTTAAGGGGTGGAAATCATTATCGCCTTTTGTATGAAAAGCCGTAAGTTCACAAGCCTCTTAAGAGAATCACATCACAGTTACTGACAGTATGATCACAATACGCACTTTCATTGCCAGACTCGAGTCTTTGACAGTGGTTCCCTGTGTGTAGTGAGTTCTCGCTACGAAGCATAGATCTCAAAACAAGGATACGCCTATCAGTACAATTTCGTGAAACAAGTCTCATAGTAGGTTATCAAACGCCAGCGCCATGGCTTACCCACACCCTGTTGCTGATGTCTTCGTTCTTACGACATACATAAACATACAAAAGTCTAATATTGCTTGATTCACACGCTATCATATGTCATTATGGAGGGTGTGGTCGGTATTGTGGTCTCACAGGTTGTGGAATTATACTAGACCTTGTAACGGGTGTCAAGGACCGTGGTTAACATGCGACTGAACGTGCGATGGTGTCACATTTGCGTTTTGACACCTCAAAAGTAAGCATCGCGAAAATTACCTTGAGCTGTTCCTTACTATATATTTCAATGCTACGAAGCAATAAAGCTATTTGCTATCGAGCGTAGCGCTACGAAATGTAGCAATGAACCAGCGCCTCTATTCGGGAACGCTAAGTGATTCTGTAGCGACTCGTAAGCCTGATTTCTCATTCCACTCTTCCGCACGACGCGAAATGCGTAAGAACGAGATGAGAGATCTGGCTTACGAGTCGCTACAGAATCACTTAGCGTTCCCGAATGAGGCGCCAGATTCATGAACGTTTTCAAAACTCCCCCTTTACTATCCCCGGCAATGAAAGTCATCCAGATTATCGCTTCAATTAACTTTGGGTTTTGTTTTCTTAAATTATAATAAATAAACATAAGATACGCAAGTAAGTAAGAATAGTAAGAATAAGATTAGTATACTACTTATATTAGATTATTATTTTAGTTTACTCAAAATAATTTGATTTGATATTTCAGAACATTTAAAAATTGAATTTTCTTATATGTTATTAACATAAACAGAGCATAAACCTTACAAAATTAAACCAAGAATGTCACATAACAAAGGTGAGTTCTACTTTTATATTTCATTTTGGCTCTCAATCAGCTCATAAAATATTTTGCTTCATTTATATTCATAAGAAACAGTTAAATTCTGAGCCGCATTGCGCAAAAAAGTAACGGAATACAAAATAAAGTATTAAAAATAAACCTAACAATACAGATTTCCTTAAAATTCCTCTTAGCAAAACAGCTACTCTCTAACAAATCTCGTCGCTGCTCTCATTTCATCCGACAATCTTAAATTGACCCGCGCGTTCGAAGGCATTATGCGGACTTAGGTACCTACGTCCGTGGCCGATTGCGTCGAAATACGACCAACGTTAAACACACGCTCGAACATGTAGTTTATACGCACTCACGGGTCAAGTAAGGCTCGCCGGCAAGTTCATGAACAAAGTTTTATTTAAGAGAATCACTCCCTAGGCCTCTATTCGACATTTAGCTAAGCTAATCGTATAACATTCGTTTGCGTTGTCTCTATCTTACATTGCGAAGTTTACATAAAAAGAAAGTGACAAAACGACTTTTCATTACCTACCATAGTATACGTCGGATATCGTAATGTTGAATTATCCCAGAGCCAACATAATAACTCACACGTCAAGGTTGTTATAGCATTGGCAAAGGGGCTACTTTTGCTTGAATTATATTACTGATTAAACTGGCAGATCTGTTCAGTCACATAAATCTGTAAAGATCAGAGATAACCTTTGAATTCTTCGTGGAGAAAATTTAAGGATCAGATACTGTGTAATTAAATTTAGTCAAATTAAAACTTTGTTATTTTCTTAATTAAATACCAGGCATTATGAATCAAAAGCAGTAACCATGATATTTTTATCCAATTGCACGAAATCTTGTTTTTAAACGATTTTAAAAAAAGGACGAGGAGGACATGACTTCTGTTCGATACGAGTATGTATTGTTGAGGGTTAAGCTATCATTGTACAGAATTATTTTATTGTTGTTACTATAGTCAACTACCCCATTACTGGCAATTTTACAGTTTCAAGCCCCTCCCCTACCACCACTCTGTTCACCCCTGAGGAAAACTGTGTCGGGAAAAACTCCCCAATTTGTAAGATGTGTAGAGTATCAATAGTTGTAGTGACATGACGGATATTCACTTCGGATCCACCAGCACCTTTATATTGTCTCTTTGTAAATTTACACCCATAATAACAATGCCATAATTAGTGTAGACTTATATTACCTAAGTTCGGCTATGCTGTTTTGTGTCAGTCAAAGTTAAAGTCAAACTATCTTTATTCAATTTAGGCTTTTACAAGCTCTTATGAAGGTCAAGGAATGAATCTATCACCCGGTTTGGAAAAAAATCCTCCACTGAGATCCTCTACTAAGCATGTTGGATTTACCTTTAAGTGACTGTTAGTTACACTTACCTTCAAATGTCCCTTGTCATATTTATGAAATGTATCAGTGTCGTTGGTAAACAATAAATAAATAAAACCAAAATCTCTCTAAAATGTAGCTTGAATAAATAAACTGTTGTTACAAAATCCCGGTATACGAGTTAAAGTGGGAATCGTAAAAGCATTAATTCCTAAATTTTTTAATTACCTTCCACGAGGGTACGGGCGTACGGCGGTGTCAGAGATTTATGTTGAAAACCCCTGGAAAAGCCTGAATAACGCAGGGTTACGGGTTTTTACTAGGTCCCAAATAAATAAGAAAAGGAGGGCAAACATCTTTACATGTATATGTTATTTCCGTAAACTGCAAGTAAATAAATATACACGAAATTATTGAGATAATTTCCGTTATAGTCAACAGATCATCTCTTGAGGTAGACGCAGACGCGCCTGTTTAGAAGCTTTTATTTAACTTGCTTTATGAATCGTTCGTGTGTCTGTCTGTCTTGCCGGTTCAAAAATTTTAATCGTTTTTATAAGAACTTGCTGGCATCCGATTGAGCTGTAATTTGGCATACCTATGTAACTTTTGTGACAATGCAATAATATAGTGCTATGGCTGGTCCGATGATGGAGTCAGAAGGTGGCCATAGGAACTCCACAACTAAACCAGATATAGTAAACCAGTATTTGAGCTTGTTGTATGTGTCTTAACAAGTACTATCCCGGTGAAAATAAACATGGCAAAAAATTGTCTTAGAAATTTAAATTAGGAAAAACTTTTGTTCATTGTTAGATATTATTTTTGTTGCAATATTTTTTATGCATACTTACTTCATACATTTCTCATTGATAGAGACATTGCAGCTTTAAGTCTCGCCGAAGACGCGAAACATGCCAATTATCTCCTTTGTAAGAATATACGTTTAACGAATGTCTTTATTTTAAATTTTAAATGCTTCCCAAAAATAATGAACCCCGTTTCGTTTTTATTCCTTAATGAGGTTCTTATTAACGTGTTTTCTTTACCTAAATGCATAATAATTCACACTGTGAAAGTCATTGCAGCTTTAAGACGCACCGAAGACGCGAGACGTACCAAATACCTCCTATGCAAAAATATTCGTTTAGCGACTGTCTTTAATTATTTTAACTTTTAAATATCGAACGAAAATAATGAAAGCGGTTCTGTTCTTATCCCTTAATGAGATTATTATTAAAATGTTTTCTTTACCTAAATACATAATATTTCACACTGAGAAAGTCATTGCAGCTTTAAGACGCACCGAAGACGCGAAACGTGCCAATTACCTGCTATGCAAAAATATTCGTTTTGCGACTGTCTTTAATTATTTTAACTTTTAAATATCGAACAAAAATAATGAACCCGGTTCCTTTCTTATTCCTTAATGAGGTTCTTATTAACGTGTTCTCTTTACCTAAATACATATTTCACACTGAGAAAGTCATTGCAGCTTTAAGGCGCACCGAAGATGCGAAACGTGCCAATTACCTCCTATGTAAAAATATTCGTTTAGCGACTGTCTTTAATTATTTTAACTTTTAAATATCGAACAAAAATAATGAACCCATTTCCGTTCTTATCACTTAATGAGGTTTTTATTAACATGTTTTCTTTACTTACATCTTCCTCCCTTTCCATTATCGCCCAGAATATCCTGATCTTATTAATTAAATAACGGAAATTCGCGGGAAATTCGTACCGAGAATTAGATAATTTGCGTCGGTAAGATTATAGATACTGTAATGTAATAACGCTTTATTGTACCAGAAAGAGTAATTAGAAGACTTACAAAATTATAGAGACACTGATTTTGGTATGTTTGTAAGTTACTGTACGTACCATTACCATGAGTTTATGCAAACCGTTCTCGCTATCGAAATCTATCGAAAATACTGTTTGTTGCTGATACAAGTAAAAGGGACCGTGCGATATTCTTCTATTACGATAACGATTGGCATACACTCATGGTAATGGTTCTGCTCTTGTAACATTTAAAATTATAACCCAATGGGGCAGTTGCATGAAAATCAAATTCAGGTTTAAATGATATATTATGAAAGTAAATCTAAACAAAAGCATATTAAGAAAAAAGCAGATCATTTTGACTATTCATTTTTATTTGATTAAGGGTCAAAATAAGTGAAAAATATACATTGTTTTTTAGTTCTGATTTTAGTTTTTTGGACATGTTCATCATATTTATGTCTAGTTTTATTTCTACGATATTGGTCTAAAACCGTATTTGCGGAAATAATTGCAGATTTCGTTTAACCACCATACATTTTGTACAGTCTAACGACGGCTATGACGTCATAGCTGTTGTCCATTTTATATCGAGTGGTTTTGCGAGTGGTATGAACAATGACTTTTCAAAGCTTCATAACTCATACAATAATCAACATAATAATGTTTTACGTACACAGATCGGTTTCTATTACTCAGCACTTTCCAACACAAGATGAAAAAAAATGCATCTTCCCTATAAGCTTCTGCCCGCGACTTTGTTCGCGTGGAATCTGGTTATAATTATTCTCTAGAGAATTTTAAAATTGTTCTGGTAAAAAAAGTACCTTATGTACTATTCCAGACTATAATCTATCTCTGTGCCAAATTTCATCCAGATCCGTTCAGCCGTTCTGGCGTGATTGAGTACAAACATCCATCCGTCCAAACTTTTGCATTTATAATATTAAATAAAAAAATTACAGTATGATGTACCAATTTGGTCGGCCTATATTCCCTAAACGATATCACTAATCCCAAAACGATTTCGCTGTGATACGGTAGCTTTTATTAATTTTACAGCAAAGGCGGCCGCAAAAGAAACGTGCACAATATCGCCCGTCATATACAAACACTGGGCAAAAATGTACCAGTGCTAGTGATTAATTAAAAATCGACTAAGTTTATCGACATCGATAAAAAGCTATTTTTAACCATCATTATCATACCTAATGGCTAACTATGAATACTTTTAATTATGTGCAAACCTCTTTCATTTATATTTATCGCAACTATAAACAACCGATATCTGACACTGACTGTGTCGAGTCACTTTTGACAACCATTGAAATAGTTCAATAATTCGCATTGGATAATTCGTTCAGTACAACAATATTATTTAGCATTGCGACCAATTACAATCACATTATTTAACGTCAGTAGGTACAGATTTGCCCCCGTCAATCCGGTGTATGGTCATAATATTGTCGCTGATACTGCAAAGACGCGTATGAGCAGTTTGTAAATCCAAAAAGTAGCAAAATCAAGATTTCGCGCCTTTAGGTTCTACACCCTGCACTAATTTGATTTTGCTTATCACTGATTTTTGTTAAAAAAATACAATAACGCGGTTTAACAAACTGCTCATAAGTGGTTTTGAACTCTCATCGACGATATAGACCCAGTACTCCTGGGACTTTAATCAGCATTGACTAAATTTTTTTTTTTTTTGTATATTAAGAGGGGGGCAAACGAGCAGGCGGGTTGCCTGATGGTAAGCAATCACCGCCACCCATGGACACCCGCAACACCAGGGGAATCACGGATGCGTTGCCGGCCCTTTGAGAAAGGAGTAAGCTCTTTTTTTGAAGATCCCTAGGTTGTATCGGTCCGGGAACGTTGCCGCTGCAAGCTCGTTCCAAATTCCTACCGTACGTGGCAAAAACTGCCGCAAAAAAACGTACGGTAGTTGACTGCCACCGATCTAGGTGGTGAGGGTGAATGATTTGGTATTGAGCGTTTTCAGAAAAAAGTGTACCTTGTACTTTTAATTGTATGTTATTCCTACTCAGAATAATGAATACTTACTACTGATATTAATTAGTAAATAATGTCCCCACACAAAAAATGGAATTGTATTATTTGTACCAATTATCACTAGATATAAATTAATTGATACCTAGTTACTGGGCAGTGGTGGCATTGTGCAATGTTCAATTATTGTACTACTAATTTGAGAAATACATATGGTATTTCTCAAATTAGTTGTACAATAACTGATTGTTTGATCTGAACTGAAGGATAATGGTAAAGGTTTATTATTAGAACTGTATTGAATATTTTAGTTATCGTTACTAAAAATATAAATGAGAAAGTGTGTTTTGTATGTATACTAACTGCGCTTGGCATGTGTTGCAATTCAATTCCTTTTTTTTTCTTTCAATTTTGGTAATAGTTTCTTTTGAAAAGTTCCTGTTGCTGTTGTTATTGGGAAAGTAGGGTTTTAATTATGTAGATTATTTCGTTTAGATTAGTTATGTAGATTACGTTTGAATCAAACAAGGTTAAAGATTATCGAGACGTGTTTTAAAGTTGCAGACAACTGTTTAATAAAATTTACGAATAAAACGTTTATTTTCTTTTTAAATTTTAGATTTACGTTAAAAACGGAACATCAGAAAGGCGCGTCGTCTGACCTTTATTAGGGAGCACCTTAATTTAGTCGGGTGTTATTAATTTTCTGACGAAGAAAAAAGATGAAATAATTTATTCCCTAGCGAGAAAATGATACGCCTTAGTCCGTCTACGTAAAGATATAATAATACACTTTTAGAGCGTGAGAAGTGAAACAATATTTTGTCAGTAATTAACTTAGGTATATTAAAATTACCTCTTCACAAAATCACTTAACTAAACAAATCCGTACACGTTTTAAAACAACCAAAGCGCACAACACTTTCACTCTAAATCCAACCGAAGCACTCCGCAAAACAAATGCCAGACGTTCGTACGCAATTCGTAAACTTTCTATGTTGCGAGCGTAGGAACCGCACGTCTGGTAAGCGCCCGCCGTTGCAGCGAACTAACCCCAAGCGTTCCCATCCCCAATAGCTCTGTTATTCTTTTAGCAAATTGCGTCGCTCATTTCGTCTCTCATTTCGCCCGAGAAGCATAAAATTGAGTCGCGCGCTTATTTATCGCGCATTATCATAGTATAAGTAAACGAAAGTAGTTCAACTCTGGCAAGGAGTTATTAACGTATTACCTACTAGCGCTCGGGCACGCTCGGCAGTGCTCGGGCATGCTCGGGTACGTAGGGTTGTTTAGACTTGTGTTAAGGAGCTAGTAGACGGGCTGGTTTTTTGGCAATTTATTGCTGCGATTAGGGCTATCCTGAAAAACATTACATATTATATCACTAATCGGGACAAAAAGTTTGAATGTAAACTTTTGAGGATAGCCCGAATTGCAGCAATAAATTGGAAAGTAGGCGTTCCATTATTTTTAGTTAAGGAATGTGGCCAATTCGATAGTGTTTTCGCTAGATTTAAAAGTGACAAAACTTGAAATAAGAAACATCAAACTCGATTTTGACAGCGTGGTGCTATACAAAATCGAGTTGTCGTTTCTTATTTTAAGTGTAGGGAACTTTAAATTTAGGCGACACCTTTTCGAATTGGTTCCAATATTTCACAAAGCCAGGTAAAAAATATAAACTTAATAATAAGTCACATTTCGGGCGCCTTAGGTATCTTAAAAAACGATAGCTCCAGATTATTTGAAATGGTTATAAGGCACCCAAATACACTGCAATATACTCATTTACGCAATGATGATGACTGACGCATCCCCTGGCATTGTGGTGCGACGTGGGTTTGTACGTACAAGGCACGCACACATACAAACCACGCGATGTACCATTGTATCAAGATGAACTACTGTTCTGTTTATACTATGATACTATGCGGAGTTAGCTAAAACATACGTAGCTGCTTCGAATCGAAATACGACCAAGGTTGTAGACACGCAAGAACATGTAGTATAAACGAACTGACCGGTCAAGTTAGGCTCGCCGGTGAGTTCGATGACGAATTGTTATCGCAGATGAAGACTCGCTTGGCAGACTGCTGTATAGAAAACGGGCCAGTGCTAGACGACATCATCGCCGCGTAAGTTATCTTATCTTATTTTAGAGCATGGGGGTCCTAACGGATAAACTTCGACCTTATGGGATCTTTTGTGTAAATCTTAAGCTCAATGACACTCCTCGTTCCATTCCATTCTCAGATTTGCTGTATTAATTTACACTTATTTAAAGCTTTAGCTATCAGGTTGTGTCAGAAATGTCATATTCATACAGATGTGTCAAAAAAATATGCACTTACATTTAATCTGGCTTTTAAACTAATGGGGTCCAGCGCTCAGCGCATTCGGGAACGCATTACGCATTACGCGTCGTGCGGAAGAGTGGGATGAGAAATCTCGCTTACGAGTCGCTACAGAATCACTTAGCGTTCCTGAATAGAGGCGCAGGTCGTGTCAGAAAAGTCAGAAATGACAGATGTGTCAAAAAACTATGCACTGACATTTAATATGGCTTTTAAACCGATGGGGTCCTGTATTGCTGCTTTGACACTGAGGTACAAGCTGGTCGAAAGTGGCTCGAAAAAAACCTGTAAATAATGCTCAGGATGCGTGTGGCCGGTTTCTTGGAAGTTGGCGTTTGCGCACTGCATTCGATCTAATGTTCATAAGATAAATGAACATACATACATAGCATTACGCCCGAAATCCCTAATGGGGTGGGCAGAGCCACAAGACTCCTTGTGGCCACGTTCGATTAATTAGTTCTAAGATGGTATGATGAACCGTATGTTGACAGGTGATCAGCCCATCGCCCATACAGATAGTCCACCATATTGGAGAGGACCCGTCCCTTAGTCGACTTTAACGACATGCCAAGATGATAAGCATATGCACGCATTCTATGCTATTTCTTCACTTCCAGTGCAGCAGAGGAGCGAAATGAACATAAGTTGTAAGTAATACTGAAGATGGTAATCCGGGAGCTCTCGGCGATTTATCTAGTGGATTGCCAAGAGCCTCCTAATAATTTATTTTTATTCTTCCAGCCTACCCTAGCCGCACATATAAAATATTATTGTCATTACCAGATTTACCATCTATGGATCAAAGAATACGCACACTGCACAATAGCATTCATACACACAAAATATTACAGTCAATAAACGCTAGATTGTTATACGAGTATTATTGTTTTTTCGGCGTTATTATGTTGCCAATTACCACGTATGGACCTGTGTCTGAAATAAGGATTATTATTATTATCATGTATGTATGTATTTATCCATCACGAGACTATGAGAGTCCCCGAGACTATGGGAGGGGAGGCGTATTATGAGGTCGAAGTCAATACGCAGAGGGCTTTAAGACAACTTTAATTTGAATGTGATGTGACATCCACCGGCAATTATCCTTGAGTTCATACTATAGAAGTGTGCACGCACGGACAACCACCGGTTAGTGTAGGACTATAGTAAGGAAATTGATACAAAATTAACTAGATTATGTGGATCGAATGCTGTGGATTTTTAACTGGGGTATGGAAGCGACTATGGCGTCTGCCTGGTCATCTTTGTAAAACCGGACAAGTGCGCGTTAAACTCACGTAGAGAGGGTTCCGTTCCGTACATGATTATCTGAAATTTCCTATGTTACTTTAAACATCGTAGACTTTTTATAGGTTTTCCTGTAATTTATAGATAAAGAACCATTAACTGTATTTTTTTTAATTTTAGACCCAGTCGTTTCGGAGATAAGCGGGGGAATGGTTAATTATCGTTTTTTTTCCTAAATAACTTCCAACCCATTTATTTTAGAATTCCAAAAAAACATATTTAAGATCCTCACAATAAACCCTTTCATTTGATATGTCACATGATATAGTTTGCGTAACTTCTAATAACTAACTTTTTTTAATTTTCTAATTCGCCCCCAAAAAGTGGGCCCCATGTTCAAAATTTATTTATTTACGTTACGCATCCCTGTTGCGATCACCAATTTACATATGTATACCAAATTTCAAATCAATCGGTCCAGTAGTTTCGGAGCAAATTGGCGGTGACAGACGGACAGACAGACAGACAGACAGACAGACAGACAGACAGACAGACAGACAGACAGACAGACAGACAGACACACGAGTGATCCTATAAGGGTTCCTTTTTTCCTTTTGAGATACGGAACCCTAAAAACCATGTCTGTATTCTTCTTTCAATAAAAATTTAAAACGACTTTAATACCGAGATTAACTCGCAGTTTTTGCTGAACTTGAGTATTATTTCAGAGTTTTAACGGACTAAAGGCACTCCAATTTCACGTTGATTATCTTAGTTAATCTATCCTAGAATTCTTACTGAAAAATAAGTGAAGCCACAAGCTCGCACGGCGGTCTAGCCGGGGAAAGATGTAACTAACTAAAATTTATTTACTTAAACCACAGTATAATCAAGTAAGCAGTATTTTGTCTCGGCAGTGTCCTCGAAATAAATACCTATATAAACTCAAATCTGTCTTAATTGTCACAAGAATATTTTAAAGTTCAACTAATTAATTTTGATTCTCTTTTGAAAGACTAAGATCCCTTTGGGGACAGACACATTCATTAGCTCAAACATATAATATAAATTAATAAACATAAAATGTTTAAGAGAGTTTTGCGACTTAAAATAAGATATCTTTTTTATCTGTGTACGGCTGCTCGGTATGTAAACACGCAGTAGGGCTGACTGACTGTCTTTTAGGGTTATATATTTGATAATGCTATATTAAATTGTCGTAGTATCTTTTCATGAAACGACAACAATTCTTGTAAGTTTTAATGTTAGTTTATTTATACTTAGTTCTTATTTCTAGTTTGAAAAGTTAATGTAATTCCGTATAAAATAAAAAAATGCATTTTATGTATTTTGCTTTTAATATATCGAAAACATCAAACATTCTCGTGCCATAATTTACGTAAATCACAGCGCGGGAGCGCCTCACACTGTCTGCGCCCTACACAACCCCGGCGCACTCGCGAATGTAGTGTTGGGCAGAACATGAAATTAAAACGAGTTTGAGGGAGTAAGTCCTTTTACAAAACGAGGTGGTACAATGTCCTACCTCAAATGACGCGAGGTACTACGCGGAGCTTACCTCGCTCTCCTGTCAGCGTGACACACTGTACGGAACGGACGGCGCTCGTTTGTCTCACTCACACTCTGTTACTCGCTACGTTGTCTACGCTACGCTATCATCTATTTCGCCTCACTCGCATGGTTCACTCGGCTCATCTTCTATCAGTCGGACGTGAACATTGAAGTGGGACATTTTTACGAAGTGAAGTGTTGTGACAATCTAACAAAGTGAGTGTGACATTTGAGGTGCCTCATGTATGAGTAGTTCAACACTACGCGACTGTTTTGTACCAAAATTTACCGAGATTTCGGCCGTTTGTATGAAGATGTAATACTGCTTACTAATTATACTGTGCTAAAACTTAGCTAAGTCTCTTACTAAATGAAGTTGTTGGCTTTAAAACATACTGAAAATCTTGGTAAACCTTGGTACGCTACAACGTAAGCCTCGCATCTTCGTCCAGCTAGGCTGCTTTGCAAATTTCTTAACTACGAGTATGTTCATTAAAACTGCGGGCAATGCTAAAGAACTTATTTATTTGGATTCGTGCACTGCATTCTTTGGTGCAGTGCAACTTCAAACGCTCGCGGGCATATTGGAAACTAGTTTTCACCGTAGTTTTCTGACCGTCCGGTATCGGATAAGTACTCGTAGCAAACAGTCACAGTTTGTAAATAAATGAAATACTTAACCGAACGAGTGTTTGTCGTCCTATCTATATTATTAGGCTACTACGGTTTACAGCTTGTCCTGCCATTTTGAATTCACTTCCTCACCTTATAATAAATAAATAAAAAATATAAAAAACCCTGTTATTTCTTACAGAAGAAGTAGTATAATTTTAAGTATGTATCCTAGTTTAAGTGTAAGTATAATTTGTTTTTCGTTTATAATTCTGAGTATGGATTAATTTGATGAAGTTAAATGTAAATATTCTAATTATTATCTATAAGAATCCCTCTCCGGGTGAAGGCCGCCTCCAAAGTATGCCAATGTTGTCTGGATTTTGCTGTTTGGATCCAGTTGGGTCCAGCTATGTTTCTGATTTCGTCTTCGTCTACACCTTATAATGCGAGTACATAAATTCTACCAAAACTTTTATGCGGGAATGTACAAGTTTAAGTTTGTTACTTATATAGTGTACAAATGGCGCGTTTAAGCATGGATTTCTTGTAGTTTTTCTCTCAAGACTGAGTGTAGAGAAAAAGATTTATTAAAGTGTTTTTCGTTCATCATCATCATGATCATTTCAGTCGAAAGACGTCCACTGCTGGACATACGCCTCCCCATATGATCGCCACAGCGACCGAGTCCATGCTGCTTGCATCCACCGTGTGGGTTGGTCTGTCCACGCCACTCAAAAACTCTTTGGCCCTATCGGCCATCTGCGCCTCTATTCGGGAACGCTAAGTGATTCTGTAGCGACTCGTAAGCGAGATTTCTCATCTTCTTCCTCAGCACAACGCGTAATGCGTAAGAGCGAGATGAGAAATCTCCAGAATCACTTAGCGTTCCCGAATAGAGGCCCTGTTCTAAGAGCAATGCCTCGCCTACTGCCACTTAAATTTAGCAATTCTTTGGGCAATGCCTACTTTTTGTTCATACGAGTATGTATGTATGTTTACAAATGAAACATTAATTGAGAGGCATTGAACCTCTGTCTATATTAACATAATAATAATTCAGCCACTGAGGCATTTAGTGAACACGCAGCCATATGCATAATTCATACATTAATAATTCAGCTAATATACACCCTAAATGGTAGCTCTTCTGTGACAATGACGCATAGCCAATGGGTTAATTCATTCATTCAGTCAATGCCAAACATCAGATACGTACTTCGCTGCGAAGCCGACGCTTCCGTAAGCAGGACGCCGATCGGCGTCAGCGGCATCCGAGAAGGAAGCTTAGTAATAATAACAAAATATGTGATTTTCTAAAACCCCGATACTTAAGGCTAAATAAAAATTAACGTTCAAAACAGGACATGTAGTTATTAAGAATTTGCCAATGAATCGTAAGTTGAAATTTGACGCCCATCGGCGTCAGCGGCAAAGAATAAACCATGAAATATGAAGGGCAATGAATTCAGAGTATAAATGATGTATTGTAAGTTAGCTAAACCTACTACCTCATTTACATGCAGCCACTACCACTGCTGCTCACGCCGCTGCCAGAAATAACTCCCGCATACACTACTTTCGAAGGCAGTGGGTATTTACATGCATGCTTTCTGACTCACTGCGCGCCAGGCAACACGAGTAGCAGCGGCAGGAGCAAGAGAAGTGACCCATTTACATACTCGCGCTGCCCACTTCCATGTCCACTTCCCTACTCAATTCGGCTGCATGGGCAACGCGAGTAGCAGCAGCAGCAGCAGGAGAAGTGACCTATTTACATACTCGCGCTGCCCACTTCCATGTCCACTGCCCTGCTCACTTCGGCTGCATAAAAATGAGGCATAAGACTGTACCTAACGCAATGCTGCGCCTTTATTCGGGAACGCTAAGTGATTCTGTAGCGATTCGTGAGCGAGATTTCTCATCTCGCTCTTACGCATTACGTATCGTGCGGAAGAGTGCTACAGAATCACTTAGCGTTCCCTAATAGAGGCGCTGCTCCTTAATCTATTTTTTATTCTTATAATGTAATAGTGTCATCGATACAAAACGCGCGCGAAAATGTCACTGTGTGTAAACGCGACCTCCTTTATACAGCTCTTCTTTAAAAGACTCGTACGTCAAAAGCTAAATAACCAACGAAAAAGTAATCAATATATTGAGTGTCAAAAATGATTAAATAAGAGACATATTATTGGAACTAAAATATTCAAAAAAAAATTTTGGTAAAATGCCCAGCTCGAGGAAGCGAAAATTTTCAGTCCAGAATGACGGCGGGGGAAGGAATGCACCGCCTAAGGTCACAGTAGGCGTGCCCAGCAGGTATCTCAATAACAATATTAATATTATAGTATGTTTTAGATACACTGATGTATGGGGGTACATGACTTAATAATGTCTCACGAAAGTTTTAATCTGATATGTTTTATGAGAAATTTGTTTCTGGTAGCACAATATATATGGTATAGTAAATCCGCCGTTTGTACTTTCATGTTGTGTGTTATATAAAGTTTAAATAAATAACTGATACACAAACCCTATTATTTAATTATAAAATTTCTTTTGCAGCTCTCAATCTCCATTTAGGCGATCCATCTTGGAAATGAAACCTGGTAAATGTCGAAGTAAAATGTTTCCGCATTGCTCAAAAGCACTCTCACCGTTGGAAGAGAAAGTCGATAGTTCCACCTCCGTCCTCACAGTGAGGATGAAGGTCGATACCGTAGACAAGGATGTCACCGTCAGTTCCAGCAACATTGACTTGTTTAATATCCTGAACTTGAATTCGCCCTCGATCGTACCCGAGTCGAACAAACGAGTCGCGAGAGAGACTAACCGAGCTAAACCGAGGCAGCACCGCATGAAAGTCCGCAGTCCGAAACGGAAAATGGAGATTATTGACCCGATAGAGATAAGCAAAACTTCAATTGCTACATGCGCTATAGACTGGGTGCAGGAGATGGAGTTGTATCAGATGCAGAATCCTCCACAAATACTGGAAACAGTGACTACGGAATATGGAGATAGGCCTAGCGAACACTCGCTGGACGATATGTGTAGGATCTGCCACGGTGGGGAGAGTTTATCGCTGGAGCTGGGTCGGTTGATCTCGGTGTGCAACTGCCGCGGGACGGTTGGTCGGGTGCACGTGCGATGTCTGGAACGCTGGCTGACGGAGTCGGGGAAGTCTCGCTGCGAACTCTGCGGATCACGGTACGCCACGCGCCGCGTGCACCGGTATGGCGTCCCGAGGGCGCTGCTCATGTGGATACTAAGCCAGAATGCTAAACAGGTGAGGCAGTATCAGACGTTTCGTAGGTAATAGACCCTGATAGCATTTAGTGTTGGCTTTTGGTCGGGCCACATGGGTCTCGTTAGTTGAACAACGGTTAGATTTGGGCGTCCTTTTGAGGTAAGACCAAGGGTCACTGTAGAATTTACGACTGAAACAATATAATGCAGAAATGCCAACAGTTTTAAACCAACGGTAGCAGAAGTCGCATCGGCCCGACGTTGGTAAGTGCGTGGGCGTAATGATAATTTTTACTGCATTGGGCCAACGTTACTTAATATCTAATAGGGCCTTCGTTGTATACAATGCAGAAATTCCAACCGTTTTTAACATTTTCAACGCCAACGACGGATATATCCGTCAAGGTGTACAGGGTACAAGCCCTTCATTTATTTTCTATAGTGTTTCATAGACTTTCTTTCTTACATGTCAAAATATTTAAGCCTCCCATTGGCCTGAGCGAAGCTCGGTCTCCCAGGTATATCTTACCTTACCACCTTTTAGGATGCTTTTAATATATTTGGATTCCTGTCGTACTTGATCCATCATTCTTAGATCCGTTACAAAAAAATGATAGCACTTTAACAAAAAATGATTATTCGTGGAGTTCATTCAATTTGAATAATACCATGAAATTATCAAGCGTGTTGATCGAGCTATACGATTAAATAAGTATATTTGTTAATAATTAACACCACATTTTTGAGCGTTTAAAAGAAACTCATAGCGTTTTTCAGACGTTTTTCTCGAAAGCAATAATTTCTTGCAACAATATTTTTTTTCTTTATTCATCGTCGTTTTTATTTATAACGACACATATGACAGTGTGTCCACCAAGTTCAGAAAAAAGGCCGGCGCGATGACTATATATTTACACGAACCATCAGGAGCGACTTTTGCCTCCCCCGTATAATTCATTAATCTATTCGACCTACAGACTTGCAATTATGGATGCTGAGACTCTCCCGATAACCTACAATCCCAGATATTTAAAATTACAGTCATAATTCTTAAGATATTAATGCCAGAAAATCACAATTTTAACCACTTTCTGAATGACTCACTGACCAAAAACCCTACATCACTTTCAGGTGACACAGAAACTTGAAATTTGGCATTAAGGCATCTAGAAAATAGCAACATATACGTTAAAAGGAAAAATAACATTACGCTAATAAATATCATTATTATATCATAGTATTATTTTCATACTTTTAAAACTATTGACTCCATGCTAACGTAGATTTACCGTATCAGAACTATTAAACCCATAACCATAAACGTGAAAAAGGGCCAAGTTTGTAAAAAGAACGCGCCATATTGTCAGCTTCGCTAGAAAAATAATTAGTAGAGCCTTTTATTAAAATTAGTTCTCATTTGAATGACTAAAATAGTGTAATTTTCATTGTGACTTATTTATTGCGTGTATATTTCATACGAATATAACTTTAAAAAATTATTCTCAATTAACAAAGCGTAATTATTTTTTGAAAATTTCTCGACCAGCAATGTGTTTTACTGATGAAAAGTAGAGAAGCAAATGAGAGCAACTGTCATAAAATTATAGGACGTCGCCTCAATAGGTCAATGCGATCACACTGTCACAACAAGTATTAAAATTTCAAAATACGCGATGTCGTGGTAAAACTGCGTGGTTGAAATATTTGTGAATGCAGTTTTTCTTTTTTTTTAAATCATGGACATGGTTCCTCAGAAGTAGTTTCCCTATCTCTTATAGATCCATACTTTCCCATACTGACCCATTTAGATTGCTCATCCTATAAGGCCCGTCACATACATCCGTTTTCCTGATTCGATTTCCGACTTCATTTTCCGTATGCGGACACCCCGAACGCAAGCATTTCATATAAATAGTTCTACATGACACACACGTTTGTAATTTTTCCGTACGGAATTCCGAACGGAATTTGTTCGAATGTGTGTGCCATGTTGAACTATTTATATGAAATGCTTGCGTTCGCGGTGTCCGCATACGGAAAACGGATTCGGAAATCGAATCAGGAAAACGAATATGTGTGACGGGCCTAAAAATTTAAATATAAATAGTAATTAAGAGCAAAAGGTACTTAAATCTAACAATTTATCTAATCTAAATAACAGTTAAGTACATAGGGCTGCAAAAATGTTATCCACTCAGCTGTGTCGTACCACCTATTGGGGTTGGGAATACGACGCTGGTTTCTTTGGACTCATGGACTAGTTTAGCCAGACAGCATACATTGCGTTCGCTTCAACAACAAAAGGAAAATATATTAATAAACTAGGTTGCAATAGGTGCTCACGTTTCCTGCAGTAAGTGCTTATAATGATTTATATTAATATTTTTATAAGTAGGTATAATAATGGGTTTACAATGTAGCAGTTAACAAATTTGACAAAACCTGCCGACATTTCCATACGTTACGTATATCTATGCTTCGACGCGAAGCCGTTTACATTAAATTTTGAATTTATAGTAAAAACACTTTTAAAACTCGCTAAGGAAAATAATGATTTAGAATTGCTAATAGGGGGTGGGAGATTGTTCCAGCATTTCGTGGCCGCATACTGGAAGCTGCCGCGGTTCCGTGTCGAGGGCATATTAATCTGGGAGCCTGTCTCACAGGTCTGTGCAAAAATTTCAGTCTCCGGTAGAGGTACGGCGGTTTCTCACTTTTAATGATCTCAAACAGGAGTGAGGCAAAATACATTCTTCGACGAGCTCTGTAGGCATAGATACTAAGCATCCACGGCTCTGGTAAGTACAAATATTCATGCTCACCACACAAAAGTGTGCCATGCATCGAGTCAATCAATTATAATTGATAATTTAGAGTTACTGGAGTTTGAACGCTATTAAAATGAATAAAGGCTTCACACACATTAAGTCAAAACAAACCATAAAGACAATTGAATTGCCTCCTATTTTAATAGGCATTTTGATTGATGAAACATGGTTTTCAATAAATATCGATTATTGAAAAAGCGTGAGAAGAAATGGCGTAGGAAGAGTTACCGCAGTTAATTATCGAACCTTGCTTTCGTGTTTCGTATGGGCAAAGAGTTAAGACAGCAAATTATTTGATGACTTAGGTACTCTTCCACCACCATTTCTTCCCATGCTCATTCAAATTCGAGTAAATCTGATCTGATAATTTGGACCAATAACCGGCTTCTATTATCCTTTCCTTAATTTACTATTGCGAAGTTTCTTCCACTTTGTTTTACTACTCCTTACTCTCTCAACCTCGTTATTCGCAATGCGTTGACTGAAAGTTGAATCGTATATTGAGCACACTGAAGTTGTCTTTGCTATATCTAAGTTGAGAAATTAACCAGTTGGTATTGAACATAACAAAAGTAACAAATTTTGTTAATTTAGTAAGCGCCTGTACTTGATTTACGCCAACAACTTCTTCGTACGTCAGTTTGATTGTAGCCTTTAAAAGGGAGCAAAGTGATCGATAACTTTGTAAACTTAAATTCTACTTAAAGCTTATAGGATAACCAATATATAAAATAAAGATAAAATAAGGTAAGATCTTGAATTGTGTCCTTGTTGGTGGAATGTCACAAAAATAACCCATACATATCAAATCCAAGGTATACTTGATTGTATAGTTGATTTTATAATTACTAAGATAAAACCACCGCGACTCAACCTCATACTTTCCAGCTCATGGTGGACAGTCTGGGCATCATGCTGATGTCCCCGCTGGCCGTGCTGGCTGCGTGGCTGTCCGGCCGAACCTTGGCTGGCCTGATGACTCAAGAAGGCCACGTAACGCCCTGGCCGCTCGCGTCCACCTTCGTGTTGGCTTGCATGACTCTTGTAAGTTTTAACAAATTCTTAAGCTAAGCAAATCCTGCAAGAGTTATATCCGACAGAACGTAAAGTGGGGAGACTGTTCCGAACCTATTTCATTTGTGGTACACTTTTACTTGATACTATAAACTGAAGTTATTAAGGTCTAAATTAAATTGTCCTTCTGATGTAAATAAGCCCTTTTGAACAGACACTCCATATTTGTAAACGACCTATACTTATAAGAGTAAGGTCAGAAGTCGTATAACATCTTAACGGCTGATTAAATAAGTTTATCATACGACTTCTCTCGTGGCCTGAAATTTACGTATTTTTATTATTATTGTCGAGAGTAGAATATTTCTACCTAGACAAATTATATGTAAAAACGAACCCTTATAACATAATTTCAAACAAGATAAGGTCTTATATGATATTCAACTCAAAACTAATTATTTCTGCGTACGTAAATAACCTGAAAAATGAAAGGAGGGTTCAGATATGATATCAAGTTAATACATCGGGGACATCCATAAATTCATCAGACCTTTTAATGTCATTGTTGCCCTACTCACAAATTAAAGTGACATAAGTCTCACCCCGTGTCGTGATAAATTTGTAAGCCAATAATTTACCTAGGACAAAAATAGCATCGGACTATTACGGAAGTTAGGGTATAGGGTATAGGTGACCGTAAAGTCCGCGTCAGCGAGATTTAATGTAAGATACATAAACTGTTTGACGTATCTCGCTAAAACAAGAATTAACCTGCCCCGTTTCACGAAAGAGATAAGTGCTGACAATCTGACATATTTGTCTGACAATTTGACACAGGCTCAGCGTTAAATTTATCACATCATTTTAAGTCATCATGAATGGAAAGACTTTCACTGTTGGACATAAGCCTCTCCAAAAGTTCACCTCATACCCGACGGATTCCATCAACTTTCATCAGTTCGTGGTTCTACCTTGCGGCTTGTCGCCCCACGCTGCATCAAACAGTCTAGCAATTCACAGTCTAGTTGGCGACACTTAACCGAAAGCGAGTGTTGAGTCGATATTCCTCTATCCCTATGGTCCCACCCTCGGCCCAGAGCACGTAAACTGAGTTAAATGGTCCACCTTTAATGATTACTATTCTTCAGGTATGCTACTACTGCTGGATAGTCTCAGCAGCGACGCGACACGCGCTGGGCTGGTGGATCTGGTATCGCTCCCAGTACGAAGTGCGGTTGCAGCTGCAGGATAGCGAAGATGCATCCTGACCTAACTAGTAACATCGACTCAATTTCGCAAACTCTTATTGCTAATCCGGTGGTTCCAAATTTTTATTGTATTGTGACAATGCCAGTGTTTATGCAACTTAAGCTTTAAGTGAAGGCGAAACTGCACTACAGCAGAGTGGCGTGACACAACGCAACCGAATATTGTTGGGATGAAATTGTATTTACGCGGCAAAGTTGACCAAATCACCAACATATGACGCGCCGTGCCACGTCGCGCGTTTGTGTTGCCGCGTCGTCCAGTATAGCAAGCGGCGACACTTGTCATTCAAGTCATATCGCTTTTCGGAATGGTGTGTCTAGTTTCTCTATATGCTGCCACATAATTTGTAATAATAATGACTCGACTAATTTCAAGACATTCTAAAGTACCTATGATATCTTTATTGTTTTGGCAAAGACTCAGACTCAGCCGAGTACCTAACCTCGCAGCTAGGTAGCCATGGGCTCCTGCCGGGGTACAACAATATGAGGCACGGCAAAACAAATTTGAGCGTGTTATACTAAAAACTATCGTAAACCGTACCGTACTAGAGTCTACTATCACAGACCATAGAGCCGTCGTCTTAGCATTGGACACCGAAAACTGCTAAATCCCATAAAATTATACCTACCAATGATAAATTACAGCAAACAAACGTCTGATGTTAACGATATAGATTTCAAATTACTCTACATAACTACTGATGGATAGAGTGCGGTATCTCACAAGGCAGCATTCTTGGCCCAACCCTTTTCTGAATATTCGATTAAACGATATGTGTAAACTTGACCTACGAGATGGTAAACTTGTTGCATTTGCTGATGATACTGTCATGATCTTTGCTCGCGACCCTTGTGAAAAATCTTTTTATAAAGCTCAAACTGGATTCAATAATAGTAACAATAACCATTTATTTCAGGCAACCTGGCCCATAACATAAACAAATAACTAGGTAACACGTTTGGACTGTGACACAGTTTCGCGGTGTCATATAAATGATTTTGAAGCGAATTGAGAAATTTAACATTTGATATACAAGCTACAAAGAAATATATGGAAGTGAATTAAAGTTTAAAAAATATGTAACACAATTTTATTTAAATGCTTTATATGTAGCAGTGTTAGTTGAATACCACCGCACGTACATAAAGATAAAGTTATAAAAACAAAAGTTTAAGAATAAGAATATAATATTTTATGTAAAAACAGCTGCATATTAAAAGTTACTTTTTTATTTTAAATTGCTTGTTATTATTATAGGTGACTGTCGTTTTATTCTTTTTTAGTGAGCCCGAATAGTGAGCGGAAAAAGCCTTTATTGCAGCTATCTAGGTAAAAATAGGCAGTTTATCAGCGTTTGAAGGGTATTTTAATTTTTGATGCCGTTAAGATTGTCCGTCCAGTGGGGCCAGCGACGGACCTCAGCATACAGCTTGCGACCAGGACTCTCGGTAGCGATGAGCTGGCGATGGCCAACAACTTTGTAGTCGGTAGTCAGGTGGCCGCGCTCGACACCGCACTTTATCAGAGCTTTAGCGGCCTCCAGCGCCTGAGGTGTCGGTTCGTCAGCTGGAAATGAATAAGAAAAGCATATTTGTATTTTATTTTAGTCAATTTTGTGTATTTACTTTCTGTTTTCACCAGGTTAGCAGGAAGAGATGTAAGTGTTGATGTGTTTTTATGTACAATTTAGAGTATATACGAACATAAAGACGGCATAAAAAAGTATTAAGTATGACCTCGAGGTTCTCGCTGGAGCTTCAAAGGTATTGTTGCCTGCGTTTAATCCTAGTAAGACTAAAATTTCAAAGCCCTGACCTAATAAACATGCAAAAAGGGTTTATATCGCCATAAATGAATCACAAGCCTTTCAAGGTAGGCTCATCGGGTTTATTTTATATCCCTTGCAAAAATGTCGTTTGAGAATTTAGTGTTTTTAGGGTTCCGTACCTCAAAAGGAAAAAAGGAACCCTTATAGGATCACTTGTTTGTCCGTCTGTCTGTCTACCATGCTAACTTTTTGGCGCTACCATGGTGGCAGACTATTTTTCTGTGGTTTTTTACATTGTCATTAATCGAACAATTCAGGTCTGCCAAGCGAACAAATCATATAGATATTTTGGCAACCAGCTCCCTAGCTATAAGCGGTGTGTTTAAGATTTGGTCTGTGTTCGTAAGTTATTCACCTATACCTAGTTGCGTGCGCAGCTTCTTAACGTTTATGTGGGCAGAGGCGTTTTATTAAACACATACATGTATTTAGAATTTCAACCTTAATAACATAGTATGATACCAAGATATTAAACTAGGTACGTGAAAATATCTGCTTTTACAACGAATATTGAAAATGAAAATGAAAAATGAAAATGAAAATATATATTTCGGACATTAAAGGGCATCCATAATCACATCACATAATGTTAGTAACATTGACTTAATAACTAAGTTAGTAAAATTTAAAAAGCTCATTCGATTTTACGTGGATGGACATCCAATGAGTGAGAATAGGACTGTCCATCCTTTCAGCGACCACCTTCAGGAGAGTGTTGGTGCTGCCCCGCACACGGCCCCACAGGGACGCCACGCGCTTGCGCAGCACGGCCTGGAAGCCGTCAGTGCTGCTCGCGGCGAACATCCCCGAGGCGCTACAGCGCCAGGGCAGCCCCAACAACCCCCTGAAGGCGTTGTTGTACTGGACACGCAGAGCACTATAGGTTTTTTGTAGTGTAATCGCTCCACGGATTGCACGTGTACAACGTTTGGCAGTAGGTTTTAAACAGCGTGATCTTGACCTCGCGAGAACAACGTGCAAATCTGCGTGAAAGCATATTACCCCTCACCGAGAGTGCTCTGCGTTCCCTTTCCAGGTCTACATCATCTTTTAGGGTGTCTGTGACCCAGTGACCCAAATATTTAAATTGTGTGACTGTCAAAAGAGGAGAGCCACTTATTGTTATTGGCGGAACGGGGTATGTTTTGGTGCCAGATTTGAACACTAATGTCTCGCTCTTTTTGACATTATATTTGAGTCCATGGGCCACAACAAATCTTTCGCATATAGCCAACATTATCCTTAGTCCGTTGGCTGAGGGGCTCAGCAGCACCATGTCGTCGGCATAGCTAATGTTATTCACACAACATCCATCCATATTAAACTGTCTTTGAAATTTACGTAACATTATCTTAAATAAAATGTTATAAGCGAAAAACGACGTCAATTAAATAGTAATTGTTTATTGAATAGGTAGTTTTTTCCTCGTTGACTTCTGAGACTTACCTAGTACCTGCCGGATTGCTGTATTTGTATTTCTACGTCTTTCAAGTGTAAATTTCTAACTAATATTTTGGTTCATTTATTAATTAAGGGTTTTGACAAACCTATTAGATTCGCCTTAGCGGTTCAGTGAACTCCTATTCAATCCATTATAATGAACTCAACAAAGCCAATAACAAATTTACGTTGAATATTAGCATGTATTATATTTTATACATTAAATCCCAGTTTAAATTAATTTAATATTATGATTATAGATTGACAATGGGTCCAATTCGAAACTGTGTCTTCTTAATTTAAAATTGCCTAAACTTACAATAAGAAACGTGACGATTTATATACACAAAGCTGTCAAAATCAAGTTTAACGATTCTTATTTTAAATTTAGCGAACACATTTTCGAATTGGCCCCAATATTTTATTGAAGAGTTTAATACTGAATCTACTATTATGAAACTAACAAAGGTGAATATACCATAAACAGATAAAGTTATAAATATACCAGAGGCGAAGCGTGAGGGTAAGCCGGTGTATCATTTCTCGTTCTAAACATTATATTATTACTCATTAATTTATTTATTTACTTAAAAAACATGTAATATATATTTTTTATGTTAATACGATAAGTAATTATTATTGATAATAATGATTGAGTTCAGAAATTATGCATCGGCTTACCCTCACGCTTCGCCTCTGAAATATACTCGTTTTAGTATGTGACACCTCTGAAATAGGAATTGGCACATCTGAAAATCGGTCCGCAAGATCATATTGTCTAAGCGATAAATATCGCGATGATTTTACAACGCGGCCGCCCTTGCTGTAAAGTTAATAAGAGCTACAATATCGTAGCAAAATAATTTGCGATATCGTAATAGACAATGTGCATGTCGCGTACCGTGTCGCAGCTTTTAAGAAAGTGAATTTCAACGCGTATTTTACGCTCTTTCATCCACTACATAAATAAACGTATCTTAATTGGATAGGGTTCTCAATGTGAAACCAACGCAGCGTACTTTACTATTTTAACAAAATTAAACCAACATTCAGTTGCATAAGGTTTAAATTGTAAAACGATTTTCTTTTCATCTTGGTCCAAGCCACTCACCGCCAGTGGCCGGTTCACAAAGCTACAAGTATCAATTTTATAAGCAAAGCTGGCAACACTGCAGGTGAGATGTAGGATCTGACATCGATGTTGCCGGCTTATGTAGCTTCGTAACACGGACCACAGATAGCGGTAGTAAAAAATCTTTTATCTACACCCATATCATAAAACCTCCATAATATAATCAAAAACCGTAGGAAATGACCAGCATTATGACAACCAATTAGGTAAAACCAGTACTGTAATGTTATTACAGTATCGATTTTAGTATCGTAATGAGATTAAATTTGTCAAAACTCAAGTGGGTCTCTACTCATCATAGACATTAAAACAGTTATTGATAAGAAAACATCAATTCAGTATGTTTTTTTAAATATAAACCGCACGACATTTGATCTCGAGTGACATGAGAATAGAGACTTCAATCGTTTGTACATGATTTAAAAAAAAATGCTCTTGACGGAGGATCGAATTGCCGCCATTACTGCTTTCATCATTCATGTTGGTTTTTTGCTGAACGAAAGTCGAATTGTAAAAAGTTGTTTGTAATTTACATTTTAGTTGAAAATATGAATCTTCTCGGAGTGACTGTGTGATGTGAAAATGCGCCGGATATCGTAAATGCAGCCACGATTGCAACAAATAACTTGTTGCCAGAAAATATTGTTTCTGAACACATCATGGAGGATTTATAATATGTGTGTAGATAAAGTTATGTATGCAACTCTACATAATTTGGCCTTAAAACACACGTGCGACCTTATTATGAAACTCGCTTAAAAGCTCGTTTCATAAAACCGCACTAGTGTTTTAAGGCCTATCATTATGCAACCGTTGCATAAACTACTAATAGAAGTTGTCTTTCAACACTAGACGACTTTTAAATTAATTGCCCAGCTCTACGTTTGGATCTAGAAGCTCCCATAGTAACAAACTATAAAAATGGAATAAAATAAAAATATTAATTTAAAATAGTCTTTATCAAACTAACTCTAGTAGGAAAGTTTGTTTGTATAAATTTAAATGGCATTTTTACGTTTCACGGGAGCTCTTTACTCTATTTAAAGAGTATAATAGAATAGAAAGAATTTATTTGGAGACGTGTCATAATAATATAATCATTGAATGATCATTTCGAAGCGACACGAACCACGCCCCGTGTGCGTAACGGTCGCTATAACCTCGTAAGTCCTCGCATTTTTAATGCTCTGTAGTGATTCCGTCCCAGTATACTTAAATAAGAATAAATTACGTAAGTAGTTTTTAATCTTAAATCAATTACGACAAAGTTGAAATTAGAACCAAATCAACTTACGGACGGACTTACGAGGATAAGAACTTTTGATGTATTATTGGTCGATATAGCGATTAAGGGATTTAATGCACTTTTTTTTTAAAATAATCACCTGAAATATTTTATTACACAAAATGAATACAGCAGTACATGAACCTTAAATCAAAAATAAATCTAAAATTAAAATTAAAACTAAAACTACACTACAAATAAAAGATACTGGCCAAATCGCCGTCGCTGCTCATGGTGCCCAGCAGGCTGGCAGCGTTCCCTCTTTGCACAGCTAAACTTAGCCTTTGGCTGAAATAGCTGCCAGCCTTCTGGTCACCGGAAGTTTCGATGAGGCGCGCCGAGATCTCCTTATAGAGATCTCGAGCCGCTGGGCCCCACGGCAGTATATTTGCGCCGTTTGCCTAGTTCCGCCGAGGCAGCCGCCGCTCCCGGCCTGGCGGAGGTGGCCTGTACGTGGGATGGGGCCAGCGTATCCACGCAGGTAGCATCCCACACAAGTGTCCTCCCCAGTTTCCACGGAACGAGCGTCATTCCGTCGGGCCGTTTTCCGTCGTCACGTACGATACCGTTCGGCTCTGAAATGGCCGGTACGTTGACGGTGGCAAAGGCCCTTCGGATGACGTCGTTCAAGGTGGCATGGCGGGAGAGGCGGCCGGCACTCCTCTGGCAGGACAGGCCGTGGTGGCCTAAAATATCTAAATTTTTGGTATAACAATATTTGGCATATTCTGATATGATCTAACTATCACCAGGTATAATGAACTTGTAACATAACAACTATTAATCTAACAGTAATATGGTATAATTGTTAGGTACGACGACGAGTGAAGCGAGGAGGAGTGTTATGAAGAATTGCGAACCTACAGTTGCCGGCGAAGTGCCAGAACCGAGTTTTTTTTTTATATCAAACATCTATTATACTTATTATACATGAAAATATCTACTTTGTTGTCATAGGTACGAAAAGTTTATTATGCCCTTTGAATGATTATATTCTATGGAATTATATCAAATGTTGTTCTATCTAGTGAAAATATATCAAAAGTTGTTATACCGATCATTACACACCCCCACGCCCCCATCCCATATGTACATATGTCTTGTTTCTTATGTATACCTATGGTAGCTGCACTCCCTCCTTTCCTGCTGGCTAATTGCTTAGTTTTCATAGCCTTAAACACTACTTCTCGATTAAAACCTCATTTACAACTCACTGTTATAATTTCCGATGAAAGAGATCCCAATAGACTTCTTGTTGTAACCGAACGTGTGTGCGCCGACATGAATCCAGCCCGGCCCTTCGTAAACTTTCCCATTTCCACCCACCAGAAATCTGGAACAGAGCAAAATGATTTTTCTTCCAACTACGCTTTAATTTCATCATTATGTTCTTAAATACTCAGCACAAAGCAGCAGTTATTTCTTCTAGAGCATACGGTTGCGTACAAAATTCATTATTCACAGTACGACTGGACAGGCTGACCACTTTTCTGTGGACTGTCAAAGTATTAGCGGCAATATGTCGGCGGCCATATCGAACAGTGATTGCCCCGTTTAAAATGTTATGCTCAAAGTACTGGCTGAAGAGATAGTGTAGGTTACTAAAATATAAAAAAACGGCTTCTTCTTTTTGTTAAAACCTTTCGGATCTTCTACTTTAGCTTCTAAACCACTGGACTGATTTTAATAAATAGGGTATCAACGTGCGTTTACCATAGGCTATATACCAGGTCAAATGCTTTTTTCGTCGCTAGTTTTTAACTTTACTTTTACTTATTTCTACTAACTTTTTGAAGTAGTTGAAAGAAAAGTACTTATGCACCTCGCATCAAGTGATGTATTATTATGCTCGTGTTTTTATAGCCCTCACTTGCGTTCGGGCTCCAAACTAACACTTGGCACAATGATGAATTACTTTCTGCTTGGTGCAACAATTTACTATTACACATATTTTACATATTATAATAAGATCGTAAAGTGGAAAAAGCCTGTTTATTGAAGATAGCAATGAAAAAATGCTATGGGAGGCTTCAGAATGAGCAAAACAACACATCCCATTTTTGGGGCTCCGTACCCAAAGGGTAAAAACGGGACCCTATTACTAAGGCTCTGCTGTCCGTCTGTCCGTCACTCCATCCGTCTGTCCATCCGTCTGTCACCAGGCTGTATCTCATGAACCGTGATAGTTAGACAGTTAAAATTTTCACAGATAATGTATTTCTGTTGCCGCTATGACAACAAATACTAAAAAACCAAATAAAATAAATATTGAATCCCATACAACAAACGTGTTTTTTTTTGGTGCTTGATTATAGATAATGGAACGGAACCCTTCGTGCGCGAGTCCGACTCGCACTTGGCCGGTTTTTTAATTTTATGTCGTCTGTCGTTTTGTTTGTCTGATTGTATATGCGCGATAACCTTTTAACTACAGGATGGATTTCAAAGCAGTTTTTCGATATTATATTAAGGGCAACTTCAGGCACAGCATAAGCTATAGAAATTTTGGGAAATAAAACTTGAACTTGACAAAAGAACAAATCCTTGAACCCTTAAAATTATGAATTACGTAACGTGAGAAGTGACAGAATAGTAGATTGTTGCACCAAGCAGAAAGTGATTCATTATTGCGCCGAGTGTTGGTTTGGAGCCCGAACGCTAGTGAGGGCTCTAAAAACACGAGCGCAATAACAAATCACTTGATGCGAGGTGCATAATCTGCTTTTCTTTCTACTACTGCTAAAAGTTTGGCAAAAAACGTAAAGGTACAGTTAAACCCAACTAGCGAAGTAAAAAGGATATTGGCACCTGTTATGACGCACCCTTAGAATTTTTATATAGCCTATGACACTCGCACGTTCTCCCCGAATCTTAAGATACCCTATTTATTAAAATCGGTCTATTGGTTCTGAAGCTAAAGTCGAAAATCCGAATTTTTTTAAAGAAATCCTGTATCTAGTCTATTAATTGTCATATTATGCCAAATTTTTTTTAAATCTTTTTGTAACCCATACTATCTTATCAGCCAGTATTTTGAGCATAACATTTTAGACGAGACAATCACAGTTCGATATGGCCGCCGATATGTGGCCTGTTTTTTTTTTTTGCTAACAGTAAGTCCACAGAAGAGTGGTCGGCTGTCTCGTCGGACTGTGAATGGGCGGATTGCGTAGCTGTTGGTGTAAACTTCTTGATCAACCAACCAAATTAAAAAAAAATACAAAACAGTGCAATAATGAAATTTGTATGCAAATTTATTTGCTCTAGAGCAAATAAGGGCTGCTTTGTGCTGAGTATTTAAGGCCATTATGATGAAATTAAAGCGTAGTAGGAAGAAAAGGGTATTTTTGTTAACATTCGACATGACAATTGTTTCTGTTTTCTTTTTTACCAAAACCAATATCTGACCTTGATTTGCTTTTATCTCGTCTCGTCTAATTTCATCTATATTATCGTTTAAACATTTAAAACGACTCTTCGTTTTTTTAAATATCAATTTAGGGGACACTTAATGCTTTAAATTAAATTAAGGTAAAATGAATTTTACGAAATTGAGCATTATCAAAGCAGCGTTTTATAATGGCATCTCACTAAATAAGGTTACGCTCACTAAATAAGATAACTTTAGTAATTTCGTTAAGTGGGTTTACTAAACAAACATGTACTCAAGTATAAAGTTAATGTGACTTAAGTGTTTTACTTACTCTATATCAATAATGTAACATGTTTTCATTGTATAGTTTTATCTAAGGAAAGCTTTTACGGATTTTATCCGGGAATATTCCAAATGCCACTGGTAACAAAATTCAGTCGAGTAACAAAAACCAACTTAGCTCCGCGTTTATATTCTTTGGTTGACAGTCTAGAATATATTTCAATTTCAATACGTTATTCTTCAATCAATATAAGATGGGTGCAATTTACATTGAAGTTGTTGTATTCACAATACAAGTTTTCACAAACGCGAGAATCTAATACATATAGTAAAATGTTAGATTGAAAAAGTCTCTACGTTGCAAATAATAATGCAAAAATAAAATAGGGGCTTCAGAATGAGTAATGGCTTCTGAATGTTGTGTCTGTTTGTCTGTTTAGATGATGGTATGTACGCGGTAAACTTCAAAACTACTGGACAGATTCCAATACCAGTACCAAAACTTCAGGTAGGACATAGATTATAGAAACTAAACAATACCGTCTTTGGCGAATGTTTGTTGTCTCGCAACAAAGTCCTAATTCAACGCCTGCAAAATGCGTGCGTAAGAATTTGTTTTCCTGTCCCGCATCGATCTCATGTTACACCATTTTTAAACAAGGGTGGTTTGTCATGCAAGATCCTTATTGTTTGTGTTGAAGATTATTTACTTATACCAATTATCACGTAGATAAACTCATGCAATTCGTTTTTCTCTTACTAACTTCAGCCCCTCTTTTACCCCCTTCCAGTTTTATTTCCAAAGTCAAAGTCAAACTATCTTTATTCAATTCAGGCTTTTACAAGTTCTTATGAAGGTCAAGGAATGAATCTACCACCGGTTCGGAAAAAATCCTCTACTGAGAAGAGCCGGCAAGAAACTCGGTGAGGTATCATTTTTTCAAATCAGTACACATATAAGTCAACAATGATGTCTACAGTTTTATACAAATCTAAGTATATACCACAGCAGGTACGCTCATCGAGACCCAGGGATCGCCAGTGCAGGTCACGATTTAAGCCAAACGTCCCTGTCCATGACGTAGTCTTTTACTGAGTAATATGCCCTAGAAATAAGAATTCGCTTTACATTAGATTTGAACATTGTGTCTGTTTGTTCTATTATGTTTTTAGGTATTTTATTGTAAAAACGTGTACAATTTCCTAGAAATGATTTTTTAGTTTTAGCCAGTCTATAAGTTGGTACTTTAAGCTTTCCGGTATTTCTAGTAGCCTTTGGCTTATCCTTCCAAAAGTTTAACAACAGAAATAGAAATAGAAAATATTTGTTTCGCATTTTTTTTAAATGTAAACTATAGTACAGCAATCATAGGTGTAAAATTGTCAAAGCGATGTCTAAAATATTATCTCCGGGGGCTTAATTTACGAAAAAGTAGCTGTTTTAGCCAAAAATGGTGCATTTTGAGTTAAGAAACTTGTTTACCCAATAAGACAAGTTTGGATGAATTCACTTTACCTATGTTTGTGCTTTATGATCCCATAAGGCACATTGGGTTAATAATACTTGGTATTTTTAGTACGTCAAAAAGATGAGCCTGTTTATATGAATATGCCCTCTTTTTACGGCGGTTACGGGCACCATTTCGAGCCTGATGTTTTAACCCTTTCATGTTTTGTTTTTATTTACGTCGGCGCATGTCACCCGCAGTTGAAGTGCAAAACCAATGGCAGCTGTTGCAGTCGACGGGTTAAAAATTAATGTGTAAGGCCGGCCACAAACAAACAGCACGGCATGGAATGGAACGACATTTTTTCGTCATTTACCTATCATATTGTTATGCTAAAAGTTATACCAACAGTTATTTAAAAAAAAGTCACGAAAATGTTCATATTATTCAGTGGCTGATTACGAAACTGTAAGTGTACGCTTTTGTAGATACGAGTGGTTGATAGTAAAATCAAGGATTATTTTATTATTATACACTTATCCTATATTCTGGGGTTTTCCACCTATGGTCAAATGTGCGATTCGTCGGATCGTTTGGTCAAAAATGTCATTTGCCAAAGTCGCGATTCGTCTAACCATTTTCGTTTGTTTTGACACAAACCAAACTAAACTCAACAAAAAGAGTATTTTGACAAATCGCAATTTTGACAAACACAATTTGACCAAACGAGCCTTTGACAAAAAGAGTATTCGAATCGCACGTTTGACCATAAGCGGAAAACCCACATCGATCCCAATATATATAACGATTCGTTAGCTCAAAATACTCTGCCCCACAGACCATGATAACCAATAGACTCCGCATAGCCGGGCGACTCCCGCTGCCAACGTTAAAGACAAAAAGCCATAAGCGGGGCTACAGACAACCGCCGGGTGCGCATAACTTCGAACGCACCAATGACAGCGCTCTAAAAAACCACGCGCCCCACAAGTTTGGCAGCTTTATTTGCTAGAAAAAGTCAAGTGTCTTAAGGATGTTTGGTTGGTGCTCTGCCCTGCCGCCGTGCCGTTAAGGCTGGCTATTACAGCAGAGTAACTATGGGAGGATAGAGAAAAAATTACAATCTGTGATTTTTTTTCTAGCTCACCGTTCATATTCCTTGCGCATCTCAGGTTGCTTTGATAAATAATGGTCACTTACGAAGGCCCCAAGTCCCAGTAGTTCAGTGTGTCCAAGAAGTGTCTCTCCATGTTTCGCACCAGCTCAGCGCAACCCTGGTCAGTGCTGCAGGTTGGAGTGACCGTGTGCTGGATGATGACGAGGCTGACAGGCCGGGGAAGATACTCCACTCGATGTGGAGCCAGCCCGCCCCACTCCTTCTTTGATACTACGTTGCAGTCTGTAAGTATCGTTAATATTTAAAGCAATATTACAGCAGTCATAGAAAGTATTGCCAATTTACTGCTGTTGAACTAAATAAACTTATTCCATTATATTACTTATTCTATTATAATCCAATATTAATTTTAAAAATAACAACTTGGATGTACTTGAAAAATACTATCAATATTAAAATAAATAAATAATTATTTTATATTTAAAACGACGAGCGATAATTTGTTCGTTATAACATTTGTATTTAACGGTGTTATAATTATGTAACATTTATAACAATAAATATTTTTGATTCTAATTCTGATTCCGACTACCGAAATTTTCAATAAAATTGGGATAATAAACAACGTATGCTTTTGTTTCAATTCAGTTCAGTCCGAGGTAAAAACCTCGGTTTATTTCGTATCTTTCAATTCGTTTATATTATGATTAGATCGAGCCCTATTAATATAATAACAACAAATCTTTGTAAAAACATTCTTAAAACTTATTTAAAATTTAAAACTTAATTAAGGTATTATTGATTAGATTGGATGCTAATACATGTTGAAATGGATATTTTCTTAATTAATCTTTATTGCATAATAAGAAACTTAAGATATAAAATGTGTACTTAATGCCATGAGGGCAACGATATAAAAAAATAATGAAATATTTATTGAAGAACTTATTTGACAATATGATAACTAAAGACTAAACATAGTAATGGAGAAAACTAGCACACGTGCCTGAACTTGACCATTCCTGTTACGGGCGAAAAAGTATTTAAATACAATTACCATTTTATTCGTAGTAGTTAGATGTATTACAATAGTAGATTGTTGCACCAAGCAGAAAGTGATTCATTATTGCGCCGAGTGTTGGTTTGGAGCCCGAACGCAAGTGAGGGCTCTAAAAACACGAGCGCAATAACAAATCACTTGATGCGAGGTGCATAATCTGCTTTTCTTTCTACTACTGCTAAAAGTTGGTAAAAAAAACGTAAAGGTACAGTTAAACCCAACTAGCGAAGTAAAAAGGATTTTGGCACCTGTTATGACGCACCCTTAGATTTTTTATATAGCCTATGAGACTCGCACGTTCTCCCCAAATCTTAAGATACCCTATTTATTAAAATCGGTCTATTGGTTCTGAAGCTAAAGTCGAAAATCTGAAAATTTTCAATCTTGTATCTAGTCTATTAATTGTCATATTATGACATTTTTTTTTAAATCTTTTTGTAACCCATACTATCTTATCAGCCAGAACTTTGAGCATAACATTTTAGACGAGACAATCACAGTTCGATATGGCCGCCGATATGTGGCCTGTTTTTTTTTTTGCTAACAGTAAGTCCACAAAAGAGTGGTCGGCTGTCCCGTCGGACTGTGAATGGGCGGATTGGGTAGCTGTTGGTGTAAACTTCTTGATCAAACAACCAAATAAAAAAATAAAAAAACAGTGCAATAATGAAATTTGTATGCAACTTTATTTGCTCTAGAGCAAATAAGGGCTGCTTTATACTGAGTATTTAAGGCCATTATGATGAAATTAAAGCGTAGTAGGAAGAAAAAGTATTTAAATACATTACAATTACCATTTTATTCGTAGTAGTTAGATATATTACAAAACTATTTAATATTTTTGCTTGAAGCATTCTCTTCCAGTTGGACCTTATGCATAAAGAAATAAATAGTTTAAAAAAACTAAAAAACACGCTTTAATCACGCACTAAAAATTATAATATAATTAAATTGACTTGTATATAATAGTTACGACATAAGTACCTATGCATTTTACTTTTGCCAATATTTTAACGTCATTGTAGAGAAAACGGAAACATATTTAAAACAATACACGGTTGGTTGGTAAACAAACAATACACCTTCCGTAGTTATTAGTAAGCTTGTCAATTCTTTTATATCCAATGGTTAAGAGGCCACATATGCTAAGGTTGCGACGTTTGGCGATCTAGATTTCAATACTGACAGGGACTACGTGTTTGTTCTTTGAACATATTATACTTGAACATTTGTTCTTGAAATGCTTAATATGCACGATTAGTAATAAAAACCTCGATACTTTTATTTTTCAAACATAACGCTTTTTTAACATATTTTTGGTTGAATCTTCGAAACCCTATGGTCTTTCACGATGATTTTCGGTTAAATAGTTGAGTAACAACAACTTCTCAATTCGCTAAAAAGGATTTTTAATAGATGTTATGGTTCTCTAATAAACAGCAAAAAACTCAGATTTTCGTGAACGCGCGGTGGTTGTAACAGCCACGGCTGAGAGCGAGCTATTTTAAAATCAAACCCAACGTCACAGAGTTCAGTTCTGATTGATACAAAATGAGGTGCTTAATCTAGTCATATGTGGGCTCTTAAATAAAAAAGCGTGGAGCGCTTTTTAGTTGTATGTTATTTTTAATTAAGTTTAAACAAACAAAACAAACAAACAATCAGAACAGCCCAAACTCGAGGATTTTACTAGGGCTGTTTTGATTCTTTTGACGAGTCAAATAGGTACATTACACTCGGTGACGAGGGTATGATGATGGAGCCGGGAGGTAGCCAGTGGAACTTTTTAGTGGCAAGTTTCATTTCGATACTACAATTAGAAGTAGGTTAAAATTGACTTATAAGAATTTATTACATTGTTTGTTAGTTAGTTACAAGCGAACCTAATAAAAGCGTGTTAAAAATCAGTAAAAATATTCTTACCTGCGTAAACGCACTTCCATGGTACAACAAATAGAACAAATATTGACAACTTGTATATCATTTTCTGTCACAATTTGCGCAGAACCTGCCCAATCGCCAACACTCAATACAATGCGAATAACCTCTAGCCTTTCGCTTGATAAATCATCTTTTAAACTCAACAGGATCCTCAATGCGTCCTTATCAGTCTGATAACGTGTGAAAGAGACAAATGGCGAACATAAGTTTTAACTACCTAATGATTATTAGGTTTTTGAGGTTACTGATATTTTAAAGGAAATTAATTTTATATTTAATGCGCATAATTCGTTTTATTTAGTTGTTCATATTTCTATCACGCCGTGTCCTATGCTTCCTAATGCTGGGGTTCACACAAACTTAGTAACTAATGCTGAGGGGTTGTCACTTGCACTTTAACCTTGTCGGTTAACGAAGTGTATTAGTGCTTAGTACCTATTGGTGAAATTTTGTAATCTCTTATCGACGGTTAAGAACCAATTCAAGCATTAGAAACATTTTAAATTTCAGTTAATATGCCGGAAACCTTAAACAGTTTGAATGAAAGACTAAAAACACCTGTCAGTACAAAAGCTTCTGGAATACTTCGAAGGAATACTTTTAGAATACAGTTATTATACTACCTAAGTAACAATATTTTTGTGGAACGTAATGTTACAGCGGTGATGCTTGAATTATTATTAATAAAGACTTTGACTCATTATGTTTTTTTTTTTATTTAATTTAATTTATATATTATAAACATTGTGATTTTAATTGCAATTATTTCACTTTAAAAACCGGTCATCTTCACAATTTAAAAAAGAAAATCACACAATGAAAACCAATACCACCTAACTAACAATATCTTTGTCTAGGGTAATGTAACAGCAGTGATGGCTTTAACTATCTTTTTAACAAATTTTTGTCATATGTTTTATGCATATATATTTAACTACTTCAATAGGTTTATGTTCCAAATTATGAAACTGTTTTTTTCGCCTCCTGTAAAATTATATTTTTGTTAGTTAGATGATATTGATTCTTAACCGTCGTTATGTTTTATTTAAGTATTGAAATACTTGTTTACACAGACTGCGAGCAGAAAAACGAGCCTTATACGCGTAGAAAAAACGCCAGTCTGAAACCGCTCTAACGCGCCAAATGTCACAAGCATACGTCGCGAACACATCCCAAAACAGAATCCCGTGTAATTTAAAAGTTTAACAGAATGGGTCCAATTTAAAACATCCTCACCTAAATGAGAAATATCCATAGAAAGATATAGTAAGGAACTGCCCAATGCGATTTTCGTGAAGCTCACTTTTTTGGTGTCAAATGACACCATCGCATACTCGGTAAATATTGCCGACATCGGCGTTCTTATTACATTGAGGAAAGTTCCATTATTGGCCGATTCATGCATAACCAGCATAATGTCCATGAATAATGTTACTTTGTACTTTAAAGTCAGTTAAAATTATTTAAAAAGGCTTATGGCCAAATTCAGAAAGGCCATTTGAATTGATCTTTAATTAAAGTAACATTTCAGTGACGTTTTTGTATAGGATGACAACTAGTTGACCAATTTAACTACTTCATCTCGAGTCAAATGCTTTAGTGGTGTTTCTGAATTCGGTCGTCGAGATCCAATCACTTTCATTCTATTTATAATGTAAGTGAAGAGGGGCTAACTTATTACGGATCGAAACAGAAGTTTAAAATTAGTTGCGTAACAGGAGCCAATTTCGAAGACAAGAAAACTCATAAACAAAGTTTGACACAAAACGAAAGTGTCTTAAATGTGAACTTAATATTCGTTGTTATTAAATTGAAACAATGCTCCATAGGAGGAAAACGTATTTGGTAGGTACTTTTAGTCCAATGAATACAATACATCCATACTAATATTATAAATGCGAAAGTAACTCTGTCTGTCTGTATATCTGTCGCGCTTTCACGCCAAATCTACTGAACCGATTTAAATGAAATTTGTATGGAAGTATCGTCATTTTTAGAGCTAGAAGCTTGAAACTTCTTTTTTAGGCTCTTGATTCGATATAAGTAAATATGACATTCAAAGTTTGTAAAAGTTTTACCCTCAAGGGTGTAAAATAACAATAGGGAATAGGGGATGAAAGTTTGTATGGAAATAAGTAAGGTTTATGTGAATGTTTTATAAGTTTGCGACAAGAGACAAAATATTAGAGCTATTCTGATGTAACATTTACGGAGTAATTACAAAATGTGAAACTGAAGTTAACGCGAGTAAGAAACTTGCCAAGCACCTAAATGCTTCCCAAAGACACTATTCCACGTGGACGAAGTCGCGGGCACACCTAGTAGAAATATATAGTAAATAACTGCCGATTTTCGTGATGCTCAATTGTTTCGTGTCACCAACTTTAACGTCGTACACTCCGTTAATGCTGCCAACATTATAGTTCTTATTAAATTAAAGAAAGATCTATTATTGCTTGATGCACGCGTTTTGTTTTTGTGTTTTGTAGCTCCAAGAGAGCAATGAAAGACATTGATAATTGAGCAAGGTTAGGTATAGTTCTTCGTTGTTTACAAACTTGAAAATGGCGTTACCCGACCGAACTAAGGTTTTGTTCAACGCAGTTGTATTGACAGCTCCTAACATTAATTCTACACTAATAGTTCGTTAATCTTTATAAGTAAGTGTACAAAATATTTGTTTATCAAATAAGCCAACTATGCCTATATTATCTGGATTATCTGAAACTAATTGACTGTCTAGTCCGTCGTCTTAGGGGTAACGAACTGTAGTATTTGAATTCGGTTAGAAATCTATATAGGGATATGTGATACACTCGATCTACAGTATGTACTCGAATACTTATTTATACGCGCCGGCTAAGACGCTCTCGGAAGATGGAGGGTCTGAAATACAAATAAATCAGAAAAATACTTTAGCATCTGAAATCCGTATAATTACCATTGGACATCATAGCTGGTGTGATTCTCTTAGGTGCGCAGCGGCTTTCAGCGTATAAATGAAACTATCAATTTAGACTGTAAGAACAAAACGATTCGGTCCAAATTTGAATGTGACCCTCATCGCTGATCAGGCGCTGCGAACCTCAGACAATCATAATGGCTGGGCTCTAAAATTATATGCATCCTAAAAACTTCATAAGAAATAGGCCTTTATATTTATAATGGAAATTATAGGGCCCAGCTATTATGTCCTATATAAATTTTACGAATTTCAAGTATTTACTTTTTTTATTCCGGGCCTTTAACTTACTTCCAAGCGCTGATCGGCGCGTATGAAATAGTACATTTGAAATCTGTAGGTCTAGTGCATGTATAGGTGGTGTATAAGTCTCTATTAGATTTAAGATACTACACGTTTTTACCTCTGGGACGACAGACTAGTGAAATACATGGACGGGAGAACCGTTATCAATCAAGGTTGAACAGGTCATTGCTTGACCTATATTTACTATCCCAGTATCTAGTCGATTGCTAAATTGTTTTTACTCTAATTAGAAATGATCTTTGTTCTCAGACTCAATCAGGTTACGTAGCTTTATACGAAAAGGGGGAGAGACAGACGAGTTCAATAAGAGCTTTCTTATCAAAGTAGATTATAAATTCAGTCCCACATGAGTCTTCAAAATCAAGAACAAAATATTTATTTTGCTGTACACCACAGGGGCTCTTTCACATTTGAATCTACCAGCGCTTCGAAATGTGGTATCTGTTGAGAAGAAATGCCGCAAGAAACTCAGCAATAAGTCTTTTTTTTACTTTGACATTACAGAAGTAAATCACGAGTATCACATGACAGCAAAATAGCCATTTACAAATCTATTCTGAAATCGATTCTGATTCTGATTCTGATTCAGGAGATTACTTTTATTAAAAATACCAGGACATGTGAACGAACTGGTAATGAGCCTAGAGGGAGTAGGTAGTGCGACGCATCTCAGGTTCAAACGACACAGTCTACCTGCATTGGCATGTAGGTTCGAGGACAGTGTTTAAGTTGAACTCAATGGAGGAACTACTTAATGGAAGACTACATCAAACCTGATACAGAAGTGGCCTATTGTGATGCATCACAGATTGCCATGGGACAGAATTTCAAAAAGAAAAGAAAAAATACATTACAGTTTCAACTTAAACTAACAGAATAAACTGGTCAATTGTAACTTTGCTCTATAACGAACATATCCCGATAGATAAAAGTACTCCGAGTAGGTATTTTTCCTTTTGAGCTAAAATTACTAATACTGAACTTGTATTTGTGCTGTTCTAAGTAAAGTATAACACTATTCAACTGTTGACATTTTATTATAATCTACTAAAATTAATAACATTTTGATCCTCATCATCATCATCAACTATAAATGAAACGTCCACAGGAGGACATAGACCTCTCTGAAAAACGGGGGGATTTGCCATAGTCGCCACGCTTGGCCAGGCGGGTTGGCGACCGCAGGTAATCATGATAGTACTCGAAGGACGCTGCTGCCCATCCTTCGATTGGTCCGTCTGTCGCCTTTTACGACACCCACGGGAGGTGATGGGATGACGCTATTCTTAGCCAGACCAACACGGATAAACATTATAATAGCAGCTGCATTTCGTGGCATCTTTCGCTATGCTGCCACGAAATGTTGGAATAATCTTCCACCGTCTATAAAACACCCCAATTCGGTTAGCAGTTTTAAATATAAGCTAAAACTACTTTTTCTTCAAAGTACTATAGCATGTGGGCAATAAACATCTAGTTGTCAATTTTATTTTCTTAAATACATTTTCATTCTGAATCCTATTCACAAACCTATATCTTCTGACTCATATAATTAGTTTATTTTCTATTATTATCATATATAATTTACAAATTACTATCTGCTACTATACTCAACTAATTACTTTCTATTAAACCACAGTACGCTATCCCGAACAACCCGCTCTGGCTCCACAGAAAACCAGCGTTTATTGTTAGTATTCTGTAATCTGTGGCACTACCATGCTATAGGTTGACCGCTTAAATGAGTCTTCGCCCGCGCGGCACAGGGGCGCGGGGGCAGGACGACAAAGGGGCCTGAGAGATGTGCGGGCGGCGTGAAATGAATGAAAACAAAAATGCGCCTGCCGCTCGCACCTCTCTCGGTCCCCTTTGTCGCCTGCCCCCGCGCCCCTGTGCCACGCGGGCGAAGACTCATTTAAGCAGTCAACCTATAGCAGCATTGCTGAGTGGAGACCATTTCGGCTCACATCACACTCTTGTGTAAATATCCTTATTGTATATCTTTCATTAAGTTGTTGTGTTGATGTTTTCGCCGAAATGTTTTTCGATTCTATAATATAAGTTCAGTACTAATATCATGACTGACGTGTGTGTAAAGTTTGAGTCGGACAAGGTGTTGTATGAATAAGGAGCAGTGAAAGTAAACATTGACCTCGCACTGTGTCATACATTAGGCAGGCAGGGGACTCCCTAACACGGATGTATCACTCGCAGTTCTGACAACTACTTATCATTTTGTACTCTGTTTGTTCTTTGTATTTACAACCACACGATATTTTTTGGTTTTAGTTTTAGCCGGCAGTTCCCCTTGATAATATGAAAACTGCGCCTCTATTCGGGAACGCTAAGTGATTCTGTAGCGACTCATAAGCCAGATTTCTCATCCCACTCTTCCGCACGACGCGTAATGCGTAAGAGCGAGATGAGAAATCTGGCTTACGAGTCGCTACAGAATCACTTAGCGTTCCCGAATGAGGCGCCTGTTTGGTTTGGTTTAATAACGTAAAATAATAGGCTTGGCTAGGCTATTAAGTTTATTTATTTTTCTAAAATAATCCGCCTGTAGATTGAAGATTTTTTCGATAAAATATTACATAATGTTTTCAGTCTTACAATTTCCATAACATTCTAAATATAAATGTTCAACTATTAATAATAATAATATTATTTTATATTTCATTTAAAAGTATATATTATTATTATTTATATATTAATTTATCTATAATGTTGACAATGAATGACTATTACTGAATATATGAATATGAATATGAATATATGAAAAATGAGTGTAATTTTTCGTTATTTTCTAGAATCAATTATAATAGAGCTCAATAATCTAGAAAGCATACTATTCATTACTTACTTTTATTTTATTCCTAAAGTCGCGGCAATTGTGCATTTTGAACGATTTTAAATAATAATATAAGTACATATTAAGGAACTGCCTAACGCAATTTTCGCTATGGTTACTTTTTTCATACTCGATAAATATTGCCGACATCGGCGTTCTTATTACATTGAGGAAAGGTCCATTATTGGCGGATTCATGCGTTTTGTGTTTGTGTTTCGTAGCTCCTAGCGAGCAATGAAAGACAGCGATGAATCAGGCAAAATAATACTCTGTGTAAATGTTATAAGAACTAAGACGTCCGCAATAGAGCTTCGTAGTTTATAAACTTGTAAAAAGATGGCGTTACCATGACGAACTAAGAAGTCATATTTGTTCAACGCAGTTGTATTGAACGCCATATCCTTCTTTTGAGATCGTTGTAAGTATAAGTATAATAAAAAATCGTATTTGATACAACATTTCGTAATTCGCTTTTCACTAAATCCTTTTTCCTGACATCTTGTGTACCATATTTATAGCAAATAAATATATTTCTATTTCTATTTTACTATCAAGAAATAACTCGAAACCAGCTTGAGTAAATAAAATCATAAATCACTGAATATTGCTCTTATTAGAAGACGAGAAATAAGATTATTGTGCAAAATATGAAACCATTTGATAGAATAAAAACATACATTTTCACTTCTTATGCTCGTATTCGTATTCTTTACGCTTGCTGTTGGCAGCTTAAAGTACTACTTTTATGGTAAAGTGCATAAAGACATTATTAAATTATTCAGCCATACACGTCAATATAATTTCATAGACAAACATTACTATTTTGTTTTTTCATCATTAGATTTATCTGTCTTTGTATTATATCTATACAATAAGGAGATACTTATAAAATATTAAGAGCAATTTACTGTATTTTTTTCCAAATATAAGGCCCAGTACTTTCGGAGATAATGGGGGGATGGTCAATATTCGCGTATTTTCCTAAATAACTTCAAAACTGTTTAACTTAAAATAATAAAAAAAAATTAAGATTCTCACCACGAGCCCTTTCATTTTATATCACCGAATTCATTATCATACCTATATATATTTTTTTAAAACGCCAAGGTTTGCAAATCTTTTTTTTTTTCATATTTACCCAAAAGGGGCCCCCATGTTTAAAATTCATTTACTCGTATTTACGTTACGCGTCCGTGTTGCGGTCACCGACTTACATATGTGTACCAAATTTCAACTCATTCGGTTCAGCAGTTTCCGAGCAAATTGGCTCTGAAAGACGGACAGACGGACAGACACACGAGTGATCCTATCAGGGTTCCGTTTTTTCCTTTTGAGGTACGGAAACCTAAAAACGAATCCAAAAACCCTATAATATGATGAATCGGCGTCAAGTAAAAAGTTTTGTTTAATGGTTTACTTATAACCAATATAATATGATATTTCTGGGTAATTTACTAACGAAGGCCAGTCATAATTTCTTACACTTTAAGAGGGCGCCGACCGTCCAGTGGCGCCCTCATCACTGTTATTGTGTTTTCTATTAAAGGAAAGTATTTTATTAAAATTGAAGCCGTATAATTTGTTACGCAACTTAATACACAACGTATATGCTATGTTATATAGCTTTGCAAAGTATAACCATCATCTAATCAATTTAATAGAAAATAGTGGCCGCTTTTTTCTGTTAAATTGATTAGATGATGGTTATACTTTGCAAAGCTATATAACATAGCATATACGTTGTGTATTAAGTTGCGTAACCACTTATACGGCTTCAATTTTAATAAAATACTTTCCTTTAATAGAAAACACAATAACAGTGATTAGGGCGCCACTGGACGGTCGGTGCCCTCTTAAAGGGTTTACAGTCAATTTCGTTTCTTGTTAATAATTATCTTGTTTTTACCTTATTCGTTATATGATTTAATAATATATCTTCATTATGTGTATTCACTAGTACCAGATGACGATAATATTATCTTAACCAGTATGTGACGGTAACCTTTGTAAAATATTGTCATCAGAATGCAAGGACTGCTGACCGGAAAGAGTGTTTTTGCAAACTCCACTTTCAGTTCCGATTTACTGGTGGAGTTTACTTACTACATGCGTCCTAAAGAGAATAAAATTTATATATAAGTAAGGTTCTAACTATGAAGCAATCCGTGGACTCCATCATCTCCCCGCCTAACCAAATGATGCTGTTCTAGTGCAAATACATTAATTATTGTAAAAAAACCGGCAAAAACAGCATGTTTGCTTACAACATTTGAGGAGTTCCGTTGATTTCTTATGGATGCAAGATCACGCCAATTTTTCTATGGGACAATAGCGAAGATGCATATCTAATTATTTTTTCAGGTTTTATGGGAAAGAGCTGAGTAATAGAAACCGATCTGTGTACGCAAAACATTTTTATGTTGATTATTTTATGAGTTATGAAGCTTTGAAAAGTCATTGTTTATACCACTCACAAAAACACCATACAAAATGGATAACAGCTATGACGTCACGCTGTCGTTAGACTGTACAAAATGTATGGCGTTTAAACGAAATCTGCAATTATTTCCGAAAATACTGTTTTTAGACCAACATCGTACAAATAAAGCATGACATACATTTGATGAGGATGTCCAAAACTAAAATAAGAACTAAAAAGCAGTATATATTTTTTACAAATTTTTACCCTTGATCAAATAAAAATGATCTGCTTTTTTCCGTAATATGCTTTTGTTTACATTTACTTTCATTATATATCATTTAAACCTCATTTTGATATTCATGCAATTTCCCCATTTCTGAAGGGAAGGCCTTTCCACCAAAAAAAGAATAATCGAAGTCGGTTCATGAGGTAAAAAGTTATGTGGGAACATACAGTATATACAGGTCGAACAGGTCTCTCGTCGGACGGCTACTCGTATCTGCGTTGATTTATTTCATTCTTGTCCGGCAGCATGAGCATGTCATGCTCGCTCAAAGGTCTTTGCTTACGGCGGCGTCGTTGATCGGGTCGCCACCTTCCCTAAAACATGGTTGAGGGAGACGATGGCTGAGATACGCGTCATACTCGTGAACGGGTGCTGTCTGTGGGGTCCGGACGGTTCATGCTCGCAAGGACCATTTAAATTGGTTAGTGTTTAATTTATTAGTTTTGTGCGATATCTGAACCTGACTAGAGAGACTTCATAGTGTTCTCTATACTATATTTGATACTTTTTCATATTCGTATATTTGTATTGTTAGGACATGAAACGTTATATTTCAAATTGTTTCTTTTGATATTTGGAGACCTTACATCTCCATCTTTATACTTGACCGTGGAGACTGTGTACACCTCCATTTAACCTAGATTAATCTATTTAGATGTTTCTTTGCTTCAATTTTTATTTTATTATTATGACCCTTAGAGACTTTTTACATCTCTAAGTCACTTAACTTTTCCAGACGTGGAGACTATACATCTCCCTTATTAGTTATTTATTAGAATTAATTTGTAGCCATTAGGTTTTTATGTTGCACATTTTGTTTTAGTTTTTAGATAAAACTGTACTGCCAAAGTTGAAAAAAGACTTACTGCTGAGTTTCTTGCGGCGTTTCTTCTCAGCAGATGTCACCTTTCGAAGCGCTGGTAGATTCAGACATGTAAAAGAGCCCAGGTGGCCTACTTGCAAAATAAATATTTTCATTTTCATTTTTCATATTCATTTTCGAACATATACAGTATAGTACCGAAAAGTCAAAGTCAAAGTCAAACTATATTTATTCAATTTAGGCTTTTACAAGCACTTATGAAGGTCAAGGAATGAATCTACCCACGAAAGTATTACAGGTCGTATATAGATAGGTAACTATTTACTCACACATAGTAATTATTAAGTGTCTACTTAGATAACGTATAAAGACTTCCAAGTACGTTTACATACCTTTATTTACTTTAGCCATTAATATTGTTATATCTTCCTAATGTAAAATAAAGTTCTTTCCTGACTTGTTTATTTTTGATCTTAATTTTTCTATTAAAATCTTCGGAAGAGCCAAATAACAAAGAATGATTGAGGTATAAATATATATTTGACGATCAAAGTTTCCAAACTTTACATAATTAAATTTCCTGCACATTTTACGTGACATTTTGACAGCTTGGTACAGAAAGTTCCCGAAAGACTTAGATGTAACTGAAGTCAAGTTATTACTTCTGCTGTGGTCTCTTAACAAGTCCATAAGTTGGTCAGAACTTTACCAATTACGAGTGAAAGGGAAAGTAGCTACAGAAGCAAGCAAATACAGCAAGATAGTAGTAGATTAGATGCCTACCTAATTATAATGCCCGGCTAATAAGAGAGACCAATATGGGCGCTACTGCGCAAGTTCACGGTCAACTCCAATATTTCGACCTTGCACCGGTCCTACGTATCGTTGCGTTTTTAGGGTTCCGTAGCCAAATGGCAAAAAACGGAACCCTTATAGATTCGTCATGTCTGTCTGTCTGTCTGTCTGTCCATCTGCCCGTCCGTATGTCACACCCACTTTTTTTCCGAAACTATAAGAACTATGCTTTTGAAACTTGATAAATAGATGTATTCTGTGAACCGCATTAAGATTTTCACACAAAAATAGAAAAAAAAAACAATACATTTTGGGGGGTTCCCCATACTTTAGAACTGAAACTCAAAAACAACCGGCTAAGAATAGCATCACCCCATCTCCTCCCGTGGGTGTCGTAAATGGCGACAGAGGGACCAACCGAAGGATGGGCAGCAGCGTCCTTCGAGCACTATCACGACCAACTGCGGTCGCCAACCCGCCTGCCAAGCGTGGCGACTATGGCAAATCCCCCCATTTTTGGGGGAGGCCTATGTCCTGCAGTGGATGTTTTATGGCTGATGATGATGATGATGATGAAACTCAAAATGATTTTTCATCAAACCCATACGTGTGGGGTATCTATGGATAGGTCTTTAAAAATGATATTGAGGTTTTTAATATCATTTTTTTTAATGAATACTTTGCGCGACAGACACTTCCAAAGTGGTAAAATGTCCCCCCCTGTAACTTCTAAAATAAGAGAATGATAAAAATAAAAAAAATATATAATATATTTACATTACTATGTAAACTTCCACCGAAAATTGGTTTGAACGAGATCTAGTAAGTAGTTTTTTTTAATACGTTATAAATCACGGAACCCTTCATGGGCGAGTCCGACTTGCACTTGGCCGCTTTTTTTGCGTTGGGCCAACGTCGGGCAGACGCAATCGCATCTTTTCACGGACTTCGGCTGGTAGCCTCTAACGGCGTCTCAGGCTTCACCTGGATACAATTTCAAGGCCTGGTGGGGCTCAGCAAGGATTTATACACTAATTATGCCTTTATACACTAATTAATTAGGTCTCCTACTGAGCACCTCAAACTTAGGACGCCAACCAAAAATTCAATGCTGTCGGTTTTAGCGTTACTACCATTTCGAAAAATTACGTTAATATCTCAGATATGTCAAAATGACACAAGTGTTATATATATGTGTCATTTTGACGTATCTGTAATTTTCCGATAGTTATTGTGTCTCATTCTTGTGCATCACTGCCGACGTTGGCCTACATGTATAGCCAGCTTTCGAATACCAACGAGAATAAATCCAGTTCCTCTGTAAAACAGCACGGCATCAGTACTGCTAACGCCTATTCCCAACACAAAATGGATAGATTTTCTTACTATGAGTTAATAACATTATTTTTATATAACCAACTTCAAACTACCTTTAAAACCTTTTGCTGAAGGGAGCCACAAACCAAATGTCATCTGTGTATATTTTTTTTGTTATAATTTTATTTTTTCAATAAGCGCTGGATACATTTAGATACAATATGCACCACATCTGAAGTGACCTACCAAAAAAAAAAAAAAAATCAATTCATAATTGGCGAAGTGATCGCTTAACAAACAGACAGTCTAATTGAAAACCTCCTCCTTTATCTGATATCGGTTGAAAATTGACATGCTTTGCATGCGGCAAATGTCAAATTTTAACCTGTAATAACCAAATCTATCCGCGAATTTATTATGGGCAACGGCCATACCTCATAGACACGACACGACGATGACGACATAGTAAATGACTATTACTGTTATTCACTTAACTTACTAGCTGATTTCGTATCACAGTACCCATAGTACAGGGTATCCTAGTTTGGGACTGCATAGATTCTATGTGTTAGTGACCAGGTTATCATCATTTTAAACACGACTGACTGAGGTGTGTCTTAAAATGTAGTTAATTGCTTATTTCATTATCAAATCCGAGACACTAGAGTTCAACGATACCAATATGGGCCGACCGCGTGACAGAAAACGTGAGCAAGCAGATAAACTGGCTTATGTGCTCACGCAGACATCGCGCGATATACTTAATACGATTTTTTATGCGACTGCGCGAGCAGCGGAATGCGGTTATGTCTGCTTCTCTGCTGATTTTAATAAATGGATCGTCTGATTCGTGTTTACATTCCGAGTGTCAAAGGCTAAGTTTCTTTACAACAACAAAACAAAATGTCGGCACGTACACGACATAACATAACGTCAAACCGTAAACAATATTATCATGTTTTGAATGACAATTCCTAAAATATATAAAATTTCATAAGAGTAGGTACGTAATATTATTTTATTTTTCTAAAACCTGCTTTTTCAGTAACTTCTTCTTTCAGAATCTTGGTGTCTTCAAGGTAAGAGTGAATAGGCATCTTCTGGGCAAGCGTGTTCTATCCTAGACCCTGTCTTCGCTTTCCATCAGGTGAGACTAGGGTCAAACGCATGCCCAGTCCTTCATAAAAAAAAAACTTGTTTTCGTGTTTTCATAGTATAATATGAAGTCAAGAAGAGTGTAAACCTACGATTTTACATACAACAAAAGGCGATAACGATTTCCACCCATTAAAGGCCAATTGACCAATTTTTGACGGGTTGTCAGTTAGCACAAAATCTACGGCTATACGTTTTTGTTTTTCCAGTCAAAAATCAGTTCTATTGTTGTTTAAGTATTCTCATACATACATAATTACATCGATTATTTGACTTTGTTGATTTTTAATCATAATTTAAAAACGTATAGACCTAGATTTTGTTCTGACTGTCAATCTATCAAAAATTGGTCAAAATCGGTTATCGCCTTTTGTATGAAATGGATGATTTCTGGCGTTGGTTCACAGTCCTCTTAACAGTGACACAAAGTCGTAAGGCGTCCTACTTATCTGCACCAAAATATATAATCAGCTAGCTTATCTCGAAACTTCGTTTGCATCCCCCTGTACCACTACCATAAGTTTACATTATCTATAAATTATAAAATTAAAGAAACCGACTTCAAATAGCCTTTGAAAAGTAAGTTTTTTTTTTCACATTTTTATTGCTTAATCCTGTGATTTAACGACACACATTTACTACATCGAGTAACAATAGCATAATCCAATTGCTCATCACCATTTACAAACTGTTGCTATCCACGGTGCAAAGATGACAATCGTTGAGGAGTTCTCCTGGTTCTTCAATTTTACTACATGAATTTTCATGGACATAAGTTGCTTCAGAACTTTATATAGCAATTTAATCGCCAACCGTTAAATACTCAACATTTAGGAGTTCCGGTGATCATCTATGGTCTTCATCAACAGTTCCAGTTCACCAAATAATGCTTATGGAACGTAACTGCTTAAGTTATTACAGAAAATACTAAAATTGCTCTATGCTTGCCTATAATATTTGAAGAGTTCCATCGATTCCTCATAGATCCTCTCATCATAACTCGCGTTTGACTACAACAGGACCAAACTAGAGGTATACCCTACCGATTAAAAAAAGAATTTCCAAAATTAGTTTATAAATGACGGAGTTCTGAAGTAACAAACATAAAAAAAATACAACCGAATTGAGAACCTCCTTTTTTTTGAAGTCGGCTAAAACAAAAACAGTTTTCTATCGGAAATGCTGCTTGTTGCCGATACAAGTAAAAGGGACCGAGCGATAGTTTTCTATTACGAGAACAATATGTCATTGTAGATAAATCGGTTAAAACGGCACAGACGCCATAGCAACATGACGTAAATGACTCGAAGGTTAAGAGACAATGTCGTGTTCGCAGACAACAACCGTGTCGAATTCATGATTGGTTACCTAAATATTATGGCTAATTATCATTATACCTAAAGCTGCCACGAAAACTTTTAAATTATACTTCGTTTTATTTAGGATGAGAAAGATCTTGACAGAAGTAAGCGTAAAGCCTCTTATTGAAGACGTTTTACGGGAATATTCCGGAATAAATGGTAAACTATCGAACATATATTTCCACTGATTCCGTCATACTACCGTAAAACGTGTTCAGTAAGAAGCTTTACGCTTACTGCTGTCAAGATCTTTCTCATCCTAAATAAAACGAAGTATAGATATTATCAAAACCAGGTTTCGTTGAATTAAAATGAACCGGCAAAATATACTCGCGGTTAAACGAAGCGGTACCTAAGCTAGAATAGATTATTAATAACTATAGCCGGTTACGCCCAGTTATCTTTTCGTGATCTTTGTATCCAGGTAAGTTGTGCTAATGTCGGATTTTTAAATGAGTAAGGTCAAGACCACACCTGCGTTAACCGCGCGTTTTTGTGACGCAAAGAAGTCGATACACGCTCACGCACTTGCGTTTGATTTTGCAGTATGCAACTGAAAGCCGCGTGCGGGATAACCGCAGGTGCGGTCGCGGCCCAAACGGTCGGTTTTCAGGGTTTCGTACCCTGAAGGGATCAACGGGACTCTATTACTGGGCCTACAACGTCTGCCCGTCCGTCCGTCAGAGGCCTCTAGCTCAGCAACGGTAAGAGCTACAAAGTTGGAATTTTCACGGAATATGTGTTATTATAGTGTAAATACTAGCAAATAATAAAATTTATCAAAAAATTTGAACCTGAGAAGCTCAACATACATTGATACCCTAAACATTTACTGATTTTAGACTAATTTTGTTCCAGCTGTATTTCCATAACGTCTTAAGTTTCAGCTATCAAATTTGGCCTGATTTTAGTTTATACTCCAGTCTAACATCAAATGTCAATTCAATGCACATTCTATTAAAGTTTATATTTATTAATTTGTTTATAAACATTAAATATTATTACAGACCGTGAAAAATTAATTGGGTAAAAAGGGTACAATTGGTTTACATTTCCCGAAAGCAATACCAATTGGTGTTATGTAATTGAGCAGCAGGTCCTCTATTCGGCAATGCCTACGTGATAACTGATTTATTTACGATGCGGCCTTCTTTCCCGTTAAGCTAATAAGAGGTGCCATTTATGGTAGCAAAATAATTGGCAATATCACTTAGACAATGTCTAATAGGGTCCACGAGTCGTTTGATCACAGACCCATGTTCTTCCAACCAAAATTTCTTAGGGGCAAGTTACTTAATCTGAGCGCGCGTCGCGCGTTGCAATGTCACACTAAGCGCGCGGTGTGGCCAACGCGACAGAATGTCGTAAGTTAGTTCACTTGGACATGTTATCTAAAAGCTCAGCGAAGCGCTTGCAGGAGAGCAACGTCCGATGTGGCCTTAGCCTTAGTGATAGGTACTGCATAGTATTGACAGTTCCATTAAATATGATTTAACGACTTCATATAAATGGTAATCGGTATCGGGCCGACCGCCATTTTGATGTTTTCTATTACATTTCCAGCGATCATTTCAACCAATAAAAAGCCATCAGAAATAAACGAAGTCAATGTCAGTTATTCAATTAAAACTTAGTATATTTTAAGCTTAGTATGTAAGGATCGTAGCAAGTGGAAAGAAGTGGACTCTGCCTACCCCTACGGGAAAGAGGCGTGATAATATGTATGTATGTACATATGTATTGTTAGTTTAATTATGATTTTGTAAAATACATGTTTACTTACGGTCTTAAAATGTCAAGAAAAATCAATAAATGCGATTGTTGAATGGTTAGACCTACTACAAAAAACACAACCAAAGTTAACTTAGGTTTAATAGCGTTAGGTTAGGTTAGCGTTTAGTGACGCACTTACCAACAAACAACTAGCGGGCATTGTTGCCAGCCTCCCTTAATTCCCGTAACTTATTGTATCTTTAGATCCCGAATTTTTTTGTTTTTTCTTGAGTGACTACGGTGCCTGGCTTCGTTGCACCCTGCATTTCTCCAGCTATGTTATTGTCTAACAAATTTCGTCGTTCATTTAATCTCGCAATATGGATGTTTCCTAGGTAAAAAAATAATTAGTCCGTCAGTTAGATTTTCAAAAAATATTGAACACATATTTTTTGATTTATCAAATCAATCAAAATTGACAAAGATAACACGCATCAAGTGGGGGCTTTTGATGTCACTTAATGGTAAAAAGTGTACAAAGTCGTGACGTCACGCAGAACTTCAACTCACTATAATATCTTTGTCATTTTGTGTTTAATTGACAAAAGAAAAAATATATGTTCAGTGTTTTTAAATAATGTAAATGACGGACTAATTAGATTTTTTCAGGAAACACGCTTATTTCGTCCGACAATCATAAATCGATACGCGTGCTCGTAGAGACTATTCGGAGCGTCCTACCTACGACCTACGTCCCTGGCAGCTGCGTCCAAATACGACCAATTTTGAAGACACGCACGACCATGTAGTTTATACGCAGTGACGGGTCAATTTAGGCTCACCGATGAGTTCATGAACAAAGTTCAAACTTAGTCGTACTTCGACACAGCCGGCCACGGACGTAGGTACCTCGCTCAGCATAATGCTCACAAGCGCACAGGTCAATTTATGATTGTCAAACGAAATGAGACGAAATCAGCAACGAGATTAGTTACAGAAAAACAGCACGTTTTGTGTTATTTTAGTGACGCCTGCAGGCTCCCCACGGCACCACTAAATGGCGATGGCGACAAATAGGTTGCTATGAATCCTGGCGCACGCTTCAAGTCCAAGCAACTAACTCGTACAACGAAAGACTTATAAGGCCTTAAAAAAGTTATACATGCTATTATGGACACCCAAAAGACTGTCGCTCACCGGCACTCTGCACCATGTGAAGAGATGATAAATGTAAATGTCAAAAATAATTCCAGGGCTACTGAATAGCATTTTGGAACAACACCGAGAAAAAATCTCAATGGACGTATAAGTTTCTGCACCCCTACACAAGTTAAATAAGCAATCACTCGCGACGAAACAAACGAAGGAAAATTCCATCTCCAATGTCTTGGGAGCAAATTTCTATTTCATCACACTTGCTCGGAAAGGGTGTTATTATACGCAAGCGTATAATAGAGCAACTATAGCCGATTTAACTCCTCTATGGGCCCCGCCGTCAGCGGGAGTTATAAACCATACAAAATCCATAACTCCCCAGGGAGTTATGGATTTTGTACGGTTTCGAACTCCCGCGGGGAGTTAATTGCGCCAGGTCGGCGGAGCTGCTCGGGAGCCGCAGCCGGCGGCGCGCGCGACCGCAAGCCGGCGGAGCTGCCCGGCGCTGATCGCAACGTACACTCAGTTTATGAACACCCACCTGATGGTAATTCACGATGTAAAATGGAAATAAAATTAATATATATATACTTTTTTTTGTCTATTTTTTTTTTCATTTCCTCGCTAATGCGATGAAAAATATTGTGTGTATCACGGGCAGTAAGGGGATAACAAACTCGAGTCATAAAAGCCCTCGCCTATCGGCGTCGGGCTTCTAACAGACTCTCGTTAGTTATCCCCTTCTTACCTTCTTACGGCCCTAGATGCACAATGTACTATATATTCACCCCTACAAAACACTACCTTTTTCTACGAAATGATACAGTTTTCCTACAAGTTAAAAGTTCAAAAACAAAAACCCGACTACTGAAAAATCACGGTCGGAAAACTATGAAACAGCCAACAATTTTGAAATGTGCTAATTAATCCATTTTATTAGATCTGCTGCACTGGGAGTGAAGAAATGGCATAGAATGTGTGCAGATGCATCCTGGCATGTCGTAAAAGTCGACTAAGGGACGGGTCCTCTCCAACATGGTGGACTATCTGTATGGGCGATGGGCTGATCACCTGTCACCATACGGTTCATCATACCATCTTAGGACTAATTAATCGAACTTGGCCACAAGTACTCTTGTGGCTCTGCCTATCCCATTAGGGATTTCTGTCGTGATGCTATGTATGTATGTGTATGTATTAGATAGCTAACACGTCATAAAAAAACGTGACTTTATGTCCTCTAGAGGGCGCCGAATTCAATTTAATGTGACGTCACATTAACTTCGCAATAGCGGACGATCAAGACGCTTCCAACGATACCTCATTAAATTTGTGATATTATGGTGAATAGTTTAGAAGTTATGAGGGAACTAATGAACATACATATATACCAGTCAAAATGCATAACCCACTTTTTTTCTGCGCCGTAGTCGCGTAATAAATGGAGAATAAACTTTCTCTGTCAATTCTAGTTCATGCCTCATTTCGTTACAAATTGTATATCATCAATACATATAAAACAGTACCGTGACCCACTTATAGACAAAGCACAGCCTAAATAGGTGATCCGAGAGGTTTGAAATTTGGAGGACTCATTCCTTGAGTACCCTAGAAGTGCACTAAGGAGGTATTTTTTGAAATTCTATCCCTAAGGGGTGATAAAGTTTGTATCGAAAATACCGCGGGCGAAGCTGTGGCGGGTCCACTAGTCATTTATAAAGGAATTTAGTGTGATAAACGAAACTATTATATTAATGAAGACTTTAAGAACAAAGTCATTCGGTCTAAATTTAATAAATGGGTCTCTCATCGCTGATCAACCGTTGCGCACGTTAGAAAGTCACATAGCTGACTGCAATTCTAACGTGGTAAAGTGGCACCAGAGGGCTAGCACAACGTGCCCGTGAGTCGTTTGTCGCTCAGTGCGTCACTGTCAAACTAATCAAATGTGTAAGGGATGCACTGAGCGACAAATAAGCCGCAGGCAGGTTGTGCTTGACGTTCAGGGGCGCTAGCACAACGTGCCCGTAAGTCGTTTGTCGCTCAGTGCGTCACTGTCAAACTAATCAAATGTGTAAGGGACGCACTGAGCGACAAATAAGCCGCAGGCAGGTTGTGCTTGACGTTCAGGAGCGCTAGCACAACGTGCCCGTCAGTCGTTTGTCGCTCAGTGCATCACTGTCAAACTAATCAAATATGTAAGAGACGGACGCACTTCGCGACAAATGAAACGCGGGCAGGTTGTGCTAGACGTTCAGGGGCGCTAGCACAACATGCCCGCGAGTCGTTTATCGCTCTGTCAAACTAGTCAAATATGTCAGGGACGCACTGAGCGACAAATGAAAATGACTCACTGGCAGATTGTGCTAGACGTGCTGTAAAACTTATATTAGAAAATCTAATCTTGTTAAGATGCTCAGACAGCAAAAAGATATACAAGACTAAGTGACCTCCCACGAGAGAAGAATATTTTTCATTAGTCGTTTTAATTTTCGCGCAAGTAATCTGTGTCCTTCATTTAAGACAGATAAATTCATTAGAGCATTTTCGTATATACTGAAGAAATCTGGACTTAGCAATGGGCCCTTTTTGGCTTGGTCCAAGGCGTTTCAGCTATTTTTAACAAACAAATATATAAAAATCCATAAGTGAATTTGGTTGTTACCACATAGGTTCATCCCAAAATTTTGTTATTTAATATCTGATAAATATTTCGTAAATTTAAACTATTCGAATACAGTTGTTAACAAATAATAATTCTTATTGGAAATAACTGTAAATCCAATAAAGTCTTCATTAGAAACATACTTGAGTAAACTTTAGTGGTCTTGAATTGCTTCGTTGTTTAATTCCAAATAAAATGTTTAGTAAATTTAACAATGTACACGTTCCTTCAAAAGTTAGTTTAGTTAATAGTTAATTGCCTAGCGGTTTGTTTTCATTAAAACTATTCGAATTGAGTTAAAAGTAAAAGAAAGCCTGTATTTTGAATAACATGAAGCTCTTTGTGTGTGTGACGCTGTAAATGCTGCTTATTTAGCTGAGTGAAAATCATTAAAAACATGAATAATTCTGAATACTTGAAATACACATGGCTTTACTCACGATTTATTGTCAGAAATAGTCTGTCATGTTTCGAACTCGTATGGAGTCCTTCTTCAGGGGTTGAGTGCGGTCGCGGCCGAAGTAACCCCCGCACCGCCCGCCGCGCAACGCGCTGCGCCCGTGCAGTGGGGCGCGGGGGCGCCGGGGGGCGGCGCCGGCGCTGCTGACGTGCCTGGCTGCGGCTGGTGGTCGATGGTGAACGGCGGCAAACATGCCGAGCTCACGGTGTCCACAAGAGTGTCGACGCGTCCAGTATTTCGAATGGCTGAGACAGCGGGCTTCCACGCAAGTGGCAAGTACTTATTCATAATGTGTCACGAAAATTTAATTTGACTATTTAGAATTCTGTTAATTTTTCACGATTCAGGTAATTATTTCTTTCTTACAAAGCTATAATTTCATGGTTTTAACTTTTAGCGCCGAACTCTAATTCTGTTTTTAAAATAAAGGTAGCCTAAGTTACTCTTTATAACATCAGCTATCTGCAAGTGAGAGTCCCATCAAAATCGGTCCAGCTGTTTCGTAGATTAGCCGGAACAAACAGACAGACAATCAGACAAAAATAAAATAAAAAGGTTTTTTGCTATAACCGTATATAGGTACTTTCATATGTATTTATCAAAAAGCTGTAATTTTGACGTTACAAACAGATACTTCAATTTTATTTATTCGTATATAGGTATATATTAGCTGAAACAAATCACTTAAATTGAAATTAGTACTTTCTGGAACGGAACAGATAAGAACTTAGTTAATTTTTCACTAGTGAAGTACCTAATTGTTCAATTCTTACGAAGCTCCTTCAAATCACGGAGTGTGCGGAGCTTTATCTACTATATAAAAATAAGTCGGGTTTTTCTTCCTGACGCTATAACTCCAGAACGCACGAACCGATTTCCACGGTTTTGCATTCGTTGGAAAGGTCTCGGGCTCCGTGAGGTGTATAGCAAAGAAAATTCAGGAAAAATTTCAACAGAAAAGCGGGAAAATCTTTTTTCACATACAGCGCCATCTCTGATACATAGCTACACCAAACGAAATGTTACATAAAACGAAGCCATCTGGTGGCGAAACGGAGTTCGCCGGGTTTGCTAGTCTATATATATAAAAATGAATCCCTATTTCCCTTGGTCACGGCATCACGCCTGAACGGCTGGACCGATTTCGCTAATTCTTTTTTTGTTCTGTTCGTTATTATCAGGAGAAGGTTCTTATGAAAGAAAAAATTAAGGAAATTGCGCGGAAAATTAGAAAATTTAAAATTACTTAACCACCATATAAAATTATTAAACTTTTTTGATGTAACCTTAAGACATTTGACATAGAATTGACTGAATGCGTGCTGCAAATATAGTCAAAGAGGATGGCGTCTAAGGCGGAACAAAGTTCGCCGGGTCAGCTAGTAGGATATAAATAAGGTCTGTGTTTACATGAAATATTGTCAATAATAGTCTTCCTTTTCTCGTCCTTAATGAGGGACAGTATATGACGCCCACAGGAATCACCCGTCAAAATTCACGAAATAACATCATGTCAACAACTCGGCGAAACGGTGTCCGTACTTTAGGACGTTATTAGTTCTAGGCCCGTGAGTAAGTAGTTAATTATTGTAGACTTAATATATAATTCAGACTGATTTAAAATTTCTTGGCCGATTTCTTGACTATGCAAGATCCTTTACGAATGATAATGTGTTATTAAAAGAACTATAGGTTAACGTTTTTGATAATTATGACACGCCAATAATTAAATTATAATATTTAGTAACATACAAGGAATGGATTTGGGTTACTTTTATCAGTCAACTAAGATTTGCGAATAGAAATGCGGCGAACATTCGGTAATTATTCGGTATTCTGCACATTCGGCATAATTTAATATGTTCGTGTCCAGCCGAATTAGTGAGCGAGTGTTTAGTGAACAATGAACTTTGTATTGGAGTAATGTTGGTGTGGTTGCCAAGTAATATTCAACATTAATTACATTGTAAAAAGAACAAAATTGCAAGTTATTAAAAAATAACTGTATTTATCGGGGTTGATGATAGACGCGTTGGCACTGCGCGGAACTGTACAAATCTGTTTGGACCGGCTGATGAGAGTAGAGTTGAATCTAATAAGTCGGCCGAATGTTGGGTTCGACAAGAACGGGACCGGTTCGATTCGGTGCATCTCTATTTGTGACCATTCAGGGGTCGTAGACAAGAACACGAGCGTCTCGAGGGACTTGCTTGTAGCAGAGGATCCCTGAAACCAGACTTAATGAAGGACTCTCAATGTTTGATCTATTAGTCTTAATAATTATCATTTATTGCTTTAATAAAATATTATTTGGGTTAAAAACTCTATGGTGTACAATTAATGTTTCACTTGAATAAATGACTTTCTGTTGAGTTTCTTGCGGCGGTTCTTCTTAGTAATGTTGGTCCCGTCCAAAGCGCTGGTAGATTCAACCGAGTTTAGTTTATTCATGTGACAAGTAAAAGAGGCCAATTTTCTTAATAAACTTTTTGATTTGATTTGATATAATCGATTTCTACACGGCCTGTTTTATATCCCGACCTCATCAAAACGATCTCTGTCGGGCTGTCGTCCCAACAGTGCAGCAGGGCCTTAACAATTCTAGGCTCATAGTAATAATTTGTGCGCATACTGGAGTGGCGCGGCGCACTGTTGCTATCAAGTTCTATACAACCTTTCGCGCTGCTATGCATTATGTTATTTGAATACATTTGACTGACTCGATAATGCAGTGATAACGCCGCTGGACATACGAAATCATAGCTCAAGCTTAAACGGAGACGCTACGCTCGCTTCGCTCGGTCGATTAAATTATACGTGATAGACGAGTCTTCGTCGGCGAGTGAACCGCTTAACGTCATAGTTATTCAAAATGCCTCAGGAAGTCTCTTATAAAGAGAGCGGTGCTATTTATAAAGGAAGCATAATTATTTACATGTTATCCTGTTACGAACATAAAGGATTTACCATTGAGGCACTTACATGTAAGTAAAGTGTCACACAAGGCCTCCAAACATACCATCCACATAGTACCTATATTTATAAGTGTTTATACGATTGTTACAGAGTGCCTCTAATTTTATTCAATAAATTTACCGATGCCATATCCGTTGTTTTACCTGCCACCATCCACCCTCACCTGCATCCAGAGTCTTTACGTCCCAACATGAGTAGGTACTATGAGTCTTGAGAATACATTATTTGTACGGGCACTAGATACCTAAATAGGCTTTTCCTTGCTACATCATTTAATATAAAAAGATACTTAATACACTTCTTTTCAACAGACTTCAAAGTATATTTTCAAGTGTGTTCAAGTACGGCCAGTATAAGCCGAAAAAAAGCGAAACGACAAAAGATATCAATAACATGTTCGTCAAATTAGAAAAGTTTTTCGATTGTCAGAGTTTTTTCATGCCCGTTCCCCGTTCTTTCGCCAACTTCCGATCCCAATTTGGTGACCATGTCGTAATATCTGTTGTGTGTGGGGTGTGTTGGATATTTTGTTATAAGAAGCTGAAACACTTTGAGGAAGTGTTAAGTTTGTGGCTAGTGGTGTTGTGTTCGTTTTGTGTTTGACATTTAAAACTAAGTACCTGGATGAGCGGATGACTGTATCTTTTTTTTTTGGTAAATTTATCTTCGTATTCTAATGATATTGGAGCAGTTCTTCTTTGCCTGAAAACAAGGATATAACGACGTTTTCTAAAAATGAAACCTAGCTAGATCGATTTATCGCCCTAGATAAGATAGAAGATAGATTAGATACGTAAAGCCTTATGATCCAGTCAATGAAGACATAAAAGGGGGCTTAAGCTACAAAAGGTCAGGGAGGGAGAGTTGTAATTTGGCAGAGTGTTACAGACAGTTACAGTTTGGTGTCCCAATTAATATTCGACCTCGAGCGATCGCCGCTCGCGCCGCCATATTGGAAAAATGGTACCAAAGATCAGTTTTTCGAGAATATCTTCTCTCCAGCGTTGTCTAGGCTGAAAAAAGTCTGTACAAAAATTATAGAACATGAAATTTCCTGCAACTTTTGTGTGAAATATTTTTTCATCAGATAAATAGTCTACGAGGTACAACGAAGTAAAGCTCAGCAATGGGTCTAGCCGTACCTTCATGGCGAAACTGCCCCCGATAGGAACCTATATCGTTACCTTTGTTTGACATTACTACATTGAAAAAAATATATAATTAATGTCTATATCTTGCCTAATATCATGCCAAGTTTTATTAAAATCCAAGAGGTGAAACAAGTCGAAAAAAAAAAGTACCTGGTAAAAACAAAAGACCAGGAAGCAAATAACCTACTAGTTCAAACTATTTCTTATGTAGTTTTTAGAATGCAAATCGCACATGCTTCCGAAAAACTTAAAAAAAATGGTATTTTGTGATGATTTTCGTATTCCAGAGCCCTCCATCGTATCATCAAAGAGCGTCCTAGCCGGCGCATAAAAAATTGTAATGTGGGTCTAGTGTCTTACCTCTATATAGCTAGTAAAGGTCCTTATCCGAATTCAAAACTAAAATCTATGAGGAAGGAACAACCACTAAACTTGGTGCAGCGGCTGAAGCGGCCGAACACAAAAATAATAACAAATATAGGGGTCTCAGTTCTGAATTTAAGTTCGTTCCTTTCGGAGTCAAAGCCCTCGATCCGTATGGTCCTGGCGCACTACGCCTCTTCGGAGAAATTTCGAAGAGGCTGGTGGAAAAAACTGCGGACCGGAGAGCTGGCAGCTTCCTCGCAAAACGCATTAGCATTGCGATACAGCGAGGGAACACTGCCAACATCTTCGGCACAACGCCGCAGAAACCTTTTTTAGATTTAATTATGTTATTTTTTTATTTTTTATTAATTTTATTTTGGTATTATTATTATGTTGTTATCCAATAAAGACTTTTATTTTGGGACGATGAACTACACGATGTAAAGACATTGATAGACTGTCCGCGGAGCTCATTTAACAAAGTTTCTATTTTGTATCAAAGGGAACTATTTTCATTAAAACGTGCAAGCCCATTTAAATTATACGTCAGGAGATAAATGGTGTTTTTAAGTTAAATAAAGCTAAACCGTCCATATTAATATTATAAAACGCGAATATGAGTTTGTTTCTTTGTTACGCCTTCACGGGCTAACTACGGCACCAATTGTCCTGAAACTTGGCTTGGACGTCGCTTAAGTCATAAGCTTAAGTCAGTCAAGGATACATATCCTGGAAAAACGCAATGATCACAAGGGAATCACGATAGGAAACTAATGTTACGCGGGCAGAAGAGGACTGTGAACCAACGGCAAAAATCACCCTTTTCATATAAAAAGCGATATCGAATTCCACCCCTTAAATGTTAAACGATTTTGACAAATTTTTGATAGATTGTCAGTCAGAACAAAATCTAGGTCAATACGTGTTTTGAATATTGATTAAGCATCACCAAAGTCAAATCGCCAAAATTAGTTTTGTATGAGAATACTTAAACAACAATAAAACTGAATTTATTGATAAAGTAAAAAAAAAAAAAAAAAAAAAAAAAAAACATATAGACCTAGATTAAATTCTAACTGATAACTTATCAAAAATTGGTCAACATCGGTTAAGATTTAAGGGGTGGAAATCGTTATCGCCTTTTGTATGAAAAGCCGTAGGTTCACCATCCTCTTAAAGTACGGGGAATGTTTTGATTGAACGCAGTGGTTTGCGTAACGCATCGCGTCAACGTTCTCCACAGACCAAATATCCTAAAGACGCCGCATAGCCTAACTTTAACTAGCAAATGAAACCAGACTAGCGGGCGTGCGGGGTTTTTAGAGCGCTGTGATTGGTGCGTTCGATGTTACGCGCCAGACTGGAGCCCCGCTACTTATAGCTTTTGCATCTAATGCTGCCAGCGGGGGTCGCAGGGTTGTAATAAGTCTATTGGATATATGATCTATGACAACGTTCTCACACACATATTTATAGATCTCATTTGCTAATAGAATAATAACGCAATAGAAACTAAGTCCGCGCGCACAATTTGAAGCTACAAAATCGGAGCCATTTATGGCTCCAAATTCATACAAACGCCGGTACGCTCCCATAGTGTCAAATTTTGCTTCACTTTTGTTAGGGCGGTTGTATGTAAACTGCTATAACTGCACACTTAAACATTCAAAGCAATTTTCGTATAGTAGGTTAGGTACGGCAAGTTGGGTAAAATCTAAACTAAGCTAAGGCTTTTATCTCAGCTATGAATACATTTAAAAAAATCCATAGGTTTTCGTCATAAATCTTGTCCATCTTAATAAATACTCGAAATATCAAAGAACACTCTTCTGAATAGCTGCGACTTTGGCTTATCGTTCTGTGTTAGTATTTGTTCTCTGAAATTGGTTGTTTTATTATTGCAAAATTTGGTCTATTGGGTTATTATTTTAATAGATCTTTTTGTCAGAAAGTTCAAGACTTAACTTTTTACTAATTAAATTATATTGTAGAAGATTATGAAAATCCCCTTAGGGCGTAAAATCAGTTTTGAGGAGGATACATTTAATTGACAGGCTAAAAGCCTTTTAACTTTTGTTAAGACATTTAAAGAATCTCTAACTTTCGTGTTGACGTGTTGGCTATCAAATTAAAGTGATTAATTTGCACAGTTCAAGAATATTTTATTATAATTCCCCCCGCCCCTTATCTCCGACACTACCGGGCCTAAAATTTTGAAAAAATTACAAAATATAGTTCTTTGCCTATAGATTACAGGAAAACCTATAAGAAGTCTGTTGTATTTAAAGTAACATAGGAAATTTCAGTTAATCATGTATGTAACGGAACCCTCTCCACGCGGGTTTCAATTGCACTTGTCCGGTTTTTTGTCCTAGATTGCATCTCAAACCTTTCTAATTTTTCTAGTTTGAAGACGTACCGTTTTTAGGGTTCCGTACCTCAAAAGGAAAAACGGGACTCTTATAGAATCACTCGTGTGTCTGTCTGTCTGCCTGTCTGTCCGTCTGTCACGGCCAATTTGCTCCGAAACTACCGGACCGATTGAGTTGAAAATTGGTAATTATATGTAAGTCGGTGACCGCAATACGGACGCATAACGTAAATAAAATTACAAAATAAAAAAAATACTATATTGTGTTCTTAATTTTTTTTTAAATAATTTTAAGAGAAATGGTTAGGAAGTTATTCGGGAAAATAGGCGAAAATTGACCAGTCCCCCATCATCTCCGAAACAAATAGCCCTAACATTTTGAAAAAAAAAAAAAAAACAGAAATTAATTCTTTACCTGTAATTTATTAAGCTATAGATCTTAGAAAAACCTATAAGAAGTCTATGGTATTTAAAGCAACATAGGAAATGTCAGATTATCATGTATGGAACGGAACCCTCTCCACGCGAGTTTAACTCGCAATTGTCCGGTTTTTTTTCTCAACAACTGTATTCTTTAGAGTTGTGTTTAAAGCCTCATTGTAAAATACTTAACTAAGTATTGTAATGACTTGGACTTGTTGGACTTTTTTTGGGGTTTTTAGTACACAGTAACGTTTAACTTTAAACCGTAATATCATTGCAAAGAAAAAAACCGGTCAAGTGCGAGTGAAACCCGCGTGGAGAGGGTTCCGTTACATACGTGATAAATTGAAATTTCCTATGTTAATTTAAATACCATAGACTTCTTATAGGTTTTCCTGTAATCTATAGGTAAATAACTATTTTCTGTATTTTTTTTAATATTTTAGGCCCGGTAGTTTTGGAGATAAGAGGGGGGGGAAAGGTCAATTTGCACCTATTTTCCTAAATAACTTCTATTTTACTTAAAATTCAAAAAAAAAAACATATAAGATCCTCACAATAAGCCCTTTCATTTGATATGTCACACGATTTCAGTTGCACAACTTTTTTTTTTAATTTTCTAATTTATCCCCCAAAAGTGGGCCCCATGTTCAAAATTAATTAATTTACGTTACGAATCCCTGTTGCGGTAACCAATTTACATACGTATACCAAATTTCAAATCAATCGGTCCAGTAGTTTCGGAGCAAATTGGCTGTGACAGACGGACAGACAGACAGACAGACAGACAGACAGACAGACAGACACACGAGTGATCCTATAAGGGTTCCTTTTTTCCTTTTGAGGTACGGAACCCTAAAAATGGTGGGAAGTGTCAGTCGGTGAGGTTTTGTTCAATATTAATGATTGAAACTTTCGGGAGACGTTATTATCACTTGCAATAAGACACGAATTTACTCACAATTTATTGACAGAAATATAATATAATTTATTGGCGTTCGAGTGCGTGGGTTGGTTTGCGCACTCAACCCATGAAGAAGGACTTCATGCGAATCCGAAACGTGTCGGACTATTTCTGACAATAAATTGTAGGGCCGTGTTTATTTCAGGTATTATTAATGATTGGTTGGATGAAATAAAAAATCTACCCGTGCGAGTTTAAGGACGAATTTAAAGTTGCCGGACAAAATAAAATTTTAAGAAGTTTTTTATTTTTTTTATTTAGTTGTTACTAGCTGACCCGTGCGAATTTTCGCACGTTATCAAACACCGGATAGTAATAATAACAATATAAAAAAGTGAGAATAAGTAAATGCAAGTATTATTAGTGAAATATATTTTATTTTTGAGAGATAATCGTCGTTGTTGAAGACGTCAGGCCCCCAATTCTCGCTGCATTCGAGATAATCTCACAATCGAGATTAAACGTGAGTGCATACAGTCGTTTGAAACAACTGACGTTCAATCTTGAAATCGACATTATCTCGAGTGCACCGAGAATCGGGGTCCAGGCCCGTTAGGTCGGCATTAAAACTCAAATGGCCAAATTAATCGTGCTTAATGTGTTGCTCTTATCCATTATGAAACAAATACGTTGGGGCAAGATAAAAAAATGTAGACGTCGAAAATATACTTCGCCTAATGTAAAAAAGAGCGGACCTCCATACATTTTATATGGCCGTCAGCGCTCTTTTAACACTGGACGAGGTATATCTATATTTGCGAAAAGTAAAGGTGAGACGTTGAGAGTCAGGATGCAGGTGAGGGTGGATAGTAGCAGCAGGTAAAACAAAAAGTGATGGAGTAATGGTAGCTTTATTAGTTAAAATACAAGGCACTCTGTAACAATATTATAAAAACACTTATACCTCCACCTTACACCTACATATGGGTACTACAGTAATGATGTGGATGGGATGTTTGGATAGGCTTGGTGTGACACTTTACTTACATATGCACTTCTCAATGTTGAATCCTTCATATTCACAATTAAGTATTGTAGTATTACAGATGTATTTTTGTTTCATTTACAAAGACACCACACTGGTGTCTTGTTTGTTGGAAACTTTCACTGATCCTAAATAATTGGTGTTCAATATGAACTGCAGAAAAAACTTTATAAACTGAGCATGAGAGCGCAGGCGAAAAAAGTAGTTTATGCAACGGTTGCATAATGATAGGCCTTAAAACACTAGTGCGGTTTTCGCACTAGTGTGTCGCACATGTGTTTTAAGGCGAAATTATGCAGAGTTGCATACATAACTTTATCTACACACATATTATAAACGGCGGCACGGCGACGATGGGGCCCCTCCGGCTGCGGCGACGGCGGCGCGCCGGCCTGTAGCTCATATCGGTATCGTTATGACCATTACGATACTAAAATCGATACTGTAATAACATTACAGTACAGGTAGTCATAATGGTGGTCATTTCCTACGGTTTTTTATTACATTATGGAGGTTTTATGATATGGGTGTAGATAAAAGACCTTTCAGGGCCAAGATCTATTCATTCTGCAATAGGTGTAAGATCATTCTGCAATAGATCATCATTCATAAATCGATCCATCGATCTAAATTTAAAATTTGTAACACGAAAAAGAAATTGAAAGATGAAAAAGAAGTTGTCAGCAATGAAAGAGAATTGAACGAGTCGGTGATAGCGCCTCGTTACAAAGTTAGGCACTTCAGAGCCTCTATTCGACATAACATAATATCGAAAATTTTGCACAGTATGGTACCTAGCTCTTATTAGTTATGTACCTATTAATTTTTTTTTTTTTTTTAGAATGGACATATGCTGTTAGTCTCTGACGACTTCGATAACTTCACCGGAAAGATGCGAGCAGCCTGAATGGCGCTCAACAAGGGGAATTTTACTTAACATGCCTAAGGGCGCTCCTATTGAGCCGACCTCGGACTTAGGACGTTAAGCGGGGATATAAACAATCGGATTTTTGTGCTACAGTGCTTCGGAAAGACTACGTTAAATCTGACTGAGAAGAAGCACCAAGAAACTCAGTCAGGTGTGTCTGATAGGTGAGAATCTACCCGGTACATGCCGGTAACGATTGAAGAAATGTGGCCGACCACGTGTGGAGGTGTGGGGACGTGCACGCCTCCTCCGGAGGGGACGGTGTGGTGTGTAAGGAGCTGAGCTAGTGTCGTCGGAGCCCTGCACTACAGGTGGGCTAGAGTCTATCGAACTGGCCGCAAGACTGGCCGTAATCATGTCATCTGGGTCCGACAACACGTGACGAGGACGCCTACGTCTGGGAAGGACGTTGGCGAGAGGAGTGTAATCCACCGCATCCCTGAACAGCGGGTTCGGGTGATGTGGTGCATTATCGAAATATCTCCTCGACAAATCCTTCATATACTGTGCTACAGTCGGTAAGGCCGTATCACTATGAAGTACCTATTAATAAACATATCTTTACTTCTTCTATTCTTATTTCTTCTTTTACCTCTTATATTTTTTTACATATGCACGCGTGGCCTGTTCGCTAAATCTAATCCAGGTCCTTAACGTTCTTCAACCAATGCGGCCATGACTGAATCTCCTTCTGCAGAACAGCGCCAGGGCTCTCGGTGAGGGACAACTGCTGATGGCCAACCAAGTGGTAGTCCTTAGTTAGGAGCTGGTTTTGAACAGCGCAGGACAGGAAGTTCTTCGCGGATTGTAGGGCTTCAGGAGAAGGGAGGGTTTCTGCAACAAATTTTTTTAATGGTAAACTTGATCAAGCGTTTTAAGCCAATATTTTTGCAACGACACAGTTAACGGCCCAAACTAGGAATCAAATACAATTTATCGCGTTTCAATGTAAACTTAACAAAGTAACATAAAGACTAAGCAAAGCGATATGATACACGATATCGCTTAGCCAATATCTTCGATTAGAGGCCCCGAGTTGATGAAACATTAAAGTAAGTATTTTCTCTTAAAACGGTCATAATTTTCAAACAGCCGAAACTAACTAAAAATTGATTGTTTTAATAAACAGTAACGCCGGGCGGGCAGTACTATACAGGGAGCTGAAAGCTTTAGTTCCATTAGGTACTACAGTTTTTATAATCTGCGAACCCAACTTGTCACATCGCTGTCAAGTCAATTTCAATTCGACATGTTATGATAAGGTTATGTTAATTTAAATTTAAAAGTTTGTTGTTTTGTAAACTTCAAATTGAGTGCCGGTTATCTTGCGTTCTCCTCGCCTCGCGTCTTGTTTGAATTGAGTTCCTTGAGAAGCCACTCTCCTGTGTTTTACATTACAATTCATCATTTCATACCTTTGGGTAGAAAAATGTTGATCAGAACGTACCATTTTGTCCAAAATGAAACAATCTTTCATTTCTATTTTTCTTCTTCTTTACAATCAATATTTTATTTCATAAACCCTTGTCGTGGTCCTAATTGAAAGTTTTTAATACGCTTTTATTAGCTTCACTTGTAATAAACTAACTAACAAACAATGTAATAAAGTGTATGTGTATGCAATTTGGATGAAAATACAATTGTATTGGTACCATCGAGCTGTTTGACCATGGAGCCCGAAGGTCCTCTTCAATAACTTCTAGTTAACTCCTCGAGTTTGGGCTCATTTTTGTTTTGACAAGTCCAATACATTACCTAGGTGATGAGGGTCTGTTTTACTTTTTAGTGCATTACTGACGCTGTATCACTCAACTATATTCTTATGCTTTCGCTTGAAGGTCTGCTGGACGCCCCTTGAATAGGATATTTTAGACATCTTACTTTGGTCATAGCACCAAAATTGACATTTTACTTATTTCAGAATACTGTTTGTCTAAACACTTTGGAAAAAGCTCAATCAAATACGAACATACACATATCATTCTAAAATAAAAATCACATTCTAATGCGAGAAAAGATTACCCTTTCCGAATCTAAATTTGCATATCCACTCTACTGAGAAAAAAGCAATTTGTGCCCTTAAATTGAATAAAGTGGCCATACAGATTAGGGGTGACTATAGTATGATGCTATGTATCGATTTTAAATCGTATTTACCCGTTAAATCGAATGCTTAAACCTAAGTGGATGCAAAACGTATTTAAAAGGAAATTGCGTTAAATATATTTACGTTTTAAAAGAACTTTTTAGAGACTTTCTTAAAATATGAGATATTTGGCCTCAAGCTTATCACTTAGGTCGAGTAAATGGACGGTGTAATTTCTCTTCAGAGCAAATATTGCCCTAATCATGTCGTAATCCATAGTTGATTCTTCTTTTGATCGTGAATTTGGTATATAAGAATATCATACAAAACACACTGCTGGATCCTTAGAACCATAACGTAATAAAAACTAAGTCCGCGCGCACAATTTGAAGCAACAAAATAGGAGCCATTTTCGGCTCCAAACGCCGGCACGCTCCGTAGTGTCAAATGTCAAAGCGCACCGAACGCATCTCGGTTTATTGCTTCACTTTTGTCAGGGCGGTTGTATGTAAACTACCCTTCTATGGTGCTCAAGTTGAGCGACTCGAGCATGTGTCCCTGCGGCGAGGAGCCAGAAACCCGTGACCATGCACTTCGGAATTGCAAGCTGTACTCACCGGAGCTAACTGAAATGCTGAACGGGATCCAACACACCGGCATAGGCCCAATTTATTTCCGCGACCTAGTGTGTACCGAGGATAACTACGGACTGCTGCGCAAGTTTGCGCACTCTTGGCACAACAAACGGAAAGACCAAGATAACCAAGATAGCTAAGTAATATAGGTCAACGGAGCGCAAGTGACGTCAATGTGTTGTTCACGCCCCAGAAGGGGGAGAGGTGAAGTAGAGAAAAGGGATGGAAAAAGAGAAACTGTAGAGAGTGAAGCAATGCGCACGCGAAAGAGCCCAGAGCAGTCGTGTGCGCATCTCCCGCGATTCGGTCCGTATGCCGCAAGGCGGGTAGGACCATGGGTGGTTGGAGGGTTGTCCCTATCCTTCTATGGTTTGTAATTCTATGGCAGGATCATAGTCTAATGATAAGGATCTTAACTCAATAGAACCACAGTCACTGATTACAATTACAATTTTAAATATCAGACGGTACTTGAAATGATTTGATGAGAGACAGATCTAACGTCTGTTTATAAATATGCACCCTGTAAATTTTTAGGCACCCTTTTTAGGGTTCCGTTACCAAAGAGTAAAACGGGACCCTATTTCTAAGACTCCGCTGCCCGTCCGTCCGTATGTCTGTCTGTCCGTCTGTCACCAGGCTGTATCTCATGAACCGTGATAGTTAGACAGTTGAAATTTTCACAAATGATGTATTTCTGTTGCCGCTATAACAACAAATACTAAAAAACAGAATATAATAAATATTTAAGGGGGCTCCCATACAATAAACGTGAATTTTTTGCTCATTTTTGCTCGAGATTGTAATAACTAATTAAATTAAAATAAAAAATAAAAATGTAAGTGGGGCGCCCATACAATAGACATGATTTTTTGCCGTTTTTATAGATAATGGTACGGAACCCTTCGTTCGCGAGTCCGACTCGCACTTGGCCGGTTTTTTAATTATCATTTTAATGTGCACAGAACAGAGTCGCAAACTCGTCTCAAGAGACAGACCTCGTCACTAGTACGTAAATAATCTGATTTAAAAAACGTATCGTAATTAAATTTTACTCCATAAAATAAAAACGCAAAGAGAAATAAGATGCATAAAACGCAAAATCAGATAGGTGAGACTAAAACAGATGTTCAATTGCTATACATCTTTTGAAAAGAGATTTACCAACATTTTAATAATGCATGTTTCATATCCGTTCATCATTTCAGCTGACAAGGATTATATCAGTCAGTCAGTGATAAAATAGTGATTTTCGGACGTCATTATCTCGTGAATGGTAAGAAGTTTTTTTATTGAAATTTGGGATTTAGCAATTAGAATGGGTTTACTATACACGCAATATTGCAAGTACGTCGGTCAATTAGATTTTAAGTTATGGGGGGTTGAAAATGGCTCGAAATAGTTCGTGTAATATAACCTACGGCCGGTGTGTAGATATAGTAAAAATTGTGCTCTGTTGCCCCCTCCGGACCAAATTCGATTCATACTTACGTCTAAAGTCTCCGAGGAAGGAAACGCTGATGGACCGGTTGTTGTAGCCCAACGTGTGCGCACCGACGTGCACCCACCCTGCGCCTTCGTACACCCTGCCGTTGCCTCCTACCAGAAACCTGAAACATTGGGTAAAACAATTAACGAATCGTGCAATTAAAAGATTACAGCATTTCCATTTCTAGTTGTTAGTTCTATTGGTCTTGTAACGTTACTTAATTTAACAGATTCTGAAAAACTGGACGCACACGGTGCGTGGACGGAATGCGGGATCATAACCCCTAGTCTAATGAGTGTCTCTATATGGAATACGTTAATGTTTAGCTTCATCGTAGCATTATGCCACAGTTAAAGCGAATCGATAGTCCTTCACAAATAGCATCATCACATTTCAACCGAGTACGTCCACTGCTGGACATCTCCGTAACGACTTCTTCTACAACAAATAGCATTCTGGCAACCAGGAGATCAGTTCATCCGTCTCCTGTCCGTAATATACATTGAAGAACCCTTAGGACAGGGGTCACCAAATGGCGGACCGCGGTCCGCATCCGGACCGCCGACCCATTTTGTGCGGACCGTGAGAACACAGCAACTTGCACTACAGAATGCAAGGATGTAATGTCAATAGCTTGCACCAATTTTACTCCAAACTTCAGACAGATAGTCCGCAACACAAAATCTCGTTTTGACATTGATATGTAAAAAAATACCTTTGTTATTTCCGTATTTATTAAACAAATGTATTGTTTAATAAATATTGTTTTCTATAAAAAAAATTGCGGACCGCGATTGTCATTTCATTTCTTAAAACGGATCCCAAGCGAAACTAATTGGTGACCCCTGCCTTATGATATAAAAATCATAATAAATGTAAACCCACGATTGTGCAATGTCGGTGAGTCCCTGCTTCATATGGAAATTCCTGATGCGGCGTGCAATGTCCTCGCACTGCTCGTCGGACGCACACGGTGCGTATACGGTATGCTGGATCACCACCAGGTTCACTGGACTGGGGAGCGGTTCGGTACGCCAGGACGCCTGACCCAACCATTGGGTCATAGGGATGACTCCGCATTTCGTTTCTAAAATGAAATTTAACTGTTTAAGAGGACTGTGAACCAACGGCAAAATCACCTTTCCAATCAGACAACAGGCGATAATGATTTCTACCCCTTAAATGTTAACCGATTTTAACCAATTTTTGATAAGTTGTCAGACAGAACAAAATATAGGTTTATACGGGTTTGAATTTTGATTAAAGATCAACAAAGTCAAATAATCGCCGAACTTAGTTTTGTTTACTGACACAGCAATAAAACTGAATTTATTGATTATAATGAAAATATCAAAACGTATAGACCTCGATTTTGTTCTGACTGACAACCTATCAAAAATATGTCAAAATCGGTTAACATTTAGGGGGTGAAAGTCATTATCGCCTGTTGTATGAAAAGGGTGATTTCACGTAGATTCACACTCCTCTTAATTTGCAAGTCAGTAGCCACAAAAAACTGCATATAACCCGCGCAAGTTTCTAAACTTGAATCGTCCCTATATATCTTGCATCGTGCACAAGCATTTAAAAAAGATTACATACCGTTCGTCTCCGCTGCTAACATCTTAATGATCCATGTCAAAAGAACAAGCAGCCTCATCGGGTTAATTGGATTAATTCAAAAGTTTAGTGTTTCTACTATAATTATGAGAGCTGGAATGATTTAATTCCCGAAGTGCACCCACTATTTATAGGAGCCAAAGACAATGCGCATGATATGTAATCGAGGGAGTTCCCCTAGTACTTGGTTAACGTGGTCAATGAATCATGATAATTTTAAAACAAATGTACCTACTTATGCTCAGTTATTTATATTTATAGTCGACCAACTCCTGAGGGGCAATCGACCACCCGAATGAAATAAAACTAGTGGCTCCGTCAGCTGTAGACCTCGCGCCAAAAGACTTAAAAAAACTAAATCTAAAACACACTTGCGACAAACTTAACTTTGCCGTTGGAAAACTGATATCCCCGTACATCGACATAGGTCGGGTCAGTTCACCAAAACCGCCATTAAGTTTGTAATTGCAAAAACCTCCATATCTCCGTCATTTTAAAATATTTCGAAAAACTGAATCGAAAAAAATCTATACAATTATCGAACCTGCTCACAAAATTGCACGAGAATCGGTTGAGAACTGCGACCTGTAGACGAGAACAAATGGACAGACACCGGACATCCGCCGGACATACGAAAGCATTTTTGCCGAAGCTGAAACGGAGACGCTTCGCTCGCTTCGCTCGCTCGGTCGAAAATAGAATAGTAGTCGCTATCGTATTTATCAAAGTTTATTAAACGATCCATTTTTCTACAGCGTCAGATAAATATGTCGTGAAATCATGTGCCTATTTTAGGTCACCCACTGTGCCGACCCACTTCAAATCTTGACCTGTCAATAGCACCTTATCTGTTTATACATATCTATATTAAAAGTCGATATGCGAGCTAACTAAAATACATACATACATCACGCCCGAAATCCCTAATGGGGTGGGCAGAGCCACAAGACTACTTGTGGCCACTTTCGATTAATTAGTCCTAAGATGGTATGATGAACCGTATGGTGACAGGTGATCAGCCCATCGCCCATACAGATAGTCCACCATGTAACTAAAATAGCCCTACATAAACATATTTCCATACTTAGAAGATTTCTACACATAAGAAATGGTTACTAGAAGCTGGGTCTAATTACTTAGTATAGGTTATCTAAAGTTAGGAAGTTAACTAAGGACTAACTAGCTTCTCGGCTAACTTAGTCCCAACTATAGATGATCTTGTCAAATTTACAAAACTATCGGAATATCCATCTATAATTTTGACGCCAATTACATTGTGTACTTGGTTACTTCCAAGCATATTATAGGGAAAACAATATATCATATTTACATATATAAATTTGGTAAACAGAACTACTGACTACGCAGATAATAAATGAAAACGGGCGCGTCACGACTGGGTTTTGTTCTATTAATATCTTTATGTTTAATACCTCCTTAAAACAAGTGCGGGTTAAACTCGCGTGGAGAGGGTTCCGATCCGTACATTGTTATCTGAAATTTACTACGTTACTTTAAATACCATAGACTTCTTATAGGTTTTCCTGTAATCTATAGGTAAAGAACTACTTTCTGTATTTTTTTTTTCAAAATTTTATCCCCAGTTGTTTCGGAAATAAGGGGGGGAATGGTCAATTTTCGCCTATTTTATAACTTCTAAACTATATTATTTGAAATTCAAAAGAAAATATATTTAAAAGCGGCCCCCATGTTTAAAATTCATATATTTACGTCACGCGTCCGTGTTGCGGTCACCGACTTACATAATGTATACCAAATTTCAACTCAATCGGTCCAGTAGTTTCGGAACAAATTGGCTGTGACAGACGGACAGACAGACAGACAGACACACGAGTGATCCTATAAGGGTTTCGTTTTTTCCTTTTGAGGTACGAAACCCTAAAAAAAAAGAAAACAATAAAACCTAATAATACTTACATGATAAATATCATCCCGACTTCCTTGTTATGAAATCGTTATCGCACTCGCAAGATTTGCTCAAGAGTTATGTAAATTAAGAATAATACTTATCGTAATAAGTCGGGTCGTCCCTATCAAAACAAATTCAGGCTAAAAATATAATATATTATCATAAAAGCTTACTTTGATAATGCTAGAGTAAACACAATATTTCATACAAGTTATTTAATAAGCAAGTATGTAATTTAATAAGTATGCACTATACTACTACTACTACTAATAGTAAGTACTTCATCATCATCATCTCAGCCGCAAGACGTCCACTGCTGGACATAGGCCTCCCCCAATGATCAACACGACCCATTGTGTGCTGCTCGCATCCAGCGGAGACCCGCAATTTTCACCAGGTCGTCAGTCCACCGAGTGGTCTGCCCACGCTGCGCCTACCAGTACTAGTACTTATGCTAGTACTCATGGTACTTGTACACCATGTTTATAATAATAATAATTTTATTTATTTCGGACCTGGTCCATACCCTTAACAATTAAATTACATTTTTGATTATACAAAAGATAAATCAAATTATTAACAACATTACATAAAACATTAAAATTACAATTAAAATTAAATGAATATGAAAATATTTATTTTGCAAGTAGGCCACCTAGGCTCTGTTACATGTCATGTCTGAATCTACCAGCGCTTCGAAAGGTGACATCTGCTGAGAAGAAACGCCGCAAGAAACTCAGCAGTAGGTCTTTTTTCAACTTTAGCAATACAGTTTTATCTAGAAACTAAAACAAAATGTGCAACATAAAAACCTAATGGGTACAAATTAATTCTAATAAATAACTAATAAGGGAGATGTATAGTCTCCACGTCTGGAAAAGTTAAGTGACTTAGAGATGTATAAAGTCTCTAAATATAAATATTAATAAAATAATATTACTATCTACACTATAACTAGCGGCTATATTTAGGTGACTGGGTCATACCATTTTGGTTGATTCGCCTGTTGTGTAAAACTTGTGTGCACTGACACCCAGTGCGACCATATAGGCGAATCAACCCCATAAGCCTTTTATAAGCTTCATGCGTCAGTTAATACATTCGGGCAGGCTACTTGCACCATGTAAACAGCTTGTAAGTAGATTACAAAGAGCGCGGGTGAAGATGTGCCGTTGCTGCGAAAAACCTGCTGCCGGCTTTCCTGGGATTATACCGGGACAAATTGATCTTTAATTAAAGTGACGTTTAAGTGACATTTATTTATAGGTTGACAACTAGTTGAGGGACATATATAACTGTTTAATTTCTAATCAAATGTTTGCGAATTCGGCCATTAGAGTCCTTGCCATTAGGTCCTTGAGTAGCTCTTCATACAAACGTAGGACAATTGTGGTTTGGACATTTTTAGCTAAATCGCATAGAAACTTTGCGAGAATATAGATAAAAACCGGCCAAGTGCGAGTGGAACTCGCGCACGAAGGCTTCCGTATCATTATCTATAATCAAGCAACGAAATCACGTTTGTTGTATGGGAGCTCCCATTAACTATTTGTTTTATTTTGTTTTAATAATTTATTTTTAAAGTGAATATATAACTAAATATTCTGTGAATATTTCAAGCGTCTACCGATTGCCGTTATCAATATTGAGCAAAAACGAGCAAAAAGATCACGTTTTTGTATGGGAGCCCCCTTAAATATTTATTTAATTCAAGTTTTTATCATTTGTTGTTATAGCGGCAACAGAAATACATCATCTGTGAAAATTTCAACTGTCTAACTATCACGGTTCCTGAGATACAGCCTGGTGACAGACGGACAGACAGACCGACAGACAGAGACAGAGGTCCCGTTTTACCCTTTGGGTACGGAACCCTAAAAGCACAAATCTAGGTTTTACATTACGAGTTTTGAGATATTTAACAGTTGTATATAATAAATGATTTTTAATTTTACATACACACCTAAAATTATCTTGTTTTTTAGATATACATTTTAGTTCAATCACTCAAAGTACATACCTCGATTGCCTTATACCTATATCCTTGCAAAGTTTCAATGCGATCCGTCTAAAAATATCCAAACCACAACTGCGGCTCTATTCGGGAACGCTAAGTGATTCTGTAGCGATTCTCGAGTGAGATTCCTCACCTCGCTCTTATGCGCTACGCGTCGTGCGGAAGAGTGGGATGAGAAATCTCGCTTACGAGTCGCTACAACATCACTTAGCGTTCCTGAATAGAGGCGCTGAACTACGTTTATATGGAGCGCTACTCAGGGACGGGGCTTTTAAATTGATTGAAAACATTTTCGAATTAGCCCCAGTGTTGACCTTAGTACTAACTATATCTTATCTTATCTTATCTTATCTTATCTTATGTTTTTCGTAACCTTCCCTTGCTGTCAGCCTAATGAAGTATATACAAAGTCATAATATAAAACTTTAATCTCATTTTATAACTTATCATTTAATCTTTATCTCTTGACCATCCTTCTTCCCTTTATCCTCATTCCTCCACTCTACTAATGATAATTCGTCTTTTGTAATCGTCTTGTACTGTCTGTGTCGTCCTTAACATGAATTTTGTTTGCTCTAGGTACTCCATCCGAACCTCCCTGAAATTAAAAGTATCATAATTTAGCATACTGAACATTCTCGCGACGTGTCTAAAGTCAACTTTGATATTGGCGAAATACATCTCGTCTACAAAACGGAGATGTGAAAGACACATGTAAAAAAAGAACTGCGTAGTTTACGGTTTTCCCTACACACTACAGTTTAATTACGATTTAACTGTACTGTTTATCTGTACAATTAAATCGCACAGTTAAAACTGAAGGTACGTTGCATGCTTGACATTAAATAATATTTAATGTTGAGCGTGGGTGATATATTCGCGCCACGATAAACCAACAGGTTTCTTGTAGCGCGTCATAATTATAAGTCTTTCTGTGAATTCTTTTGATGGTAAATAAAAAGAAATCGAATCAAATGCGAGTCGGACTCGCAAAGAGAGGGTTCCGGACTATAAACCATCGTCAGCCTATTTTATCCGAATGTAATGGACGGAAATTTGGTACATTAGAATAGAATAGAAAAACATTTATTCGGCGAAAACATCAACACAACATCTATACACAGTTACAGAGTTGGATGACCGAAACACAAAACGTATAGCGTTCATGCATGAATTTTGATTTTGAGAGTTAATTTTGGGGACAAATCAGAAAATTAAACACAAACTAGCCTCAAGTTCATCACAGGGCATATCAAATGAAAGGGCTCTTTATGAGAAAAACAAATATGCACTTTATAGTTTACAAATGCATTTATTAAAAGATATAAAAGAAAAATTACGAAAATCGAGGATTGCCCCCTACTAATAGGCCAAAAAATTTTGGAAAAAATGCGAAATACAGGGCCACTGATAGTTTACAGGAAAACGGAAACGAAAATGTCGTATATAATAAAAATTGACTTTATGAAACCGCGGACATTTTAATTATCATTTTGTTCATTTCGTATATCACCTGACACACGCTGTCAAAATCACAAAGTATATAAGTAGGAGTATTATGGCTAAATACATGGCCTAAAAAGACAGGCCGGCCGCCTGCGCAAATGAGAGTAATACCTCCATAAATTGTCTCGGAAGTGCGTCATCACGTCTTAAAACGAATGGTTTTGCGAATGGAATTCACCGAAACATACGGTTTGGTAATAATAATACACAGGAGAGTGCGTAAAAACCTAAATATTATTTTCAACCGTATTTTCTGCAAAAAATATCCCTAAGTCTACTTTTAAGGCAGAGAAACTGACCGCGGATGTGACGTCTATGTGACATAGTTGAAGGAATCTGTTTAACGATTCGCGCAGGCCTGGGGTGTGATTCTAAAATAAAACTTCGTTGATGATATAAACTACATGTTCAAGCGTGTGTTCAACCTTGGTCGTTTTTCGACGCAGCTGGCCATGGACGTGGATACCTGGCTCCCCATAATGCCTGCGAGCGCACGGGTCAATTTATGAGGGCCAGACAAAATGAGCGACGCGATTTGTAAGAGAATAACAGCTGTCTTGCTAGGCCATGGCTATAGTGGACCCGCCACAGCTTCGCCCGCGATATTTTCCTTACAAACTTTATCACCCCTTTTCACCCCTTTAGGGATGGGATTTCAAGAAATACCACCTCTAAAGCACTCGAGGAATATCTCCTCCTTTCAAACCTCTAGGACCACCCGTTTAGGCTGTGCGTTGTCTATAAGTGAGTCACGGTACTGTTTTATATGCATTGATAAAGCTCATGGGTACCGTAACAATAACCGTAGATATAACATACATACATTACACATTACATTAGGTACATTACATAATATTTTGGACCCTAGTTTAGATCTAGTCCTAAACCAAGATTCCCTGTACTACGAGTACTAAACAACGATACGAATATATAAAATAAATAATAAACATCCATGACTCGACTCGACTATAACCCTTATCCGGGTAGAGGCGTTTTATCGACCACATACTTGTATTTATAATTTCAACCTTAGAAAAATTGTATGATGCAAGTTCGATTGTATTTATGTAAAAAAACAAATGGCCTTTAAATGATTCCCTAGTAAGTGGCAAACATTAAAAAGAATGGAACCTACGGCTTTTCATACAAAAGGCAATAACGGTTTCCACCCCTTAAATCTTACCCGATTTTGACCAATTTTTGAACGGTCGCAGAAAAGAATCTAGGTCTATACGTATTTTTTTTTTACTATAAGCCATAAATTACGTTTGATTGTGTTTTTAGTATTCTCATACAAAAATGATTTTGACGATTATTTGACTTTGTTGATATTTAATCAATATTCAAAAACCTAGATTTTGTTCTGACTGACAACCTATAAAAAATTCGTCAAAATCGGTTAACATTTAAGGGGTGAAAATCGTTATCGCCTTTTGTATGAAAAGGGTGATTTTTGCCGTTGGTTCACAGTCCTCTTAAACTGTATTTGAATTTTACGTGGCACATCCGTATGTATGGGGCCCGCTTAAGTAAATAAATAAACATGAAAGGGGCGTGCAAAAACAATTGCCTGCGATTTTCTTTCATTGATATATCGTCAACGTAGACTACGCTGGATCCCTAAATAGCAAACTCAAGTCAGAGAGGTCAAATTAATGACAACTTCTTTATTTCAGAAGTATAAAACCACAAATTAGAAACGTCACAAATAACGTATTTTTTTCTGAGCATGAGTTTGTAATAGGATTTCTTAATAACATCGACAAATACCATATACCTACCTATATGTGAGAAGCAATTACAGACCGTTCCCTACGTTTGTTTCGATTTTCGATCAAGCTCAGTTATATAGTCTAAGAGCCGCAATTTTTTTTGGGTGTGGAAGTTTATGTTGCTGGCAACCTAACAATACTTATTGCCAAGTTACGGTGGGCAGGGTGTACCTAACGAAAAGACCGAGCGGCTGATATACTGCTCTCTTTTTTACAACTACCCTGAGAAAAGTTAAGAACCAGACAAAACTTAAACGACTCGAGAGACGAAAACACTCCATACACAAGACCTTATACAATAAAGAACACGAACAAGAAGACAGAAAGATTTCTTCAGTTGCCGACGATCCGCCTGCCGTCGAATTCCTTAGGTATTGAGAAAAACCGGGAACGTCCAAGCGAAATTGTAGCGACGCGCTAGCGAGATTCTCATCCCACTTTTCCGCACGATACGTAATGCGTAAGAGTGGGATGCGAGTCTCGCTCGCAAGCCGCGACAATATCGCTTGAATGTTCCCAAATAGAGGCCCTGTTTTCAATGCGTCAATAAAACACTTTTGCACTATAGAAAATTGCTGCTCATTAGCATTACGCGAATGCTTACTCAGAGTCAATTAGACGTAGTTACGCAGAAGGATCCATTCCCCACAGCTTGTATTGTGCTGGATCCTGTTCAATTTATAATCGATAAAACGCATTTATAATCGATACGAGCTTAAATCTCGTTTTGTCTTGAGAAGCTGCTTAGATATGGAAGATATTCTTACTATACGTTCGTGGGACTATTTCACATTTCACACGAACACACACATGTTCACACACACACATGCACGCACACACGCACATACATTTAGCGAGAGCAATTTAGCTTAAAACAAACAAACTTCGATTGTAATGTAGTTATTATTATTATTGTTTTCTTAGTATCTTTTATATAGTTCGATATCATATGAGTGTTAACCAGTAAGCTTCATGTTGTAAACCTTCTCACCGGTTACCAAGATAGGTACAGGCTCAGCCTAGTTTGGGGTCCACCGGATACCGATCAATGTAAGCATGTCTGTCTCAAAAAAAAAACATTTTTTTTTTTCAGTTTAAACGAATATGCATGTTGAAGACTGCTGTATGTGTTGTTGCAATGGATCTTAAAAACGATCATCTTCTGTGGAGCGCGCTTGTGCTTGAGTTAAAAAAAAAAAAAAAACCTTTGTTAACCTCGGGTTTGGCTGCGCCTGCAGCATTTTTTGCAACACGCTATTGGCTAGAAAAAAAAAGGAATAACCATTTCTTGCCGTTTGCTCTTTGACTAATACTGACTGAAACACAATTTATGATAATAAATTCTTCTAAACTTCGGCACAGGTGCCCCGTGACATGTTTTCGATACCCATTAATGCTTTAAAATATGGTCCGTATACGAAAATGTTGAGCATTTTGCTACTTATACTGACTTTAACACTTTCAGTGCCAGCCCAAAAAAATCCCACCCCAGGTGCAGAAAAATTGCCTCCATACAAAATTGCTATATCAAGAACCCGACCAGCGAGTCGTTCGGCGTGGCGATTTGTCGCCACGTCATGAAAATGAAAATGAAAATATTTATTTTGCAAGTAGACCACATGGGCTCTTTTACATGTCTGAAGCTACCAGCGCTTCGAAAGGTGACATCTGCTGAGAAGAAACGCCGCAAGAAACTCAGCAGTAAGTCTTTTTTTTTTTTCAACTTTTGCATTAGAGTTTTAACTAAAACTAACACATGAAAAGGGCAGCAAACAATCCTAATAGGTAAAAATTAATTATAATAAATAACTAATAAGGGAGATGTATAGTCTCCGCGTCTGGACAAGTTAAGCTACTTAGAGATGTATAAACCCTCTAAGGGTCATCATAATAATAATTAAAATAAAGAAATAAAGAAACATCTAAATTGATTACCTAATCTAGGTTAAATGGAGATGTAGACAGTCTCCACGATCAAGTATAAAGCAGGAGATGTAAGGTCTCCAAATATCAAAATAATAATAATAATTTGAAATAAAAATATTTCATGTCCTAATAATTCAAATATGGAAAAAGTTTTCGGCAATGAATTTGTTAAGGCAACGTGCTGTACTTCAAAGAATTGCCAAATTCTTGGTTCAGTGTTAGTATACAGAATGACTCTTGAGACCTATTCCGAAATGATCTAGGTTCTCTCTAAAAAAAATCCATTCCAATTTGAATAATAAACAGACTCAATATGAAATGATACGTTTTATTCCTAAGTGAATTTCCGCGAACCAAATAACCATACGTTGTTTGGAAGCTGAACGAATCAGGTGTTCGAATTCACAACTGCCGATGCCTGGTGTCGATTAGTCATTGGTTGTTGATTTAGTTTACGTAAGTGATAGATTAGGAGGCAGTTAAAGAAAACCCACTTGGTTTTATTATGTACCTTACATTCCTAGAATACGAATATCGCATCCGGGAGATGTTGCGTTTCGATCAAATACGAACATAAATTTATTTCTCATACATGATGTATGAATGAACAATTTAAAGTTTACGACTAGCAAAATATATTCTATGCTATAAATATAACACATCATTTATAGGAAACAAATTTAACATGCAACTTTCGACTAAACGCGACGTCACCTCTCTACCAGACTTTCTTTTCAGTATTCTAGAAACCCTCTGGAACACTATAAAAATCATTCGTTTCATAACAAAATCATGCTTTTTAGGGTTCCGTACCTCAAAAAGAATAAACAGAACCCTTACAGGATCACTCGTGTGTTTTTCTGTCTGTCTGTCTTTCCGTCTGTCACAACCAATTTGCTCCGAAACTACTGGACCGATTGAGTTGAAATTTGGTACACATATGTAAGTCAGTGACCGGAACACGGAATGTGTAACGTAAATAATTTAATTTTAAACATGAGAGCCACTTTTGAGGGGTAAATTAGTAATTACATTTAAAAAAAAAATTCAAACAAAGCAAAAATTGTGACTTGTGAGAATTTTAAATTTTTATTTTTCGAATTTTAAAATAGTTTGAAAGTTATTTAGGAAAGTAGGCGAAAATTGACCATTCCCCTCCCCAGTTCTTCACGGAACCCTCTCCACGCGAGTTTAACTCGCATTTGTCTCGTTTTTTTTGCACTACCTCCTACTCTATAAGTGGTGTGATCACGCGCAAGGCAGTGACCTATAGAAGCATGCAAGCACACGTGCCTGATAAGACCAGTTTGTTTTATTGAACGATCAAATGTCGTAACCTTAGTATGACTATTAAAAACGAATTAGCCTTGAGACTTATTTATTGAAGAAATAGAAATTGATACCGCAAAATAATGCATGAAGATCCAGGGCTCCCGGTTCACGTTACTGTCTCACGTATTATACCAGACGTCGTGACATCTTCTAGTTTACAGTTTAATTTAAGTTATGGTTTTAATTAAATAGTTTAAAGTACGTTGCGAGCTAAACTTTTTACTTTGTTTTACAGGTGGAGTTAAGCGACGCGTACGCTCCTGCTAGGAGCCGAGCCATGTCAAGGTCAACTGTTAAGTATAGTGGCCGTCAATCAAAGTGACAACTGGGGCCAGAAACCGATTAGAATTGTGCTATCTCTTTCGCACTGACCTGACTTGCACCGGCGATCCCTGGGTCTCAATGGGCGTACCTACTGTGGTATATACTTAGATTTGTATAAAACTGTAGACATCATTGGGTCCAATTCGAAACGGTGTCTTCTAAATTTAAAATCTCATAAACTTAAAATAAGAAACGTCAAACTCGATTTTGTATGGCACCAAGTTGTCAAAACCGAGTTTGTTTTTTCTTATTTCAAGTTAAGCTACTTTTAAAATTAGCGAACACAGTTTCGAATTGGCCCCATTGTTACTTATATGTGTACTGTTAAAAAAAAAAAACCTTACCTAGTTATTTGCTGGCTCTTCTCAGTAGAGGATTTTTTTCCAAACCGGTGGTAGATTCATTCCTTGACCTTCATAAGAGCTTGTAAAAACCTACATTGAATAAAGATAGTTTGACTTTGACTTTGACACTTGCATGGTCTTACGGAGTGTGACTCACATCTGCAGGGTCGCGTAGTGAAGGAAAGCAAGGAATGTTTTATTGCCCCAGTCGTCACTTTGGCTGACGGCCACTATAATACGCGTCGTTAAAGTGCACCTTTATGAAGAACCCGAGAGAAGTTATCGGAAAAAGGGAGTACGCGGAAGAGCTAAAAAAATAAGGAAACGGAGACTGAAGTGGTGAAGCTGGCCACATCTGCTGAAGCACCGATGGCCGATGCAGCAGTACTTACTTGACTAATGCGCATTGCGCTTTACTCGCGAACGAAGATTCGCCTGCCGCTTAGAAAACCGGTTTGTGCTAGTATAACAGACAAGACAGACAGTACACACACACACACACAACACGGACAGGAGTGTAGACCATGAACGAACGTGATTCTAAATCAATCTTTTTCTTCCCCCTTAGAGAGAGAGCTCTCTCTTTGCGTCCAGCCATCCCTGCTCAAAGTTTCTCCGTCACAATGCAACAGGACAACCTATGTAGGTAGAGTCAGCGTCAATAATTATAGTTCACATAAAATAAAAAACCCGCTCTTGTCAGTAACTCACACAAAACTACAAAAGACCCTCAACACCAAGATAATGTATTAAACTCGTCAAAACAAACCAAATGAGTCCAAACTCAAGTGGTTTACTGGTAGTCATTGAAGAGTTCCACTATCCACCTCCTGGCTGCATGGTTAGATCAGCTCGATGGTACCAAATTATTGTATTGTCATGCTAATTGCATACACTTGCAAAGTTTCAAATCGTTATGCTTATTAGAAGTAGGTTAAAATTTACTTCTACAATTTCATAACATTTTAAGTTAGCTAAAAATATAGCGTGTTTAAAATATCTACTCAGTTTAGTACTTGCCCACTCTTACGCCCGTATTAAGTCTGCTCAAGTAAAGTTTCTATTTGATAACGATATTAGTCTTGTGCACAGACTATTAATAACATGAGGGCATAAGTTGGCACTTACAAATACATCATAATACATCACCATCATCATAAATCAACTTAGAGCGACATGGTTGTCAAATTCGTAACGTTTTGAACCTATGACATGATCGTTATGAGCAACATAAATTATATTATGTTGTTTGTACAATCGTAGTTATTTAACACGCCATTTACATGAAAAGATTAAAAATCAAAAATGCGACTTGTGGGCAAGCCATAACGTGTTTCTCTATCACAACAACAACAACCGACAATATACCTGTGACTACCCCGCCTGGGATTACAATCGTGATCACGCTGCATATTAAAAGTGATCTCCGAACTATTGAAAACAAAACGATCACATTAAATATGTGTCTTAAAAATATTATGTCATGGCAACCAAGGCTAAAGCCACACTGAACGTGGCACGCGTAGAGGCAAGATATCTTAATAGGAGCGCACGTAAAGTCTGTTCGCCGAAAGTTGATAAATAATATATTGATATCGTCTTGAAATAGCGACTGTTGCTTACCTATCGCAAACTGTATGACGGGTGTTGCTTGTCGCCGCGCGTACTGAGTTTCGTGGTACGAGGCACGCAGTTGTTATCAAGCGCGGCGGCGTGCCCGGCGGTCAAGCGCGCTTGCGGTGGCTATATTGCGATACCGTTCTGGAATATACTTCGAGTGTGTCGTGTGCTGTTTTAGACGAAGCAATTGAACGTTTCATAATAAACGTCACCGACTCTGATACTTCCTCGGACTGAGACTTCGTCATGGTCGTCGTCCGATGACATGCCAGCAATGGGACATATACAGGCTATTCAATAATTATATTCTATGAAAAAAATATAGTTTTTCCCTTTAATTTTTTATTATCATCGGTAAAAATAATTAGTGGGCTGCTATTTGTAATCAATAATTTAGGAACCGTGATTTTTTTTTTATCTACTCTCGTCGAACAGATCCCTTCGGCCGTTAAAGAAACCGGAGTTTGGAAGCGAGTTTCTTAAAAGGCTTTTTTTATACCTCTACGTAAATGGTTTCCTATAAGTCTTTTTTATACCTCTACGTAAATGGTTTCCTATAAGTCTTTTTTATACCTCTACGTAACTGGTTTCTTAAAAGTACTAAGTTAGCATGTGCATTTAAACGCGCGGTGTGGCCAGCGCCACAAATTGCTCCTTTGATAAACGGGATATCAGGAAACCACATCTGTCTCTGTTCAAACAGAAAGTCTACTTTTAACTTGTGCAGTCAAATGAAACTCTAACAAACCAAACTGCTATTAATAGTCACTGGGAGCTGAAGGAAAAGCAATATTGAACCGGATTTAAATTTAGTATCCGAAGTAGCAAAGTTTTATCACTATGCAATACACAAAAGCAGCGAATATACCAGCTGTATTTCAATATTGGACATGAGTGAGTATGCTCTATCTGTTATGCAAAATCAAATCAAAACGTTTTATTTGCAAACATAGGTAGTACATTCAAGTGGTGTTGTTTATAGTTTTATCGCTATGTTTTACCATTCAGCATGTAGACATAAAATTATTTAAAATTAGGCATAATACAATAGGACAATCCAAAGTTTTACGTTTGTGTATAAAGTGTTATAACTACTTACAATTTACACAGAGAAGAAAAATAAAATACAATTTACGGATGATTAATGTCACGGAGACTATCTTAATGTCTTAAAGGTATAAATAATGTCATGTAGTTAATTTGGCCAAAATGTAATGAAATGTATGCCAATACCGGGAATCTGATGAGAACAAAAGCTTGTATCGCGATGAACTTCGCTTTCGTTGCCACACTTCCATCGTGCGTATTGGACGTACTGTCAACTGCAAGCGGCGAAGTATTGTTTACGATTTGATGGTTGTTTACGATGGATTGGAGTTATGACAGAATCTTGGAATTCATCCATTGCCGCCTATTCTTCACTTTTTTCTATTTTTTATTTTGCACAAAGTCAAAAAATAATTGTTGAGCGCCATGAATTACAGAGCGACAGCTTCGTCCATTTTTCCGCGATAAACTCTGCGGTATTGCTCTCTATAGCAGTGTGGCCATGCACATTCGCCGTAGTCTGCAGACGAAGTTTTATCGCGATAAATCTATCGCGATGTGTAGCCGTTAGTAATAGAAAAGACATAAACAATATATACTGCCGTATAATAATAATAGTAAATTATAAATGCCGTAACATTTTCGCCTGTATTGCCAATGTTAAATAATATTGAATATTCGAAAAATATGAGGTTTTGCGTTACAAAGCAACTGTATAATCATCTGTAAATAAATCACAGGTGAGGTGACTTTGCCAAAAAGATCTGCCGACGCCGTTGAGAAATCTCTAGAGCTTTGTTGCCTGTCACCTCTGTAGTGTCTTATCATGTGGTGAAGGTTACTTAGATATTTCGTCGTTCCATTTGTATACGCACAAAATATTTAAAATTTATGACACAGCGTTAGGTATATATACCTTTAGATGTTTTCCATTTGACTATTTTATCAAATAACAGAAAGAATAATTTTTTGAATAATTTAAAACTTTTTTCATTGTTTATTACGTAAGAAAGAACGCAGAACAAAGGTTGAGATTTGGCGTAGCCGAAACATTTAAGTAAATCTTTTTATAGAAATATGTAGGTACCTACTAGTCACTTATCACTTTACGCACGTTAAAGGATTTTTAAAAACAATTATGTATAGAGGTTAATAACGAAAACCCTATTCAGAAAATTACCTAAAGTAAAGCACGTATCAGTCAAATGCACTTAGTTAACTGGAATTGCTAAGATATTATATTTTATCTACACCCATATCATAAAACCTCCATAGTGTAATCAAAAACCGTAGGAAATGACCACCATTTTGACAACCAATTAGGTAAAACGAGTGCTGCAATGTTATTCCCGTATCGTTTTTAGTATAGAAATGAGATTACACTTGGAACAGCTGTGGCAAGTGGGTCTCTATTCTAGTATCCATAGATATTAAAACAGTTATTGATACGAACCGTCAATTCAGTATGTTTTTTTAATATAAACTGCACAACATTTGATCTCGAGTGACATGAGAATAGAGACTTCATTCGTATGTCTATGATTTTAAAAAAATGGTCTTGACGGAGGATCGAATTGCCGCCATTATGTTGGTGTTTTGCTGAACGAAAGTAGAATTGTTGTTGAATTGAATAGAAAAAGTTGTTTGTAATTTACATTTTAGTTGAAAATATGAATAGTAGTCTTCTCGGAGTGTGTGATGTGAAAATGCGCCGGATATCGGAAATATGCAGCCACGATTGCAACAAATAACTTGTTGCCAGAAAATATTGTTTCTGAACCCATCATGGAGGATTTATAATATGTGTGTAGATAAATTTATGTATGCAACTCTGCATAATTTGGCCTTAAAACACACGTGCGATCTTATTATGAAACTCGCTTAAAAGCTCGTTTCATAAAACCGCACTAGTGTTTTAAGGCCTATCATTATGCAACCGTAGCATAAACTACTAATATGATATGCTTATTAAGTTGCGCAAAGATGGTCGCGTTGTAAAAAAAACCATACTTACCCGACGTCCTCGCGAACCACTTCCCAGCACTTTTTCATGGCGTATTCGTTTCATGACCAACGCTCGGCCATGAACGACCGTTACCATGAGTTGCGCAAACTGCTCTCGCTAGCGTAAACTATCGCTCGGTCACTTTTACTTGTATCTGCAAGAAGCAGCATTTTCGATAGATTTCGATAGCGAGAACGGACTGCGTAAGCTCATGGTAATGATAGAGGATCCTGTTGGCGCTGCCACGGGCCCGCGCCAGCAGGGAGGCGCACCGCTTGCGGATTATGGCATCGAAGCCGCCGGTCCGCGCCTCCGCGAACATCCTGGACGCGCTACAGCGAACAAGCCGAACAAGCCGCCGATACAAGTAAAAGGGACCGAGCAATAGTTTACGCTAGCGAGAGCGGTTTGCACAACTCATGATAATGTTACAGGAGTGTGATTCTCTAAATAATAATAATAAACTATTTATTTCAGGCATCAGTGGCCCATACATAAATACCTTACAGACTAACATACATATTAAAACATACCCCGGAAGCGCCTGAACACAACATCCTTCGGCCAGAAGTCCGGACACGTGACGGTCTCCAGCAGTAGCCTCGGCACGCGCACCACAAACGAGCTGAAGTGCACGTATTGGCGCGATCGTAGCTGGAATACCCTCAGGGAGTAGCCGGACTTCTTGCGGACATACTCCACCACGTCGTCATCTGTGTTGGAGTAGTGCAGGCGCGACACGTACAGCGCCGTGTTCGGTGTGGCGGCTCGCAGGCCGGAGTTGGATTCCGGCTCTGCAGTACCACACAGCCTCTTGCAAGGCTTCCTGCCTTGCTCTTTTTCTGCAAAATAACACTTCGTTCATAGACCAACCGGCGAGCGTAACTTGACCCGTCAGTGCGTATAAAGTACACGTTCGCGCGTGTATTCGACCTTGGTCAAATTTCGATGCATTCAGCCACGGACATAGGTTCCTTACTCCACATATTGCCTACGAGTGTGCGGGTCAATTTATGATTGTCGGACGACATAGCTGACTTTTTGTCAGACACATGTAATTACATAACGCAGCAAGTCATACAATACCAACTTTTAATTTGCTTAGAGATGTTATTTCAAAACAATTCTCTAAGAAGTTACTATTTTTACACGAATAATATCCGTGGCTCGCCATGTCTGATTTGAAAGGGTCAGAAGTCATACTACAGACAATAATGATAAGGCAAGAAGTTATTTCTGGCTCGTGTCACAAATATTTTGTCAGTCAGTTTGAAATAAATAACAGAGGATAATGGGCATCAAATATACCTACATAACTAGCACATAATAGGTGCTTCGCAAGTTATTATTCACTTCACAGACACTTAAAGTGTATCATTATATCTTTGCGTAGTTGCACTAAAGTTTAAAAGAGGAGGTTAAGAACCTCCTCTTCTTTTGAAGTCTGTTATTATTTTTTATCATTCTGTTTTGTGTTTTTTTAGGGTTCCGTACCCAATGTATTTGTATTTTTGTATTTGTTTATTCAATAACAATGTACATTGTGTATGAAATTCACTAATAATAAAAATAAATAAGTGATTAGGTATATCATTTAAATTTCAATTAATTAATAATGTCACAGGTAATACTTAACATATATACAATATTTTATTTTATTTTATATCATTTATTCGAAAAAATTCATCAGTGGAGTAGTAGCATTTTTCCAACACAAGTGACCTTATTTTGTTTTTAAATATATTAGGACTACTTACACTTTTAAGATTGCTCGGCAGTTTGTTGAAGTTGAACTACTTTCAAATTCGGTTTTATTTTACACGGCAGGTCTTTCCTCCTAGTACTCTCATATTTCATATTTATAAAGATGTTTAACGAGATCAGTAAGTAGAACCAGGATATAAAGACAGGGAACTGTCAGTATCTTTAACTTTTTAAAATGGTCTTTACAGGATTCAGTTTGCGGAATGCGTACCATAGTTCGAAGGGCTCGTTTTTGCATAGTGAAAGCTTTTTGCATGTTGTAGTTATAACTATGTCCCCAGAATTTAACACTGTATCTAGGCTTAGACTCAACGAGAGCATGAGTGATAACGGGACCCTATTACTAAGGCTCCGCTGTCTGTCTGTCCGTCTGTCTCCAGGCTGTATCACATGAACCATGATAGTTAGACAGTTGAAATTGTCACAGATGATGTATTTCTGTTGCCGCTATAACAACAAATACTAAAAAAACAAACGTGATTGTTTTACTCGTTTTTGCTCGATATTGCTAACGGCAACCAGTAAACGCTTGAAATATTCACAGAACATTTAGATATATATTAACTTCAAAAATAAATAATTAAATTAATATAAAATAAATAAAAACAATAAACGTGTATTTTTTTTTCCTTGATTATAATGACTTGCACTTGGCCGGTTTTTACTTCATAACTTCGACATCTGTGAACCGATCTGGACAAAAAAAATGTATTCGACAGGCCTAATTCCAGATTGTTCCAGCAAAGGTCGATGTTGGAGTCTTATATCATGGGATCCATGAGGAACCAACAGAAATCTTCGAATTTTAGGAATTGTAGGAAAACATTTTGCCATTTGCTAAGATAACTGATATTTGCACTAGCTCAGCATTATTTGGTTAAGCGAGAGTGATGATGGGCTCCACGGATGGCATCATGGAACTCTTCCATGATAGGCAGTTAACGGGTAATAATGGCATTTCCTTTCCATTGTTGCTAAGGAATATATTCTCATTAGAATGCATCTAGTAAATTATAACTTATAGTGGGGTTCGCTTAAGAACTCATTAATGCCTGGTTTACATTATTATAGCGCTGGACTGGAATGGACCGGACTGGCGATATCGTTTACATGATTCCAGTCATTTAAAGGCTGTCGAATCCTCAACACTAACGTGACACACGTATTTCCTGTAAAAAAAACCTGTCAGCACTGGAATGGCACTGGATTGGCCGTCTACATGATTCCAGTTGCACTGGAATGGTCGTACTGGATTCAAAAGCAGACCGCCAATCCAGTTTCTGCACCGGATTGCTCACTGGATCCAGTACATTCCAGTGGGGGTTTACATTATTCCAGTTGCAATCCAGCACTGGATTGGCCGTCTACATGATTCCAGTTGCACAGGAATGGTCGTACTGGATTCAAAAGCAGACCGCCAATCCAGTTTCTGCACCGGATTGCTCACTGGATCCAGTGCATTCCAGTGGGGGTTTACATTATTCCAGTTGCAATCCAGCACTGGATTGGCCGTCTACATGATTCCAGTTGCACTGGAATGGTCGTACTAGATTCAAAAGCAGACCGCCAATCCAGTTTCTGCGCCAGATTGCTCACTGGATCCAGTGCATTCCAGTGGGGGTTTACATTATTCCAGTTGCAATCCAGCACTGGATTGGCCATCTACATGATTCCAGTTGCACTGGAATGGTCGTACTGGATTCAAAAGCAAACCGCGAATCCAGTTTCTGCACTGGATTGCTCACTTGATCCAGTGCATTCCAGTGGGGGATTACATTATTCCAGTTGCAATCCAGCACTGGACTGGAGTAATGTAAACCGGGCATTACGGACAACAGTCTGTGCATTCTGATTACAATATCTTACAAAGTTCGATGAGCAGAAGACATAATGTTATTGTTATTTGTTAATATTGTATGTAATAAGGATTTTAACATAATATTCAGTGAAAGGGAACAAGCAAAACTCACTCCTAAAATCCTTTGAAAAGTAAGAAATAATTAACTGCGCGTCTATTCGTGAACGCTAAGTGATTTTGTGGCGATTCGTGAGCAAGATTTCTCATCTCGCTTTTACGCATCGTCGTGCAGAAGAATGGGATGAGAAATCTCGCTTACGAATCGCTACAGAATCAATTAGCGTTCCCGAATAGAGGCGCAGCAGCTCAATTACGTAGCACAATTGGTATCGGTTTGGCTCGAAATGCAAACCAATTTTGTCTTCACTCGATGTAAATAAGGGTACAATTGGTTTACTTTTCGCGATAGCGATATCAATTGGTGTTACGTAATTGAGCAGCGGGTCTTCGTTATTCAATTATCTAGAAAAGTCTGATACGAGTTGGTATATTGTTAATTAAGTGATAAATTAAATATATTGAAGTCACTGGCAAGTCAATTAGATTTATATCTCTCATACTGCGTTAATTTACTTGAGGCTGATTTCGATAAATTTAATCAATCACTTAATTAACAATTATCTGTCGTTTTAATTACCTAGTAAGTGAATAACGCAGGCTTTTCAGTTATTTCTTACTTTTCTCAGGGTTTTTGGAGTCAGCAAAATAGTAGTTTATGCAACGGTTGCATAATGATAGGCCTTAAAACACTAGTGCGGTTTTATGAAACGAGCTTTAGCGAGTTTCATAATAAGATCGCACGTGTAACACTAGGGAGTTATGGCTTTCAACGCAACTCCCGCTGACGGCGGGGCCCATAGAGGAGTCAAATCGGCTATAGTTGCTCTATACGCCTGCTTATAATAACAGCCTTTCCGAGCAAGTGTGATGAAAAAAATATTACGATGCCACTGCCCTTGCGGTCAAATTAATATGAGCTACTATATTGTAGCAAAATAACTTGCGATATCACTTTGGCAATGTCGAATAGAGGCCCAGGTCTCGTTGAACTTTAATAAAAACTTGTATGATAAAAACCCTAAGCAAACTTGCATCGACGTCAACGTCTACATGATTAAAAACCGGAGAAGTGCGAGTTAAACACGCGTGGACAGGGTTCCGTACATGATTATCTGAAATTTCCTATGTTACTTTAAACACCATAGACTTCTTAAAGGTTTTCATGTAAACTATTAGCTATAGGTAAATAACTATTTTCTGTATTTCTTTCAAAATGTTAGGCCCAGTATGAGATAGATATTTATTTTCGGACATAATGGTCAATTTTCGATTCTGAAAAAATTTAAGATTCTCGCAACAAGCCCTTTCATTTGGTATGTCACACGATATATTTTGAAGAACTTTTTTTTATTTACTAATTTACCCCCAAAAGAATAAAGCAAAAGAAAGAAAAGAAAGAAAGAAAAGTGGTTCCCATGTTTACAATTAATTAATTTACGTTACAAGTCCGTGTCGCGGTCACCGACTTACATATGTGTGTCAATCGGTCTATTAGCTCGTTTCGGAGCAAATTGGCTGTGACAGACGGACGGGCAGACAGACACACGAGTGATCCGATAAGGGGTCCGTTTTTTCCTTTTGAAGTACGGAGCCATAAAAACCTTCTCATGCATTAAGCAACAAGAAAAAATTTAAACATCTGTCGAGAGCATGTCGGGGCATGCTCAGTGTACGGGTTACGTAGCTTTTATAAATCAGAAAACTATAACTAGTTTTCTATTCAAAGTTATTTAGTTTGATGCGGGTATTTTATATGGATTTCAGAGGTATTACTCATGAAGCAATAAAGTCTACGTCATGATATTATTCAGGTTTTTTAGTCTTCTAGCTGTAGGTGGTGGGAACACGGAAACTCCAATAGAAATGACACCTTTGCTTAACATGTATAAGAACTACCGTAATTTACTTTATCTTCATACATACATAGGTACATAGCATCACGCCCGAAATCCCTAATGGGGTGGGCAGAGCCACAAGACTACTTGTGGCCACGTTCGATTAACTAATTAGTCCTAAGATGGTATGATGAAGCGTATGGTGACAGGTGATCAGCCCATCGCCCATGCAGATAGTCCACCATGTTGGAGAGGACCCGTCCCTTAGTCGACTTTTACGACATGCCAGGATGATAAGGATCTGCACGCATTCTATGTTATTTCTTCACTCCCAGTTAGCAGAGGAGTAATATCTTCATGCGTGGGAGAAATATTAATAATCGTACAATATTTTAGCTTTTTATCTCAAATAGTCTTCGAGTAAAGCTTTGCAATACAGACAGATAGATAGACGGACGAACAAGGCGAAACTATAAGGATTCGTAGTACGACTACGGAACTCTAAAACAACTATTAACAAGATTGAAAGCTGCAAAGCTTGCTAGTAGAATATTCAATGCATTCTTTATTGGAAGTTTGAGTTTTTTTTCTTCCAGTCGGAGTGAAAAGTGACTGTTGAAGTCCGGAGTAAAACCCAATCACACTCGATTTATAACCTAAATATCTCGTGTGAAATAGCTCGTTTTTAGTCCCTTGTTGAATCAAACTAATTATATTTTTTTGCGAAAATAGAACTGAACCTGTCTGCAACTTTAAAACCGGTGTCGTTGCACTTTGATAAAAACTTGTATGATAAAAATCATAATCCATTTTTTTGACTAACGTCCTAAAAATCTTTGGCCAAAGGCAAAAACCATCCGACAAATATTATTATTGACATTTTTTCGTCTGTTTGTTATTTATATTAGGTCAAATATAGGTTATTTTTTAGGGCCCGTACCTCAAAAGAAATAAAGGAACCCTTATCCGTCCGTCTGTGTGTCAAGACCTTTTTCTCAAGAACGCGTGGAGGTATCAAGTTGAAATAAATATCAATTTCCTAGAGCAGTGAAAAAATCAACCTTCTAAGTCACCGCAATCAAAAGATACGGCCGTTTATGCCACATATTTTGATAGTTTATAAGTGAAAATCGCAATATTGATCATTTTATCAATAGGGAATATGAAAATTATAATGAGTTTTTAATTATATCTTTTGAAAGAAAATGAAAATAAATGCATGTAAGAAAAAAAGATCATACGATCTAAGTCATTATTCACGTGTTTTAAATATTGTTTTTTTAGTTCTAAATAATTAGATTAAAATTAATGTCATTTTTTATGGGCAAATGATACCGTGATTACGTCAATACGTAGATTGAAATTTATTTGAAAGCTGTCATCGGGCAAACGCATAAAAAACGAACAGGTTTCGGACAAGTGAAATTCGGAGAAAATATCTGTTGATAGGTTACCCATAATTTCCCGTTCATTTGGCAACAAGAACGAGTATATTTGCCAGTTTTCTGGTATCCGACGCATCATCTAGCTGCATTTTAAATATTAAAATCTCCCATCAAAAAAATATTTATTGTAGTCAGATTTTGCAAACAAAAAGAAGTGAGTGCGTCATTCAAATTGTCTACGTCAAGTCAAGATTAGACCAGTTAGAAGTGCCGAGTGCGTCATTCGACTGGTCAGTCTACTAGTTCCAATGTTGGACACCGAAGATTAAGCTCACAAGGTCATTTCCCACCAGACACTGGTGTTTGTCTTGAGGTCTAGTCGTTTATGTGCCTTTGTTGTTTGCAGACATAGGTAATTCTCTATTACCCAAAAGGATTATATAGATTACATCACTACTGGGAACAAAAAGTTTAAGAAATCAGAATAAGAAATGATTTATTGTATAACTGTGTACAAAATGGTGGATTTATACATGTGTAAAATGTAGACTATACTGACAAATAATTAAACCTTATTTTATTTTTAAACACTACACTTGATCTTGATAAGGTTAAAATTATTTTAAGTTGTAGAAAACCTTTTCAATAAGTAAGTTATATAACTTTTAGATTTAAATTTATTCCCATCCAATATTTTAATCGCTAGTGGAAGTTTATTGATTATTCGTATTGCGGAGATAAAAACACTGTTTCTATACATTGTATTATTAACTTTCGGAAGCAATAAATCGTATATTTATTGTATAGGTACGTAAGTTTTTTCTCCGTAAAGATCTTTTAATAAAATATTCGGCATTTTTTTCGCAAATTGCCATAAATAAGTGTAACTTTTTGGGGATATCCCGAATTGCAAGCAATAAATTGCCAAAACAATTGCTTCAAAGCAAGCACCTTAAAGGCACCTTTTAAACACAATATAATATAGCCCGTAACTATAACTACTCTAACTACATGCGTTAGAAGAAGACGCCAATAGTTGATTTAGAAGACTAGCTTTTGCCCGCGACTTCTGCCGCGTGGAAATCGTTTATCTCGCACAGCGCCATCTACCGAGGAGTATTAGGTATAAAGATTCCTGAATTCCTGTGTCATTCTCCGGCCTTTCAACTATAGCCATGCAAAAGAATTAAGTCAGTCCGTCGCACCGTTTTAACGTAAAAGAGTAACAACAACCCATCCTACTAATATTATAAATGCGAAAGTTTGTGTGTGTGTGTGTGTATGTTTGTTACCTTTTGACGTTAAAACGGCTAGATGGATTTCGATGAAATTTGGAATGGAGATAGCTTATACCCTGGATTAACACATAGGCTACTTTTTATCCCGGTAAATTGAAAAGTTCCCGAGGGAATAACGATAATCAAACTCTACGCGGACGAAGTCGCGGGCACAGCTAGTTGAAATATATAGTAAGGAACTGCTCAAAGCAATTCTCGCGATGCTTGCTTTTGAGGTGTCAGAACGCGAATCTGACACCATCGCAGGTTCAGTCGCATGTCAACCACCATCCATGATACCCATTTAAGTGACACTGTTATAATGGAAAAAAATATGCTCCCGCATCGTGCGGTTGAGGCTGCAACACCACCGACCCCACCGTCCACAATGAATATGATAGCGTGTGAATCAAGCAATATTAGACTTTTGTATGTATGTCGTAAGAACTAAGACATCATCAATAGGATGTGGGTAAGCCATGGCGCTGGCGTTTGATAACCTACTATGAGACTTGTTACACGAAATTGTACTGAGACATATCCTTCTTTTGAGATCTTTGCAACAAACACACTTTCGTATTTATAGTTTTGGTATAGGTATCTCTATATAACTGTTAGTTACAAACAAAACAACAATAATGGACCTACAATAATAATCGCTAATGATATTGAAAGTTTATAAGCTATCGATCATTCTGTGAACTCAAGACATCCTTCGGGTTTTCCAACCGCAAGCGCATAAATCACAGTTGATGTTTATCTACTTAGATCACAGATGACTAGCCCTTCTCTAATAAATGACGCGCGCGGCACGCCTCTATACTAATTTAAATAACGACGCAGTCAACAGCTAAACTAGAAAAGCTGCGGCTCTATTCTACATTAGTCCAGACGCGGAGACTATACATCTCCCTTACCTATTACTCATTTATTAGAATTAATTTGTACCCATTAGGTTTGTTTCTTGCACTTTTGTGTTAGTTTTTAGATAAAACTGATCAAGTTGAAAAAAGACTTACTGCTGCGTTTCTTGCGGCGTTTCTTCTCAGAAGATGTCACCTTTCGAAGCGCTGGTAGATTCAGACACGTGAAAGACCTCATGTAGCCTACTTGCAAAATAAATATTTTCGTTTTCATTTTCATTTTCATTACCAAAGTAATAATCCATACTTATTTTACTAGTGGCTCTGTCAGCTGTAGACCTAGCGAGTAAATACGTTTTTTTTTCGTCTCCAACCCCCATGTCTCCATTTAAAAAAAATCGGAAAACTGAATCGACAAAAAAAATCCATATAATTATCGGACCTGCTCACAAAATTTCATGAGAATCGGTTGAAAACGACCAGAAAATAGCCGGACATCCGCCGGACATACGAAAGCATTTTTTGCCCAAGTTGAAACGCGTGCGCGTTCGCGTTCGCTCGGTCAATAAATGCGAAAGTAACTCTGTTTGTGAGTCCTGTTTCTCTTATAGTGAGAAGGATTGGACACGCCCCACGTGGACCCAATACGGATTGGGGACTTTACCCACATTTTTGAATGAGTTATTCCCAATATTACAAACAAATTTTATATATTACCGCTCTTAGTAATACTGGGTATTTCTGCCTCACTATTTCTACCGGCTATTTTTATATGGTATATAATTTATAATGAACAGACGCAGTGGCGGACCCTCGGCGCGCGAGTCAGACTCGCACGCGACCGGCTTTTCTTTCTATCGCATCGCTTTCATCAAATCGTGTCTTTGAAATAGTTAGGTTTTCAATAATGTAAAGAATATTTTATTCGCTTTGCCAAATCAAATAGTTTTTATTAAAAAACTGTTGGAGTTAAACCGATTGACTTGGTCTTGACAGCGCCTTAACTTCTGTGTCCAACATTGGTACGTTAGTATTATTATCTATTCTGTGACATTGGTACCACTAGGACGACCAGTTGTACAAATGACGCACTTTGCACATTTAATGCAATGTAAATATCACACAACGGCCCAAATTTAGATTCGTAAACATCAGACGGACACAATACCCCAAAACAAAGACAAGTAAAGCGTGTTCACGGAAAAAAACAGCGGAAAAACACTATAGCCATTCATAGGAATTGACTAAAAAAGCAGCTTGCCTCTCTTTGTTAGAATATATATATATATAGAAATATTCGCCATTGATTTTATGCTTTATTATGCTCGGAAGGCTTTGGATTTGCTTGATAAGGAAAACGGCGAATAAGCAAATAAATTATAGTTTAAACAAAACTAAAAATCACGCTTTAATAGCACACCGAACTAAAAAGTTGAAAATAGTTTTTTTTTAACTATAATTTACACAACACCTAAAAAAACACGCTCTTGTCAGTAACGCACTAAAAAGTACAAAAGACCCTCATCACTACGGTATACCTATTGGACTCGTCAAACCAAACCTAATGAGCCCAAACTTGAGGGGTTTACTAGTAGTAATTGAAGAGTTCCACTATCCACCTCCTGACTGACAAACCAGGTCAGATCAGCTCGATGGAACCAAATTATTGTATTGTCATTTAAATTGCAAACCAAATAAGCCCAAACTCGAGGGGTTTACTAGTAGTCATTGAAGAATTCCACTATCCACCTCCAGGCTCCATGGTCAGATCAGCTCGATGGTACCAAATTATTGTATTGTCATCCGAATTGCATACACTTGCAAAGTTTCAAATATTTACGACAATTAGAAGTAGGTTAAAATTACGCTGAAAGATTCCATTACATACATACAGCGGCCTTAACATGCATGGCACAAAGATAAATTAGAACCGTTTATCTCTAAGTGCGTCTCTCTCACACTAGTGCCGACGAAAGAGATAGTCATAGAGATAAACGGTTCTAATTTATCTTTGTGCCATGCATGTTAGGGCCGCAGGTCAAAAAAATTAAAAGACAATAAAAAATTAAAAAGCGTGTTAAAAAATGCACTAAATGGCACAGAGCTGCACCGTTATGATTGTTATGCGTTTATTAACGGGGCAGCAGTCTCCTGAAGGTGCTCGCCAAAAGGATGGACACTATGGACAGTCCTATCCTCACTCATTGGATGTCCATCCACGTAAAATCAAATGTGTTTTTTAAATGTTACTAACGTTAACTACGTTACTACTAAGTCCATGTTACTAACACATATGAGGTGATTATGAATGCCCTTTTGGCCGAAATAAACATTTTCATTCTCGTCCATTTTGTTCCTTTTCATTAAGAGAGGTATAATAACAAAGCTGAGCTCGCAACGTCGCATTATCGCGTTTTTCTCGATTATTCAAAAAAAAACCGGACAAGTGCGAGTTAAACTCGCGTGGAGAGGGTTCCGTTCCGTACATGATTATCTGAAATTTACTAGGTTACCTTAAATACCATAGACTTCTTATAGGTTTTCCTATAATCTATAGGCAAAGATCTATTCTCTGTATTTTTTTCTAAATTTTAGCCCCAGTAGTTTCGGAAATAAGGGGGGGGGGGGGGGTCATTTTTCGCCTATTTTCCTGAATAAGTTCTAAACTATTTTATTTAAAATTCAAAAGAAAATATATTTAAGATCCTCACAATAAGCCCTTTCATTGGATATGTCACACGATATAGGTGGCATAACTTTTTTTTTTAAATTTTCTAGTTTGCTCCCAAAAAGTGGCCCCTATGTTTAAAATTCATATATTTACGTCACGCGTTCGTGTTGCGGTCACCAACTTACATATGAATACCAAATTTCAACTCAATCGGTCCAGTAGTTTCGGAGCAAATTGACAGACGGACAGACAGACAGACAGACACACGAGTGATCCTATAAGGGTTCCTTTTTTCCTTTTGAGGTACGGAACCCTAAAAAAAGAGTGAAATTCAAAAATGTAGTTCGTAGTAGGTAGTTAATTTAGCCCATCTGCAGCCTTAGCATGGTTGACACTTGCTGCAATAAATTGCCTAAAAACTAGCTCTTTTATAAGCCCCTTAAGTAAGTAGCAAGTGTCCTAGGCAGGCCGAAGGTGCTTGCACCCTAGTTTGGACACAAATAGTACTAATTCTGTACAAAAAAGTGTCAAAGTCTAATCGTAGTTATCGTAGCTGATAATTATATATTTTACATAGGTGTGTTTTTTCCTTCCATCGCTCAATAATTGACATATACAATAAACTCCACATAGCCAGGCGACCCCGGCTGCCAGCATTAACCTTTTGGCCGCCGTTGTTGACATACAGGGTAAAAAAGACCTTCACTGCCTTGACTTAAAGTTGGAATTCGTGTTCCGCTCAGACATGCTTGGCTGCCAGCATTAAAGGTAGAAAGCCATAAACGGCGGAGTTACAAGCAGGCGCACGCGCAGTTCCGCGAACGCACCAATCACAGCGCTCTGTAAACCCCGCGCGCCCCGCAAGTTTGGCAGCTTTATTTGCTCGTAAAAGTTAGGCTGGCTTTAGGATATTTGGTCTGTACCAACCTCTTCAACGCCAAGCATGTCTGAAAAGTAACACGAATTCCATCTTTACGTCAAACGGATGAAGGGCTTTTTTATCCTGTACACCCTGACTGATATATCCGTCGTTGGCGTTGAAAAGGTTAAATGCAGCACGTCTCCTCATTTTTGCGAATTGCGTTTATTAGTTTCGTGCCCGTGACTTTGTTCGCGTGGGATGGGAATGACTTTTTAGAAACAGCAATATACCATATCTCCGAAACCCTTAGTGATACATAATAAATAAATACCATTACCTGAGTTAAACTACCCATAACTATCCCTAGTTTCTCTGAACTCTATTCAGTCGTTTTAAAGCCTATTCTGAACACACATTCAGACAGACAGACCGACAGATAGACAGACAGACAGACAGACAGGCAGGCAGGCAGACAGACAGACAGACAGGCAGATAAATAACAGCTAACACCACATAAATTTTTTAATAAAATTAAATGAAAACATTAAAAAGTAATGGAACAACAAATAATTATATCCTACTAATATTATAAATGCGAAAGTTTGGATGGAACGGATTTGGATGAAATTTGGCACAAAGATAGTACAGTCTGGAATAGCTCAGGCTACTTTTTTTCCCGGAAAATTTAAAAGTTGCCGAGGTACTTAACCGAATTCCACGCAAACGAGGTCGCGGGGAGAAGCTAGTAATGATTCAGTCTAATAAACATAACATTATTTGTTCAATAATAAACAAACAACAACAATAGAGGACATTACGAAGTCTCTCAAGTCAGGTTCTAATATCAAAGTAATGAAACGAATAAATTAACTAGTTGAAAAAACACTGACGTCCCAACGAAACGATTAATTAATTGTTGTATACATTTACCTATCGTTATGCGTTCGGTCAAAATATTGTATGACGTCGCGCATTAGGTTATGACCCGCGATGCGCGCACGCAAGCGGCCCGCCATTATAAAAAGGCGCGCGGCGGGCTCGTATTCAAACACAATTTGAAACTCGTAGCGAACTGACGCGTTGTGCCGTGAAATAAAGTATAACAGTTTTGTGAACATGATTACCAATCCGTTCGATAGGAAGCACTCGGCCTTGAGACAAGCCTTGGACCGGCTTATCGGGAAAGATGCGAGGCTGAGCTTCCGGAAGAAAAAGGATCTTCAAGCGAAGATCGGCAGTACTGCTTCTGGCAGTACATCTTCAGTGTCATCGTCCTCCAGCTATGAATACGCACCCCGGTTCGGCAAGAGGTGAAGGGAGAACACCAAGATGTGAAAGACTCCAGTGAAATTATTGCGGATTCTGTCAATGAAACAGGTTAGTTTGAAAGTTTCATAATTCATCAAACATAAGCTCCTAATTCATCAAACTTAGGTTTAGATAAAATTATAATCCCTAATCTTTTAATTTTAGTTTTCTAAACTTCGAATGTGAATTTTTTAACATTGACTTTCAGTATTAGATACCCGAACATCTTCAAAGAACTCCTAAATAATTTGATAAAGCATCTCTTTATTTATACAATCAGTGGCCCTAACATGCATGGCACAGAGAAAAATTAGAACCGTTTATCTCTAAGTGCGCCTCTCTCACACTAGTGCCGACGAAAGAGATAGTCATAGAGATAAACGGTTCTAATTTATCTTTGTGCCATGCATGTTAGGGCCGCAGTAGCAGTATCAGTAGTATGTTTGGAGATTATATTAGTAGTTATATAATTTACAGCCTGGTTAGATCTACGTTACTCCTCTGCTGCACTGGGAGTGAAGAAACAGCATAGAATGCGTGCAGATGCTTATCATCCTGGCATGTCGTAAAAGTCGACTAAGGGACGGGTCCTCTCCAACATGGTGGACTATCTGTATGGGCGATGGGCTGATAACCTGTCACCATACGGTTCATCATACCATCTTAGGACTAATTAATCGAACGTGGCCACAAGTAGTCTTGTGGCTCTGCCCACCCCATTAGGGATTTCGGGCGTGATGTTATATGTATATATTATATGTATATGTATTAGATCTACGTCGACTCCTCATTTCTAGATAAATGATTATAAAGTGAAATCGATTCTAAATTGTTTATTTTCTTGTCCACAGGATGTGCCGAGCCACGATTGACGTCAGCAGAACCGGGCGACGGCGTCATCTAACGGTTTTTTATACAGAACGTGTTATTCAGCATTTGTAAGAATAAAAGATAATTACCAAGTATTTTGTTGCATATTTATTACCTCCAATTACTAGTTTATCTCCCTATAATTAATGTTGACTTATTGTTCTAAAATATTATTCGGTAATTCTCAATAAAGTTTTCTAATTAACTACAGCTTAGACTTAAGCAGTCTCAGACTTGTTAGGAGAATTATTTCACTTGTTCAATAGGCGATGGAATGATTAAATTAGAAAATTAATATTTATTCATGTTATGATTGTGATGTGATAATGTTGATGATATTAAAAATGGACGGATGGAATGGATGGAAAAATGGACAAAGTTCCCCTCCACCAAGAGGGGTACTTTGACTTAGCAGGTTTGAATCTCGGATAAACTTTGTATGAACTTTGTTTGTACTAGAGTCATACATGGATATAAACAGACGCATATGTATGTCTCCTCTGCTGCACTGGTAGTGAAGAAATAACATAGAATGCATGCAGATGCTTATCATCCTGGCATGTCGTAAAAGACGACTAAGGGACGGGTCCTCTCCAACATGGTGGATTATCTGTATGGGCGATGGGCTGATCACCTGTCACCATACGGTTCATCATACCATCTTAGGACTAATTAATCGAACGTGGCCACAAGTAGTCTTGTGGCTCTGCCCACCCTATTAGGGATTTTGGGCGTGATGCTATGTATGTATGTATGTATGTATGTATGTATGTATATATGCGGATATAAGTAAGTCCGTGTTTGATCGCGGAAAAACCACCTCGTACAATTACTATTGAACTTCACCTGATAAGTTTCTTTTAATAGTTAATTAGTCTTAAGGGTTGCATCGTGATCTGCAAATCACGACCTAATACCCGGGTGCGTTTGATAGTGATGGATTATATGACTTCCTCGCATGAAAGAATGGGACAGCATAGGCATCATGTACTTGGCATAAGCTTGAAATCATTTAATCATTGAGAGGGGCCTATAATATAACCTAACTTCCGATAGATTTCGATAACGAGAACGGTTTGCGTAAACTCATGGTACCTAATGTACTGTAAGGAAGTAACCAAGGAATGAATTCAAAAAGTGAGCTATCGGAACATTTTAATGATAAATTATCATTTTGCAAAACTTTAATCACCATGAATGACGTTTTCGCGGCGCCAAAGTAAAATATAAAAAGTTAGAGGCAACTTTGAAAAGAAAAGGTTCGAGCGAATTGGTCAAAATTCATTTTCATACTTGTAATCAGTACCTTCTCGTAATAGAAAACTATCACTCGGTCCCTTTACTTGCATCGGCTTAAGCAGTACTTCCGATAGATTTCGATAGATTAGATTAGATTATTTATTTCTCAAGATAAAATACATTATAAATTGCACATGTCAAAATACATGGATCTAAATTAAGATTGTCAGTAATTCAATTAAAATACAATAAAAATAGAATAAAATTACAAGTTCAACAGAATTAATACTTATATACTTACTTACATACAAGTTAAAAATTAGTTTTAAAATTGTATCTCCATAAAGGATCGTCCTTAGCGAGAACGGTTTGCGTAAAACTCATGGTAATGGTACAGGGCATCTATTCGGGACTGCTAAGTGATTTACTGGATTATGTATCGACGCTAAAATGCCATAACTGCGAATGTGTCGTTGTTATGTACGTGTTTAACGCTCAAATCGGCGGTTTTGTCAATTTAGTGGCCAGAGGCGGCGTTAGGCGTGGGCTACGTGGGCCACCGCCTACGGCCTCGCGGTCCGAGGGGCCTCGCGCCTCAATGGTTCAACAGCGGCCCTAACATGCATGCCACAAAGATAAATTAAACCCGTTTATCTCTATTACTATCTCTTTCGTCGGCACAAGTGTGAGAGAGACGCACTTAGAGATAAGACGGTCTATCTTATCTTTGTGTCATGCATGTTAGGGCCGCAGAGGGCCTCGCGAAATGTACCTTGCCCACATCAAATTTTGGCCTTGCCCCGCCACTGTTAGTGGCGATATAGTAAATCACTTAGCAGTCCCAAATAGAGGCCCTGGATTATATAGTTGAAATACATAATGCTCCAAATTTGTTTTCCTTTGTCTTCTACAGTTCGCGTAGCCACAATCAAACGAAGTCGCTTTTTTTTCGGTGCAACGCTTTAATCATTTATATCGAAACAAGAGTACCTTGTAATTTTAGCGGCATCTGTGTTATTATCATATGGGTGGAGCAAAAAATATAAACTCTATTATTAGTTATAAAATTTCGAACGTATTTCCAATCTCTCTCGTGACATTAATATTAATATCACCTTTTAACCTTTTGATCGCCAAGCATGTCTGAGAAGTAACACGAATTTCAACTTTAAGTCAAGGTAATGAAGGACGTTTTTTACCCTGTATCCGCTGACGGCTGCAGCCGACTGTGGCGGTCAAAAGGTTAATGCAAAAAATGCGCCATGAAAATGACAAAACAAGAATCGTGGTCATAAACACCCTAAGACCTCCTCAAGAAATTCTCTACATGATGGTGAAAAACGCATTTCACCAGAATTTCAAGAGAAAGAAAATTTGTTAAATAGTTTAGAAGTGTTAGCGAATACACAGACAAACAGAATCCATTTTATACGGGCGCTAGCTTTTGCCTGCGGCTCCATTCGCGATTAGCGAGATTCCCTCCGGAACATTGCATTTTCCCGGGATAAATGTATCATATGGCCGTCTTAATGACCATGCCAAAATTAATTACAACACGCCGCACCTAGGCCGTGTAGGGGTAACCAACAGACAAACTCACTTTAGAAGTTGTACTATTAGTATGGGTAGATACTAATAGTACAACTGCTGCTGCTGCTGTGGGCCCGCTGCTTTAGTTAAAAAAAAATTGTAATTAACTTATAAATAAATTAAAAAAAAAAAAAAAAAAAAAGATATTAAGAGACTTGCTTTTACACGCAACTTCGTCTGCGTGCAAATGTACCTTGAAAATATTACGAATTTGCATGCTACGACTTTTTAAATTTGGCTTCTATCCATCATATTACACGGGGTCTCAACGGACATGCACGAACTGTCATTAACAAATTTTCCTAAAGTTTAACCTTTTAGGGGTTAGTTGTCTTAAAAAAGTAGTCTCTGTTCTTCCCTAAGGCTCAAACTACCTCGACACCTAAATTCATCAAAAGCAGTTTAGCAGTTTAGCCAAATATAGCGCAGATTCATAAAAGACATCAACGGTCTCTCATCTGGCCGCACGAAGAACCATAAATCAATATTCCAGCCCCTATTTCATCCTTTTAGGGGTCAATTTTCTTAAAAAAAGCCTGTGTCCTTCCCCAGGACTTACGCTATCTACATACCAAAATTCATCAAAATTGGTTCAACGGTTTAGCCTTGAAAACTTAACATACCTACAGACAGTCGGTAGTTTCGCATTTATAATATAAGTATGGATAGATATTTAGGTTAGGTATACTCGTAGACGATGTAGTATCAGTTAGCCGGTTTAGCGAGCCAGTACTTGATAATACATGCACTAGCCAGGGGTAGCCAACCGGTCAATCGCGATCAACCGGTCGGCCTCCGCTCGGCTATTAATCCAGTTAATCGTGGCAAAGCAAAGAATAAAACATACCTTCAATATAATAATAATGCATAAGTATGTCCTCCTCTGCTGCACTGGGAGTGAAGAAATAGCATAGAATGCGTGCAGATGCTTATCATCCTGGCATGTCGTAAAAGTCGACTAAGGGACGTGTCCTCTCCAACATGGTGGACTATCTGTATGGGCGATGGGCTGATCACCTGTCACCATACGGTTCATCATACCATCTTAGGACTAATTAATCGAACCTGGCCACAAGTAGTCTTGTGGCTTTGCCCACCCCATTAGGGATTTCGGGCGTGATGCTATGTATGTATATATGTATAAGTATGTGTGAAAATACGTATTATGTAATGATTACAGAATTAGTCGGTCTAACAAAGTCTAGTCGGTAAACAGTAGATCTTGGGATTAATCCAGTTGGCCACCCCTGCACGCCGCTTCTAGAGTTGTCCATGGACGGTCATTGGCTGGACTGTTGAACCAGTTCAAAGGAATGAAAAACGTATTCAAAAAGATTCACCACCCTAGCTCTTGCCGCGCCGTAATACCAGTATGCAATTTTAAATAAAAAAACTAACCTGTAATGTTCAATGCCGCGGCCGTCCTCTCACGAGCGCTTCTTACTGATAATTTGCTATCAAAGGAGAGTTGAGACAAATAGTATGGCATTTTTTTAGGATTTCGTACCCGAAGGGATCAACGTGCGCCTATTACTGAGCCTACAACGTCCATCCGTCCAACGTCCGTCTGCCGTGGCATCTAGCTCAGCAACGGGAAGGGGTAGAAGATTCGAATTTTCACGGAATAGCGTAAATATTGACAAATAATAAAATTATCAAAAGCCTGGGGAGCTCGATACCCTAAAAACTTTATTATTTAGACTTTAACTAAAGACTTTAACTAAAGAATTTATTTTTTGTTGGATCCTATTGCCTGGCTTCGAGACCTTTAAGCCAAGATTAGAAATAAACATGGTAGTTAATGTTGCCACAAAAAAAAATATGTGTATACGTAATATTGCTCGTCAGTGTTTGCTGCCATCTGTTTTGTTTACTTTGTTGTTTTGTTTTGCTGAGTTTTTTAGTCCTTAGTGCTTTAGTTTTGTTTATTTGTCGTCATAGTGTAGTGTATAATATGTATGTGTCATCTTCCGTGTATTCACCGAGCGGTCCCGACGGAAGACCAGCGTTGGCCTCACAGCCAGCACATGCTGAGTTGGGACCGTTTCGCAACAATTCTTTTTTTTTCTTTATTATTTCTTATATGTGTTCTACTGATATGTTAATTGTTGTGAATAAATTTATTTTCTTTCTTATTTTCTTTCTTTCTAAAAACCGGACAATTGCGAGTTAAACTCGCGTGGAGAGGGTTCCACTCCGTACATGATTATCTGAAATTTCCTGTTACTTTAGATACCATAGACTTCTTACAGGGTTTCCTGTAATCTATAGCTAAAGATAAATTTTCTGTATTTTGTTCTAAATTTTAGGCCCAGGTACTTTCGGAGACCAATTGGGGGGATGGTCAATTTACGCCTACTTCCCCACTATTAATTTTAAAATTAAAAAACAAATATATTTAAGATTCTCAAGATTACATTTGATATGTCACATGATATAGTTTGCAAAACTTTTTATTTTTATTTTCTAATTGCCCCCCCAAAAGTGGCCCTCATGTTTAAAATCATTTATTTACTTTACACGTCCGTGTCCCGGTTGACTTACATAATGTGTACCAAATTTCAATTCAATCGGTCCAGTAGTTTCATAGCAAATTCGCTGTGACAGACGGACAGACACACGACTGATCCTATAAGGGTTCCATTTTTTCCTTTTGAGGTGAGGAACTCTAAAAATGGGCTGATTTTACACCTATTTCGTTCCAGCTGTATTTCGAAAATGACACCGGGTGACAAAAAATCTATAAACCATATTTTTGAATTCTATTGCTTTATTGAAAATGAAAATGAAAATATTTATTTTGCATGTAGGCCACATGGACTCTTTTACATGTCTGAAGTTACCAGCGATTCGAAAGGTGACATCTGCTGAGAAGAAACGCCGCAAGAAACTCAGCAGTAAGTCTTTTTTTTTCCCAACTTTTACATTAGAGTTTTAACTAAAACTAACACATGAAAAGGGCAGCAAACAATCCTAATGGGTAAAAATTAATTATAATAAATAACTAATAAGGGAGATGTATAGTCTCCGCGTCTGGACAAGTTAAGCTACTTAGAGATGAATAAAGCCCCTAAGGGTCATCATAATAATAATTAAAATAAAGAAATAAAGAAACATCTAAATTGATTACCTAATCTAGGTTAAATGGAGATGTAGGCAGTCTCCACGGTCAAGTATAAAAAAGGAGATGTAAGGTCTCCAAATATCAAAATAATAATAATAATTTGAAATAAAAATATTTCATGTCCTAATAATTCAAATATCGAATACGAAACACTATAGAATATAGTATAGAGAACACTATGAAGTCTCTCTAGTCAGGATCCGATAACGCACAAACGAATAAATTAAAAGGTAACAATTTTAAAAGGTTCCCATTTCTCCCCTTATAGCATTTGTTTATAAATATCTTTATCAGACGCATTTGTACAAATTTATTGCGTACCGGAATTAGTATATTACGTGAATAGCGCGCAGAAGCTTTGTAAACAAATATGTAATTATACATAGTTTGTTTACATCTGTAACAACTACGGATGTGTTCATCTAATTTTAGAATGCGACATGCAAAACAATTATTAATATTTGCCTTCATTTATCTACGCTGAGCTTCCTTCCGGGTGTTATTTTCTTAAACACTTCGTCACCAAACTCACCGGCGAGCCTAACTTGACCCGTCAATACGTATAAAGTATTATGTGCGTGGGTGTATTTAACCTTGGTCGTATTTGAAGCTGGCGGCCACGGTTGTAGATACTTAACTCCGTATAATGCCATAGAGCGTGCAGGTCAATTTATGATTGTTGGTCGAAAGTTAGAGACGAGATTTGTTAGGGAGTAACATAGATCTTTCACATTCAACCTTTGTTTCTAAATGTAAAAAAACCAGTCCAGTTTATTTGATTAGGCTAGTTACTTTGTTCTCATCCCAGCGGGGTTCAAATATGAACTAAAAATATATCTGAATTAAATGAATTTTGAACGGGTTCTTTAATTTATATACTTAAGAAATTAAAACCTAAGGCTTTTCATACAAAAGGCGATAACGATTTCCAATATTTGAAGGTTAACTGATGTAGACCAATTATTAGACCTAGATTTTGTTCTGACTGACAACCTATCAAAAATTGGTCAAAATCGGTTCAAAATTAAGGGGTGGAAATCGTTAGCGCCTTTAGTATAAAAAGGGTGATGTTTGCGGTTGCTTCACAGTCCTCTTAACGTTATTTCATTGGAATACCAACTATTTAAATGATTTCCATCGTCTTGCATTTTTCGTACTTTCCTAAATACGAACATTTATGACTGGGGGAAATCCAAATTATTTTAGTTCACAAACATTCCAAAGAGGCGTAACTATCGAAGCTGAGTTGGCATCGTTGCATTTTTCATGTAGTTAATTGTGTATTTATGCAAAATAAATGTATTGCGTAAATACACAAGCCTCTTCATGACAAAAGCATTACATAAGTAACAACACCAGATAGACAATGTTAATCGAATACATTTTTGAATTTCACTCAATTTCACTTAAAGACAAAACAAATTAGGCGTTGCCAGCTCAGCTTTACTACGCCTCTATGTTCTGATAAGTACTAGGTACATTCATTAAGTACCTTCAGAGATATAACTCATTAATGTCTTATAGATAAGTGTTACTAAAATTATTGTTTGATGTCAATAAACAGCACAAACTAGCTTGTCGCTAAATGCGTTGTATTGGTTTTTAAACTCTATTACAATACAGTAAAGATTATTTCTACAACTTTCAGTTAAACTAAGATAGGAGCTACAGTAAATAAACAATATACTATTTTAAGAACCAAGTCAATGACAAGAGATTTCTGCCATTCGTGATATTGATACTTGGCATCTTGATATTAAGAGCTACCTCGCAAATAAAGCGTTTGATTGCGTCGAACAAAGATCTCAAAAGAAGGATATGCCTATCAGTACGATTTCGTGTAACAAGTCTCATAGTAGGTTATCAAACGCCAGCGCCATGGCTTACTCACACCCTATTGCTGATGTCTTAGTTCTTACGGCATACTTACAAAAGTCTAATATTGCTTGATTCACACGCTATCATAACAGTGGACGGTGTGGTCGGTGGTGGTGCGGTCTCACACCGCACGATGCGAGAGGGCATTTTTTTTTTCAATTATTAATCACAGTGTCACTTAAATGGGTGTCATGGATGAGGTTGACATGCGACTGAACCTGCGATGGTGTCAGATTTGCGTTCTGGCACCTCAAAAGTAAGCATCGCGGAAACTGCTTTGAGCAGTTCCTTACTATATATTTCAACGACGTCCAAATAATATCAAAATACGTAAACCTTGTTTTAAGCAGCAATTTCGTTAATGATAGACGTAAGTGATGCTACAATGCATAACCGATTCAATTTTACGTTTTTGTATATATATATTTTATATTACTATAAAATATCAATATCCTTTTTCGTATTGCGACGGACAGACAGTATGCTCGCAACCTTGACCGTTGACCTTCGCGGCGGCAAACTGAATAATACTAGGAGGAGCAAACCATATACGGTTTACGTTAAGTCCGTAGGGCCCCAGTGCACTAAGCCTCTCCGAAGATATTGCGAGGAGGCTTACAGACGTCACGGGAAGGGCTGTGAGTGTCCGCGCTCAACGAATTAGTTTAGCGATTAAGCGAGGAAACGCTGCCAGCGTCTTCGGCACAATACCGCACGGGTGTATGGGACATGGGAGCCTGCAGTTTCATCAAAATTTTAGCAACCGTTTTTTTGCCAATGCAATCTTTGGAATAATTTTAGTACGCACATTTTCATTTGGTCATATTTTCACTCAGCAGAATATTACTATACGGAAAACGACATTAAGTCATTTTTCTTTATCAAATGCTTTATTAAAGCAAAAAATCATTAGACAATAATCATTTAGTCAAATGAATTGTTGTGATAAAATGTATAAAAACTAAAACAGCAAATACGAAATAATATAAGTTGCGGCGAGCAAGCGAAGCGACCGAGCAATACAGGCCCCCAATTCTCGTTGCTTTCGAGATAATCTCACAATCGAGATTAAACGTCAGTGCATACAGCCGTTTGACACAACTGTATGAATCTGACGTTTAATCTCGAAATCGACATTATCTCGAATGCAGCGAGAATTGGGGGCCAGGTCGGTTCGAGGTTTTTTTTTCATCCTTTATTAAAACAATTTGGTAAACAAGAAATTTGGTATATAAGTACCAGTTGGCAAGTGAGTCATTGTTGGAACGTTCACTTGCCAAACATTGGGTTTGCGAAACAACTATTTGTGAAGAGTTAATTTGCCAAATAATAATTTGGCAAATGAAATTATACGAAAAATTGTTTGGGAACTGATAATTTATCAATTTTTTCTCGATGAAACAAGGGTAACCCATTTCTGTTGCCGCAATAACAACAAATACAAAAAAAATATATAAAGTATGTATTTAAGGGAGTCCCATAAAACAAACGTAATATTTTTGCTCGTTTTTGCTCGATATTGATATAGGCAACAGGTAAACGCTTGAAATATTCACAGAATATTTACTTATATATTCACTTTAAAAATAAATAATTAAATTAAAATAAAACAAATATTTAAGGGGAGCTCCCATACAAAGAACGTGATTTATTTAGCGTTTTTATAGATAATGGTGCGGAACCCTTCGAGCGCGAGTCCGACTCGCACTTGGCCGGTTTTTAGATGTAGTTTACCTCTGGTTGTATTTCGTTTTAGTTAGTTTTATTCAATTATCATCATCCTTGACAAATTGGCTACTTGACTATAGTAACAAATATTATTAAATTTCTGTAGGTAGGTTAACCCAATAGTAAATTATAGAACAAAATTTATGTAAAATTAAATCAAGATTATTTAGAATTTAATAACTTAAAAGGAATGGTGAATCTACGGCTTTTCATACAAAAGGCGATAACGATTTCCAATTTTTGATAGGTTTTCTGACCGAACAAAATCTAGGTCTATACGTTTTGGTTTTTACACTATAATCAATAAATTCCATTTTATTGTAGTTTTAGTATTCCCACACAAAACTATTTTCGGCGATTATTTGCCTTTGTTGATATTTAATCAATATTCAAAAACCTAGATTTTGTTCTGACTGATAACCTATCAAAAATTTGTCAAAATCGGTTAACATTTAAGGGGCGGTCAAGAACCGAATTATTGGAGAATTGTGTACAAAACACCTTAATATAATGTTCTTACTGTACTGTCAGGTCAACGAGCTACGTTACGAGAACCACAAACATAAGTCACACTTTATATGTCTTATAACGTGAGCAAAAAGGCTACTCTAACTTGAACCGTGCTACTTATAAAAATGGTAAAACGAAAAACGTAACCCTGGCAATGAACTATGTTGCAATTATCTCGTGGGAAAAGCAAACCTTGCGAATGCTATCTGTACTGGAGGAAATGTGGGTTATCTATTTTAATTGGGTACTGAAAATATAATGGAAGCTATTGCCTGGAACTTCAATCGCTTGAAATCTTTTTTCGAAGTTAGCAATGCAGACGTCGACCATTGTCAGAATTTACTGTTAAGAGCCACTGGGAACCAACGGTAATAATCACCCTTATCGTACAAAAGGTGATAACGATTTCCACTCTTTCAATTTTAACCAATTTTTGATAAGATTTCAGTCAGAACAAAATCTAGGTCTATACGTTATTTGAATATGGATTAAAGATCAACAAAGTGAAATAATCGCCGAAATTAGTTTTATCTACACCCATATCATAAAACCTCCATTGGTTAATCAAAAACCGTAGGAAATGACCACCATTTTGACAACCAATTAGGAAAACCAGTGCTGCGATAAAGAAATAACATGACTTCTTTATCGTTTTTAGTAAAGAAATGAGATTAAATTTGGAACAGCTGTCAAAACTCAAGTGGGTCTCTATTCTAGTATCCATAGATATTAAAACAGTTATTGATACGAAACGTCAATTCAGTATGTTTTTTTAATATAAACTGCACAATATTTGATCTCGAGTGACGTGAGAATAGAGACTTCATCCGTTTGTCTATGATTTAAAAAAAAAATGGTCTTGACGGAGGATCGAATCGGCGCCATGTTGGTGTTTTGCTGAACGAAAGTAGAATTATTGTTGAATTGAATAGAAAAAGTTGTTTGTAATTTACATTTTAGTTGAAAATATGAATAGTAAGTAGTCTTCTCGGAGTGTGTGTGATGTGAAAATGCGCCGGATATCGGAAATATGCAGCCACGATTGCAACAAATAACTTGTTGCCAGAAAATATTGTTTCTGAACCCATCATGGAGGATTTATAATATGTGTGTAGATAAAGTTATGTATGCAACTCTGCATAATTTGGCCTTAAAACACTCGTGCGATCTTATTATGAAACTCGCCTATCGGCTCGTTTCATGAAAACCGCACTAGTGTTTTAAGGGGGTGCGCCTTTTTTCACATAACTTTTTAAGTCCTATTATCGGAAGTCCGAAAATATTTCTCATACCATTTTACATTATAATGATCATTCTTCATAAATTTTTTTAATACTAACGATCGAAACTCATAATCATCAGAATTCATAATATCGCTAATCATACAATTTGTTAATACTAATATTTGTATTCATATATTTTCTTATACTACCGATCGAAACTCCTAATCATTGTAATTCATAAAGTCAATATTTATATATTTTTTAATACTAATATTTGTTTTCATATATTTCTTAATCATAAGCATTATTTATCCGCATTATTGAAATTCATAATGTTAATAATCATACAACTGTTTTATACTAATATTTATTTTCATATATTTTTTAATCATAAGTGTAAATGAAACTGAATAGGTACGTAAGAAGACTTCTGAGCGAGCGAGCGAAGCGAGCGAGCAAAATGGGCCGGAGCAGAAGCGACTCAGATAGGTTAGGTTCAGAACCGCCTTAACCTTCGATGTTAGGTCTATTTTTTTGTAACAGTTCAGAAAATCTTGCTTATTTGTAAGATTTTATGCTAAATAGGTTCACGCTGTTATATTAATTTGCTTGAATCCATAGGGATGCCATGCATCTTGAAAGTAAAGTTGTAGGTACCCTGACGTACCTACAACGTCACTTTCGTTGGGGATCGAGGTAATATTGGGTCAAATCTGGCTGATGAAATTGGATAGGCATTCAAAAAGATCTGTTTGCTTACCCGCAATTTTAACACTACCTACTTTTTTTTAATACGTTTACGAATATACCTTCAATAGGAATAATTAACGATATGATTAAATCTTATTTTGAATAGTTACTGTTATAAAAACCAATATTATGAGTTCAAATACTTTCTTAGCAATGCCATTATTAATAAAAAAAATATGATTATTGTCTGTTATGAAGGAAAATATTCTGAAAAACAAAATTATGAGTTGAAGTACGTTCTTGGTAATGAAATTATGAATAAAAAAAATATGATCACTGTCTGATATGAAGCAAAATGTTATGAAAAAAAAAATTATGACTTCAAACATGTTCTTAGTAATGACATTATAAATAAAAAAATTATGATAACTGTCTGTTATGAGTTCCGATGGTAGGAATAAAAATGTATGAACAAAAATAGTATGAGGAAAAAAATTATGAAGAGTGATTATTATGAATACAAATCGGTAGTGAAAAAAAAAATAGGAGTAAGAATTTTATGAGAGCCAATATGGACCCGTTTTAAGGCCTATCATTATGCAACCGTTGCATAAACTACTATTGTATGAAAATACTGAAACAATAAAACTGAATTTATTCATCACAGTGAAAAAACCAAAACGTATAAACCTAGATTTCATTCTGACTGACAACCTATCAAAAATTGGTCAAAATCGGTTAACATTTAAAGGGTGGAAATCGTTATCGCCTTTTGTATGAAAAGCCGTAGCTTCACACTTCTCTGCACGTCTAGCACGACCTGCCCGTGAGTCGTTTGTCGCTCTGTGCGTCCCTTACATACTTGACTAGTTTGACAGAGACGCACTGAGCGACAAACGACTCGCGGGCATGTCGTGCTAGCCCCTCTGAAGTGTAAATGTGACAGCGTTAGGAAACGCGCGTCTCCGGCGCATAAAAATGTCACAAGAGCCATGAAAATAAAACTACCTCAAACCTTTTTAGGATTTCAGTCTCCATAACCGATTTAGACAAACAGGTAGAGGGCTTTTATTAAAATCATGGCCGTCTTGTTTAGGCATTTTTAAGCTTTACCCGAGTGCAATAACACTCTTCCTACACGACAGGACATACAAGGACTTCCGTGTCCAATATAATAATGTATTCAAGGTGCTGTCGGGTCTGCCGTGGCGCTGTAGCGCGTCGAGGATGTTCGCGGAGGCGCGGACCGACGGGTTCGATGCCATAATGCGCAAGCGGTGCGCCTCCCTGCTGGCGCGGGCCCGTGGCAGCGCCAACAGGATCCTGTACTATTACCATGAGTGTACGCAAACCGTTCTCGTTATGGAAATCTATCGGAAATACTGCTTGTTGTCGATACAAGTAAAAGGGACCGAGCGATAGTTTTCTATTACGAGAACGGCATAAACTCATGGTCCTAGCACTGAATGCATTTGTGGACCTTCATATTCTACCTTAGACCTAAGTTTTTTTTTCATCACACTTGCTGGTAAAGGGTGTTATTACACAGACAGAGCAGTTATAGCCGATTTACCTCTCGCGGAAGTTATGGATTTTATAACACCCGAGGGAGTTATGAGTTTAGTTTTAAAATATAGTAACCCACGCGTACGTCATTTCAGACTAAGGAGGTTTTAAATCAGCCAAGGTTTATTTCCTACCTTTAAAAATTGGCTACAACCCTATTTTACGGTATATAAAATTTATACGGTACATTTAACTGCATTATATTGATATTATATTATAATTTCAGAGAAATTTGCAATTATTTAATTAAATTTATTAAACTACAGTAAACGAATTTAACATAGTACATAAACCTTAAATCAATTACATTTTGAAAATCAGTTCATACTGGCAGTATGGCCTGACAAGTAAAAAAAATAAACACAGTTCTTAGCATTATCTGTGGAAGACAACATTGAAAGAAATTGACAATCGCTTTTATCGAGTCGAGTGCCGTTAATTTGTTTGTCTTTTTTTTATTTTATTTCCTCACAAATGTGATGAAAAACATTGTGTGTATCACGGGCAGTAAGGGGATTACAAACTCGAGTCATTAATCCCCTTCTTACGGCCCTTGGTGCACAATGTACTATTGTAATTATTTACTACATAAGACTGTATTATAACTATAACTAACCCTATGGATGTTGTCTGTAATAATTTTTTTGATTATTATTATGTAGTGTTCTAGACCTAAATCAAAGAGATAAGTTAGTGCTATCCAAGTGGCTCTGCGGCCCTGCGTGGTTTATCGCCAATCAGGGACTTGACCCGTGGCTTAGAATATCCATGGCATCGCCAGCTTGTCGTAAACATGATATCAAATACAACTATGTTTCGTTCCTCCGTTAAGACAATTTTTTTTTAAATCATAGACAAACGAATGAAGTCTCTATTCTCACGTCACTCGAGATCAAATGTCGTTCGGTTTATATTAAAAAAACATACTGAATTGATGTTTCGTATCAATAACTGTTTAATATCTATGGAAACTAGAATAGAGACCCACTTGAGTTTTGACAGCTGTTCCAAATTTAATCTCATTTCGATACTAAAATCGATACTGTAATAACATTGCAGCACTGGTTTTACCTAATTGGTTGTCACAATGGTGGTCATTTCCTACGGTTTTTGATTACACTATGGAGATTTTATGATATGGGTGTAGATAAAAATACTTTCAGTTGAATGCTGCCTAAAAGAAATCGCAGCAATGTAACTTTGGTCATTTTCGTCTCCGGCTTTAGCCAATAATAGCCGAGAAAAGTCGAACTGTACATTGTCGGGATGTCAGCCCGATAGATAGAGACCGTGTAGAAGTCGATCGGGCATCGAAAATCGGTCGGCTATCAATGAACTTGATCGAGACGGCAGCCAACCGCAAATGGTGTGACTGTGTAGAACAAAACGCAATTTCGATCTACTCGATCAATTGACCTCTGTCGGGCTGCTGTCCTCGCCGTGTACGAAAAGGCTGACTCAATCAACGGAACTTACTTAACTGTGACTTTTGATCCCCGACCCCAAACACGTTGTTATCGAAAAGAAAATAAAATAAGAACGCTATTTCCTTATGTACGAGTATATTTCGTATGAAGCAGCGTTTGCGAAATGTATTTTAAATTAAACCATAATAAACTATGAGCAACAAAAGTACTAGATTTTGTAACAAACAGTTGACGTAAATTTATGGCAGGTATTAAAATTCTTTGCCTTAAAGTCAAGGCTAGTGCCTGATTTACGCGGTAGTAGTGCAACCGCGCACAGTATGATATCTCATATATTTAATTTTTTAATGTCATTTGACTGACAAACGAGCTGACGGCCCACCTGATTGAAAGTGGTCACCGCCGCCCATGGACATCTGCAACACCAGAGGTGCTGCCAATGCTTTGCCAGTCTAGGGAGGATGGGGAATGGGGATGGTATTGGGATGAGGGAATAGGCCTCCGGATTTCATCACTCACCGTACGAAACGCAATTGCAAGCTATTATTTTACGCCGATATTCTGTGAGAGTGTGGTACTACCCCGGTCGAGCCGGCCCATTCGCACAGTTATCATCTAGTGAGGATTACTGTTTGGCTCTCATATAATTCGGATAAAGAACGTCTTTTTGAAGAGAGCCGACTATTTCTTATAATATGGTATAGTCTAGGATGCTCTTAGGATTGCTGTTAGTAAGTTCATGTGCATAGAGCATTACCCGGGACCCGGGAAGCCAATAAATATTAAGTAATTCGTTATTGCGGTTTTAACTACCCCGACGTTTAGGCGATGTGGTGTGGAAGAAGATGTAGTCGTGAGAATTGAGAAAGGTATACTTAGATGGTTTGGACATGTGGAGAGGATGAACGAAAGAAGACTAACGAAGCAGATTTGTAAGGCGAGTGTGCATGGTAGGGTTCGAAGGGGAAGACCTAAGCGAACGTACTAAAACCAGATCGAGGACGTTCTTAAGAAAGGCCAGGTCAAGAGTACCCTAAACTGGCGAGCGTGCATGAATAACTTAATGAGAGTAGACGAAGCGAAAGGTGTGTGTCAGGATCGTAGCAGGTGGAAATCCGTGCTCTCTGCCTACCCCTTTTGGGAAACAGGCGTGATATATGTATGTAGGTATGTAAGTTTAGGCAAATAGGCACTATCTATTCCGACCTCTGATGATTCGGAATCGCATAATATATGATGGTATTAGTGTTTCTTCAGGAATTCCTAATTTGATATTTCATTTTCCTTGTACTATCAGCAAATAAATAGTAGTTTATGCAACGGTTGCATAATGATAGGCCTTAAAACACTAGCGCGGTTTTCATGAAACGAGCCGATAGGCGAGTTTCATAATAAGATCGCACGTGTGTTTTAAGGCCAAATTATAATATGCAGAGTTGCATACATAACTTTATCTACACACATATTATAAATCTTCCATGATCGGTTCAGAAACAATATTTTCTGGCAACAAGTTATTTATTGCAATCGTGGCTGCATATTTCCGATATCCGGCGCATTTTCACATCACACACACTCCGAGAAGACTACTTACTATTCATATTTTCAACTAAAATGTAAATTACAAACAACTTTTTCTATTCAATTCAAAAACAATTCTACTTTCGTTCAGCAAAACACCAACATGGCGATCCTCCGTTAAGACTATTTTTTTTTTAAATCATAGACAAACGGATGAAGTCTCTATTCTCACGTCACTCGAGATCAAATATTGTGCAGTTTATGTTAAAAAAACATACTGAATTGACGTTTCGTATCAATAACTATTTTAATATCTATGGATACTAGAATAGAGACCCACTTGAGTTTTGACAGCTGTTCCAAATTTAATCTCATTTCTTTACTAAAAACGATAAAGAAGTCATGTTATTTCTTTATCGCAGCACTGGTTTTTCCTAAGTGGTTGTCAAAATGGTGGTCATTTCATACGGTTTTTGATTAACCAATGGAGGTTTTATGATATGGGTGTAGATAAAAAAGGTTTGCAATGTTTCAAAGAACAATCTCAAAGTCACAACATACGAAAAGTATGACATAAGCATTTCACAGAATTATTTGTTGGTTCATGTGAAAAGTGCTTTTATATTTTGCTCCGTGCTTACTTGTGACAAATTGGATGAAGAAGTTTTAAATTGCGATAGTAATTGCTTAAAACTATAGTACGTTAATAAATATTGGTTTTATTATTTCATTAACGATAACTTATGTATTTGACTTATTTTTATGCCAACGGTACACCGCATATACGTGATTTCACGGACTCGCTAATCATTTAAGTATAACTAACACAGTATGTGGCATTTTTCCAAGACGCCGTTTTCTCTTACGGAAGAAATATTGAGCAGTGTGCATATTCCTGATATTACGGCGGAGAGAAAGGGAATTAGTATGATAATTTATAGGAAGGAACTCTGTCTTGCAAATAATCAAATGGAAATAGGTACTAAGTAAATACTTAACGATTGCGTTATTCTACAGATGTAGTGCATAATTAGTTTCCATCGTGTTTTATCGGAAAAGTTCGTATTATCGTGCTCTCTCAATTAGCTTCAGCAGGCCCCCAATTCTCGGTGCATTTGAGATAATCTCACAATCGAGATTAAACGTCAGTGCATACAGTCATTTGACACAACTGTATGAATCGGACGTTTAATCTAGCAATTGACATTATCTCGAATGCATCGAGAATTGGGGGCCAGTATCCATCATACCATACTGTGATTTTTCATTTTGACATTTGACAATAAATAATAAAGTTTCATATGAATGAATATAAACATGTCACTCATTGAATACAATAATTAACTGACACTTCGGGTCCCGTCGTCTTCCGATCGAGATCCGAGTTTTACCGATGGAAACATATTATTCACTATATCTGTACTAAGGCCTGCTTGAAAAATTCAGTAACTCAATTATAAAGATTATTGATTCACTCTGATAAAAAAAAATGAATGGCTGAATCTTGTACGTTCATTTTTCGACGGTTAAGTGTACCGAATACTTTCCAGACAAAAAGGGATAAAATAACTAATTTTGATCATTTTTGGTCTATCTGGTTTTAACCGGTCCGGTTTTTATTTTTAAGATTGAGTTAATAAATTCTTTAATTATAACTACATAATATTAGTTTTCATAAAAATAACAAATTTCTCCTCATTTATATTCAATATAAAAAAACCTAAAACCTATAAGTAAACCTACATTTTGACCTACCTGACATCATATAATTAATTTTCAAAATCGGTTAACATTTAAGGAAATACAAACGTTTTCACCGTTTATATGAAAAGTGTGATGTTTGCCGTCTCTTAAGAGGACTGTGAACCAACGGCAAAAATCAGCCTTTTCATACAAAAGGTGATAATGATTTCCACCTCTTACATGTTTATCGATTATGACCAATTTTTGATAGGTTGTCAGTCAGAACAAAATCTAGGTTTATACGTTTTTTGAATATTGAAAAAAGATCAACAAAGTCAAATAATCGCTGAAATTAGTTTTGTACGAGAATACTAAAACAGCAATAAAACTGAATTTATTGACTATAGACCTAGATTTGGTTCTGAATGACAACCTATCAAAAATTGGTCAACATCGGTTAACATTTAAGGGGTGGAAATCGTTATCGCCTTTTGTATGGATAGCCGTAGGTTGACACTCCTCTTAAGAAGCTTTTTAAGAAAGTTAGGGAAGAAAGAGTAGGATTAGGAGTTTATTTACTTAGAGTACAAAGCTTCGTTTTCTTTTTAGATTTCTTATTTCTTTTTAGGGTTCCGTAACTCAAAAGGTCAAAACGGAACCCTCATAGAATCACTCATGTGTCTGTCTGTCTGTCCGTCACAGCCAATTTTCTCCGAAACTACTGTACCGATTGAGTTGAAATTTGGTACTCATATGTAAATCGGTGACCGCAACACGGACGCGTATCGTAAATAAATTAATTTTAAACATGGGGGCCACTTTAGGGGGTAAATTGGAAAATTAACAATCTATATCGTGTGACATATGAAATGAAAGGGCTTGTTGTGAGAATCTTAAATATATATTTTTTAGAAATAAAAGATAAACAGTTTGGAAGTTATTTAGGAAAGTAGGCAAAAATTGACCAATCCCCCCCTTATCTCATTCCGGACCCTACAAAAATTTTGGAGCCTTTGGGTCTATACTTTTGGAAAAAATACAGAAAATTGTTTTTTACCTTTAGATTACAGGAACACTTATAAGAAGTCTATGGTATTTAAAGTAACATAGGAAAATTCAGATAATCATGTACGGAACGAAACCCTCTCCACACGAGTTAACTCGCACTTGTCCGGTTTTTTTTATCTACTGTCGACATTTTACTGGCTTTTGTTACGTTTAAGACACACAATGTGCTGAGTCAGTCTAAAGTACATTTATAAAAAAAGCTTTTTTCGGTAACTCTGTAAACAATTTTGTAGTCTAGACAGTACAAAATTTGTTTTAATATCTGCGGCTATGTCTAGACTAAAAAAATATTTAATTATTTCTTTCAATTAATTAAATTTAAAAATATCAACTGCAAGAAATTGTTTGTCTCATCAAATGGATAATAAACACGATTTTTATTTTTTCTGTGGCGAAAAGTTAACAAAAACGAAGGGTTATATTTACGTTTTCTTCACCACCATACCATACCATAACCACCAGACCATAACTATGCGGATAAGAGTCCAATAAAAGTCAGGCCGCAGGGTCTTTCACTTTCGGAAACAGGCGGGGACGAGACAGTTGTGAACCTTTATTAGCCTTAAGGCTCGGGCAAACCAAACGCGAGTGCGGCGCGTCGCGTTTTGAACGCAGGCCCGCGCAATCTGTACCCGGCACACCGCAGCGGGCGGCGGCTTCAACGAGTTTCGAACGCGGGCCCGCGTTGCTCACGCCTCACAGCCGCGTTCAGTGGGACTTTGCGACGCGTTCGCCCCGCCTCGGTGTGCCTTTGGACATGGCGGCCATATTAAATACAACTTCGCGTGCCCACGCACGCGTCGCCGCCGCTTCGCGCACGCCCCGCGCCGCGCTGCCCGAGTTGTCTGCGGCGAAAGCGTCGCCGCGCGAAGCGTTTTGAACGCGGGCCCACGCTACTTCTTGGTGTGTCGTAATCAATTTCCTTTGTTGTTTTATAAATCGCGCGGGCCCGCGTTCGAAACGCGACGCGCCGCACACGCGTTTGCTTTGTCCGAGCCTTCCAATCAGAATTAATTATTTAGATCGCTTTTTTTCCATTCTCGTATTGTACCTGCGGGGACGGACGCTTTTTTAGTTTAACTTGTGTACCGGGAATTATACTTTCGTCTTAATTTTCAAAGACAATCCAGATTTATGTAAATGAAGCTTTTCTAATATTAGGATGATACTTTGAGACTCTGGCTGGATGCAGGTGAGGGTGGATGGTAGCAGGGAAACAACAGAATGTGGTAACGGTTAATTTATTAAATAAGGTACGATGCACTATGTTAGTGCCTCAATGGTATATGTTTACAATAATATAACAGGTTAGTATTTGTCTTTCGACAGAATCCAGAAGAAGGATTATTCGACATTCATGCCAATATCGTTTCTTCCTATTCGTAATTCTGCACAATCTGAATTCTACACAATAGTACTTCCACCACATTCGCTACTATGCACAGTCATTATTGGTGTACAGTAGCGATTCTTTCTATTCGCAGTTCTGCACATTCTGAATTCCACACAATAGTATTTCACAACATTCCCTACTGTGCACAGTCATTATTTATCTATGAATGCGAATGCTGCGAAATACTATTGTGTGGAATTCAGATTGTGCAGAATTGCGAATAAGTAAGAAGAATCGCTACTGTACACAAATAATAACTGAGCACAGTAGCGAATGTGGTGGAAGTACTATTGTGTAGAATTCAGATTGTGCAGAATTGCAAATAGGAAGAAACGATATTGGCATGAAAGTCGAATAATCCATAAAGAACACTGCACTCTTGTTTATAAGAGACTTCCTCAGATATTAGGTAGTTATTTAAATAACAATGTACAATGTGAACTAGAGGGAAGGTCTATCAATAAATTCGAAGGCAATGTGAAAATCAACCTTTCTGGGCCAAGATCTATTATGGAATGATGATCTACGTGTGAATTGATCCATCGATCTAAATTTGAATTTGGAAACGAAAAAGGAATTGAAAAAAAAGGAGTTGTCAGCATTGAAGGAGTATATTGTACGAGTTGGTGATAGCGCCCCGTTACAAGGAGATGACGCAAATCGAGGTTCATGGTCGAAGGTATGTCTTCCAGCTAATCTTTGAGTAAATGCTGAAAGAAGACATAATACACCGACAAAACTGTCTGTAGTATACTTAACATAAATAAATAGATACACACAAAGTCAAACACATGCAAAAGTAATAACAACAGTAAATAATAAATCAATATACAAAGATATAGATATATAAAAGCACAAAAGAGACGGTATCGCATCAGGAGTCGTACTTTCACATATCTACATACTTCGTCATATACTTTCACATTATATTAGTAGAATAGTAGGATGCTTTTTGAAGTTCATTATTCGAATTAGAATAATATTATAAATATGAAAGTGTTTTGCCAGTGATGACTTATAGCACTAAGATGTGGTTGCTATGGGCCTCATAAGAGGGCTCAAGGTCACCCAAAGGGCAACGGGGAGGGCTCTGCTCGGAGTATCGCTGCAAGATCGAATTAGAAATGAGGAGATCCGCAACAAATCTAGCGTAACCGACATAGCCCAAATAATTGCTAAACTTAAGTAAGGGGCAGTGAGCGGGGTACATTGCTCGCGGAACAGGGCCGATAGGGCCAAAGAGTTCTTGAGTGGCACAGCGAGGGCTGAGCACACGATGGACTGACGACCTGTTGAAGATTGCGTGACTTCGCTGGATGCGAGCGCCACATAATCCGTCGTTGTGGCGATCATTGAGGGAGGCCTACGTCCATCAGTGGTCGTTTTTCGACTAAAGCGATGATGAAGATGAATGAATACTTGAAAAACACACGGCTTTACTCACGATTTATTGTCAGAAATAGTCCGACATGTTTCGAACTCGATTGGAGTCCTTCTTCAGGGTTTGAGTGCGGTCCCGTTCAGATCAACCCGCGCACATAATGTATGTATGTAATAGTATTCATAATGTCTCACGAAAGTTTTAATTTGACTAAGATGATGAATGTGAAGATATTTTGATGTTAGTTACTCAGTCACGCGACTATATTTTAAAATACAACATAGGATTGGATTTCCAAGTACGGGGAAACTACTCGGACGCAGCTCTGCCAATGGCGTAGGTACCTAACTCCGTATAATGTCTACGAGCGCGCAGGTCAATTTATGATTGTCGCGCGAAATGAGAGACGAAATTTGCTAAGAGATCATAGCAGGCGACTCTTTACATTCAGTTATCCACTTGGTTTGACTACGACGCTAATCGTTTTAATTTTAATATAAAAACAGTTTATTTTTTAATACAATTTATTCTCTTAATTCAAGCCCTTATTCTCTCTTCTGAAGCTGCAGAAGATTGGAAATTTTTCCATTAAAAACGCCGATAGCAAGTTAATTGGTTCCGCCGTTTAATAATGTGCAAATTTTAATCACGCTTTCTGCGTGGCACTTTCTACGCATACGCACAGTTAGTAAACATTACAAACCGGTTTGAGACTTTAACCATATGACGTAATAAGTAAGTATCCGCTTAATCATAATCTAATCGAATTATAGTAAAACCAGCAAGGTCGAATTTACTACAAGTAGGTCATTTGTTTGTACGCATTTGATTGCGTAACATGAGATTTTCCGACGATGTGTTTAAGAAAATTGTAAACTTGTTAGTAAACATCATACTCATAAACTTTTATGAGTAAAGTTTTCTGTAACTGAGAATACTCTCAAAAAGTAATATTGGAACAAAAACAGTGTCAACGTTAATGGTAAAAATGACATTGTAATATTAAATTCGTCTAAACGAACTCTTGGGCATTGACTCCGTGTAAGCTTTCCAAGTCCCAAAAATTCAGCCATGTTGTCTTTAATATGTTAACAGTTTTTCATATCATAATCATTAAAAAGTTATTTAATGTAACTTACTTTTACTCCTCTGCTGCACTGGGAGTGAAGAAATAGCATAGAATGCGTGCAGATGCTTATCATCCTGGCATGTCGTAAAAGTCGACTAAGGGACGGGTCTTCTTAACATGGTGGACTATCTGTATGTGCGATGGGCTGATCACCTGTCACCATACGGTTCATCATACCATCTTAGGACTAATTAATCATACGTAGCCACAAGTAGTCTTGTAGCTCTGCCCACCCCATTAGGGATTTCGGGCGTGATTCTATGTATGTATGTATTACTTTTACAGACAGTGTGAAACGACTCTTCCATTGAGAATAACAATAATGTCCATTAAGGCACACATTAACCAAGTCCCGAACCAGGATTCCGTGTTCCGGATACAAGACAATACGATACGAAACAGGAGCAAAAATGTAAGCACAAATTACAGAAAAACAAACAGAATGGAAGTTGTTTATAGTCCCCGGGGCACGATAAATGTACAGTTTCCCATACGGAAATTGATCGTTTTGAAAGCATAAGTGCACGGTCAGAGGCTCAGAGCGGATGAGATCTCTAAATCGTTGACGTGACGTGTCATTATCATTACACAAGTCAGAAACATTGGTGTGTTTCTGTAACGTTCACAGCGGCTGGTCAGCGGCTAAACAAAACTATTAACTTAGACTGTAAATGCGAAGCTATTAACTCTAAATTTGAACGTCTCCGTCAAAGCTGATCAGGCGTTGCGCCCGTTCAAGAATCACATGGCTAATGAAGCATTTGAGATCAAACTGAGGAACCTTTTATTGAACGGCCCATAAGCTCTATCAATTCAATGAGTATATATGGCATTGACAATTTAATTGAGTTTAAATTAGGTACGCTTTGCAATTACTCGTTTTGTGTAATGTTGTTTTTAATTCAAATTACCGTTTGATTTGTGACGACTTAAATCTTCATTTAATGTGTTGACAATCTCAACTTTAAAGTAATATTTTGGCATGTAATTTGTGCATTAATAAGTACCTAAATTTAATCTAAAACTTTTATTTACACGGTCATAAACATAGGTACCACAACTAGCTAGGAGCGGAGCCCGACCCTGATATGCCGGATAAACCAGCGGCCCTAACATGCAAGACACAAGGTTAAGTTAAACCGTTTTATCTCCTCTGCTGCACTGGGAGTGAAGAAATAGCATAGAATGCGTGCAGATGCTTATCATCCTGGCATGTCGTAAAACTCGACTAAGGGACGGGTCCTCTCCAACATGGTGGACTATCTGTATGGGCGATGGGCTGATCACCTGTCACCATACGGTTCATCGTAACATCTTAGGACTAATTAATCGAACGTGGCCACAAGTAGTCTTGTGGCTCTGCCCACCCCATTAGGGATTTCGGGCGTGATTCTGTGTATGTATGTATGTATCTCTAAGTGCGTCTCTCACACTAGTGCCGACGAAAGAGATAGTCTTAGATAATGACGGGTTTAACTTATCTTCGTGTCTTGCATGTTAGGGCCGCAGGGGGCACAGTTTTTGAGGACTGACACGCTCTGGGATGGGAGAGGACGGCCGACTAGCCGCAACCGGTCGCCCACAATCACCCGGCTATGCAGCCTTTAGGCAATGTAGGAAATTAGATTAAGTCGCGTTTAGAAGGATGAGACTTGATGTTTTTCCGCTTCTCTTTTTAAATTGAGATAATAAAATAAAAGCTATTGCTAATAAACAGAGTGTAATAGTTGCTAGGCTCTTTTATCACTATAGACAAATAGCTTTTATAGAAATTTGTGATTACTAAAGTCTGTTCGCCGAGAGTTGATAAATATTATCATACAGAAAGAAAGAAAGAAAGAAAGAAAGAAAAGATATTTATTTGCCATAAAAAAAACATAAAGTGTACATGGTATAGACATTAAAACAAGCATGCCGGCAAAAAGGGTCTAGCTCAGCAAAGGTGCTGCGGCCTGGGAGCTGCAGCGCTGATTTTCAGCCAGACCCATTCTAGGACACGGACACCCTACATACAAATATAAATACACAGGTCCGGAAATACAAACAAAATAATATCAACTAGCACAATACAACATAAACAAATCACAAACTAACTCTAACTTAAAAAATATTAAAACATAAGCGCAGACTTAATCTATAAAACAGTACCGAAATAGCGACCCTCACTTACCTATCGCAAACTGTATGACGGGCGTTGCTTATCGCCGCGCGCACTGAGTTTCGTGGTTGGTACCACAAGTAGTACGAGGCACGCAGTTATGGTCAAGCGCGGCGCCGCGCTTGGCGGGCGAGCGCCATATGATATTGCCATTCCGTTCTGGAAATCGCTTCGAGTGTGTCGTTGGGTGTTCGTGTGTTGTTTTAGACGAATCAATTGAACGTTTCATAATAAACGCCACCGACCCTGATTCTTCTTCCGACTGAGTCATGGTTGTCACCCAATGAGCAATAGGACAAATACAGGCTATTCAATAATAATATTCTTTGAAAAAAAAATGTGTTTCCCTTTAATTTTTTATTATCATCAGTAAAAATTATTAGCGAGCCGCTTTTTTAATGAGTTAAGAAGCCCTTTTTTTTATTTAATTTTAAATAGCGTAAGCGCCAGGGTCAACGACCAACTTTATCCATAAATATATTTTTAATTATTCTCTATAATTTTCTTTTGGTCATCAAAATAATTAAAATGTAATTTAGGCTAATGGCCGCTAGTAGACCTATTTTATTATCAAATATTTCCTACTATTTAGCCATCCAGTTATCTAAATAGGCGATGATATTATGTTTTTATAATAGCTTGTAAGTATGTCAATTATTAACACTATAATGTAGATATAAAATAACAATCGTAAAAATGGAAAGTAGGTACCTTTTAATTATGATTTTACTGAATTTGTGTGACACACTGCCGTGTAGGTATCTATTTTTTCAATATTAAACACCATGGTGACGGTATTCGTAAGAGAAGGTACCCATTTTACCAACGTCTCATAAAGTGGACATAATGAATAATGTGTTATGCATACAACCTTCTTTAAGGAAGAACCTTCAAAATTTAGGTGAGTCACTCCATAAACGGGTTTCATACAAACGACTCAATATTTGTCAATATTAGGTACGTAAATACAAATTACACTTTTACCAAACATAAAAACTAATCAAGATCAATTAGAACCTCATTAATTGAAACGGGAAAGGAAATATTTAATAAGCGACATTCATCCACGGTCATAAAAATAAACAAGAACGAAAATTAACACGTAATACATTTAAATTAATTACATTTAAATTGAAGTTAATTAGTTACAAAACTAAATAAAATGAATCAAATCTAAATAAAACTAATTAAATCTAAAAACTGTCCCCGCGGCATTGTACAGAAGACGCTGGTGGTATTTCCTGAATGTAGCGCAATGCAATAATTTTAAAGTTTTATTCGTATAAGTAGGTACACACTTCTTTTTGGTTCAAAATTATAATGTATCTATAATTAGCATACATAATTATTAGTCGCATCGTTCATTAGAACGATATGCAATTGACACGTCATACATGCGACACAAATCGTCAAATCGGATTATTCGGATTCATGTCACTCGCAACCTGATTGGTGGATTCTTCTCACACATTTGTCGGTTGCATGGCGCTATAATGAACGGCTAGCGGGCCTTACACTTTCCGCACGCCTCAAAGTCAACCACCTCCGACCGTTTCAAATCAAACACCCATCGATTTCCCCATACATTGCGCACGCGCTCGCATCTTATTAGTAAGTCAACAGCTTACTAAACATTTCCAAACAAAAGCACTTCTCGCGGTTGGCATCAAGCGCGTAACCGGCGGCCGCTCTGGGCATGAACTTGACCCCTAGTATTTAGCAAGCGCACCCCACCACTCGTTGTAGTGGTGGCGGCATTCACACAAGAGCGGTTGCGTGGTGCGCACGACTTCATAATGTACCCGAACCCCTTCGACCGGAAGCATTCGACGATCAGGCAGATCCTCGACCGGTTTCTCAAAGACCCGAGCAAGGCCAGGGGCAAGAATGCCCTCTCAAGAAAAGGCAGTAGCAGCTCCGCGTGCAGTTCCAACTCAGCGACATCCACCACTTCCACGCGGAGCGGAATCTTTAACAACTTCAGTTTTCGCAGTTCTTGAGTTCTAGTGACTGTTCATGTGGACGTTAATGTTATTGTACCAGTCTGCTAGTCAACGCTTGCATCACGTCTAACACTTTGGTGAGTTTTAAACACAATATTATCGATTATTGTAAAGAATTACAACGCGTCGTTGCGCCATCCCCGTTCGTAACTTGAGCAATGATTGTCAAATTTTTTCAAATACCTATAACTTAGCTGCACATGTCTTTTGCAAGCCGTGGCTGAAAACCTGTTTGTATCGCGTCTTTCATCACGGTGGACGCGCAGCATTTCCACTTGACTAACATTATCATCGATTTGTAATGTGGGTCGGTCACATTTGTCTTCGACGTTAATGTTTTTCATCACATGGCAATGGTTTGATAGCGAATCAGCAAGGCCACTGACCTAAGATGATAAAATTTATACCTTCATCGTTTTCTTAAATTACGAAATATGAACCAATTAGTTTATCTTAACTTAGTATGATAACTAGTATTGTCATTGTGAAATTGGTATTTTCTTTGCTTATTGAGCTGACAACGTCTAGATGTTTATTTGCCGAATTAAAACGTTGCCTGGGATTCAATTCATTGGGTTTATCATTCATATGTCGTGTTTAGATGCCCAAAGGATACCAAAAAAACATTAGTAGATTTCCTTTACTTGAACATTTTTAAAATGTTAGTTATAACGGAGTTCAATATTTTCCTTAACAATATGTCTTCTGTACGCGAGATTAACGAATTGTGTGCTTACTAGATGCATTACACAAAAGCTAACAGTGCCTGACAGCTCTAGAGACATGTGGACATATATATGTTCAAAATAAAAGGTATTTAATGTCCTAAACGTTCATAAAGAGAAGTAAAGAATAAAATACTCCGTGTCCGTTAAACGATGCAATTTGTCGTTGGACATTCATTCCAATGATTCCAAGACAAAGTCATAATTAAGCAAGCTCAGCTATTCCAGTCAATCAGTTTTATCTATGATATGTCTTGAATGGCTCTTTTTGATCTACGGTGTGTCTTGATTGGCTGGCTAGCTGAGCCACGTGGGGTCGTTTATTTATGTTACTACCTAAACGAATCCTTTTATCCAACTAATATTATAATTTATCCCAAAGAAATAACTATAACCGAATTCCACGCGTATGAAGTCGCCGGTAGAAGCTAGTAGAGTATAATCAAAACTACTTTTAACTGATTGTCACTTAAAAGTAGTATTGACCAGAGATTTTTGACTGTAACATAATACATATACCTATTTCGCAAATGTTCGCGTGCGCCGACGATCCATAGGTCGTCCATTACGAAAGGACTTTCCTGCGGCCTGTAATTTGGCGACCGGAAGATCATGCCCTTGTAGCCGCAATACCGTTTACATCCTACAACGCATGAATAACACGATCCAAGCAATAATATGCGCTTTAAAAACGGCATAAGAATGTAAACAACATTTTTTTCGTTTTGCTGTAATTAAGTAGTTGTACAAAACTGCGATGAATATGTATGAATGCTCGTTAATACGGCACACCCGTAAAAAGAAAACTGAATTACATTGAAGCAATGACATTGCTGACAGTGAAATGGTAGCCTAGACTAGTGGTCTGACGTGCGGCCTCTGGTGCAGAGGTCACCGGTTCATTCCCGGCTCGTCATGTGCGGTAATTGATTATACTTACTACGAGCATACCTCTGTTCGTACCATGTCCTAGATAGACTTCAATTTCTGATGTCACTTTTGACACGTCCCGCACGTACATAATTTAGTTTACAGTTAAACTAGCAAGTCTTGCAATTACAGCGTATTATGTGAAATTTGAATGTGCTCCAAATAAAGTTACCAAATATTCCCAATTCTGGCACAAGCGGAGGTTTATTGCTTCCGCTTCTGCGGAATACATGAAACGCTGGTGTTTCAGGAATGACATGATTAGATTCTCCATATACCAAAATTATTTGAGCAACGTTCAAATTTTCCGTCAACGTTTAACGCATATACGCTGTTAACTTTTCCTATTTTGTTACAAAATTTCTATTTACGAATATAATGTAGAATCTTATTTTGTGGGGTCATTACGGATACACACTTCGACCGTGTGGGGTCGTTTGTGTAATTAAATGACACCACTTTTAAGCAATAAGTCCATTGCATTCTCCACCACTTTAATGAAGCGAATTATGAAGCGTAGTGGTAGAGCCTTGACTTCCTCTAGTTCTGAATGATAGTCATTGCTTTTTTCATTCTTAGTCTAACGAGGGCGTCGGCGGAAAAAATCGATTCGGAAAAAGCTACACGAAAATAATACCATTATCTAAAAAATGTTGTAATGGAACCCCCTTAAATATTTATTTTATTATGTTTTTTTAGTATTTGTTGTTATAGCGGCAACAGAAATACATCATCTATGAAAATTTCAACTGTCTAACTATCACGGTTCATGAGATACAGCCTGGTGACAGGCGGACAGACAGACAGACAGACGGACGGACGGACAGCGGAGTCTTAGTAATATGGTCCCGTTTTACCCTTTGGGTACGGAACCCTAAAAATGGAACAGAAGCAACAAAAAAAATTAAAGAAAATAAATTTAAAAATAATTACGTTACTGAGCAACACTTAGTATTTTTATCTGCTCTTGTTTTATTTTTATTTTGTTTTGTTATACATTCGATGAAAATATGGAATCCTTATAGGAACACATTCTTGTCTGTCTGTTTGACTGTCCTTCTGTCAATCGATCTAAATCTACTGGACAACGGAATTAAGAATTAATATATAGAGAATTCTAATTCTAATTCTGGTGGTTAATTTTGGAGAGCAAACCAAAACAAAATTCGTCATGTGTATTACGTGACAAATTAAATGAAACAGCTCATTGTGAAAAATATAATTTTAAAATGCATAGTTTAAAATTCAAGCATTCAAGAAAATATACGACAATTGAGTATTCCCCCTTATCGCCAAAATTACTTAGCCTAATTTTTTTAATAACATACGTAATATAAGGCCTCATTCATACTTTACAGGAAAACCTAAACGAAAAATTCAAAATGCCTACGGGAAACGATAAATATTCGTGAAGCGAAAAAAGAGTTGTTAATGCATGGTACGGAAACCCTCTCCCGCGAGTACGACTCGCGCTTGACTAGTTTTTTAATGCAAAGGTCAATGCTGCGCGTTTCCTATTCTGACTATAGCACTTCCTTCATTTTAGAATACTCATTTGAATATTAGCATAGCTTCATTAAATCATCAATGATCAGTTTTTTTCCGGTGTAAATTTTTTATTACTTTACGAGCAAGAACTTTGGGTATGTACAGTTGAGGTCAAAAATATTTACACAGAAAAAGTTATCAAAAATATATGAAAACGTCTTTATTGTCAAGGGCGTACCTAAGAGCGCTCAGATGTTTTTATACGTTCTTAAAAAAGCTTCGAGAATAAGTAAGTATATAAATTATTCAGTTTAGTTTTGTTCAGATTATTTATTACTTATTCAGGGGACACGGTAGTGCCCCCGCCAAGACCAGCCAAGTGAAGCGAAAGGCACTACCTACCCCTTAAATTAATTAGTGTAAAATTGGGTCTCCTCTAGTGATCGTCATTTCAAAGTAAAGCTTAACGTAAAAAACTAGACAAGTGAGAGTTAAACTCGCGTGGACAGGGTTCCGTGATTATATAGAAGTTCATATGTTTTTTTAAATACCATTATTAGGTTTTCCTGTAATCTATAGCTAAAGAACAATATTCCGTATTTATTTTTTTTCAAAATTTTAGGCCCAGTAGTTTCGGTGATAAGGGAAGAAATGGTTAATTTTCGTCTATTTTCCTAAATAACTTCCAAACTATTTATCTTAAAATTAAATTATAATAATTTAAGATCCTTGTAATAAGCCTTTTCATTTGATATGTCTCACGATATAGTTTGCATAACCCTTTTTTAATTTTCTAATTTATATCTCCATCCAGTAGAGTCAAGATTCTGTTTCTAAAATAAAAGTATCCTCAGATAGCGTAAGTTATTTATTGTAATAAATAAACCAATACAACATAATTAACATACAACATAATAGTAATACAAAATAAAATTAATTAAATCTAAATAAAAACTAAATTAAATCTAAAAATGTCCCCGTGGCACTGTGCCGAAGATGCTGGCAGCGTTTCCTCGCTGTATCGCAATGCTAATGCGTTGTGCGAGGAAGCTGTCAGCTCTTCGGTCCGCAGTTGTTTCAACCAGCCTCTTCGAGTTATCCTTAGTTACTCCTTATAACATCAGCTATCTGCCAGTGAAAGTCCTGTCAAAATCGGTCCAGCCGTTTCGGAGATTAGCCGAAACAAACAGACAAGAGAGACGGACAGAAAGTAAATCAAACAGACAACATTTTTTTTGCAAGTGCTTATCATTTATACTTTCATATGTTGTATTTAGTAAAAGGCTATTGACGTCAATGACTTTATAAACTAGTCCTCCGTGTCATAGATCTATTGTTCTTTTAAGAACATTTCACAAAAGGTCGATCCCACGAGAATACATTAACCTCAACTAATCTTTCTTTTGGTAATTTGTGACGAAAGTTTAGATTGACACGTAAATTATAATAGTTCTAGTTATTGCATTCAAAAATCAAAAAATATTTATTTTGGCCACGGCTCTTTTGCATTGTGTGAGTCTCTACCAGCGCGCAGCGCTTCGAAGGGTGACATCTGCTGAGAAGTAGCGCGGCAAGAAACTCAGCAGTTAGTCTTTTCTGTTACTGTTTCTTTTTGTTTATTTAATGTTATTTATTGGGGAATACGTCGTTTTAACGAAAATCATTTTACCGATTTTCATTTCCCATAACACTGAATTTTATAATCATTTAGAAATCATTCGTCGAACTTCATTATATCGCTCATACATTTTATCGAATTGCATTTTACTCATAAGTCAATTCATTCCAGGGTTACCCTTATTTCATCAAAAAACTTTTGACAAATTATCACTTCCCAAACAATTTTTCGTAAATTTTAATTTAAAAATTATTATTATGCAAATGAACTCTTCACAAATAATTGTAACGCAGACCCAATGTTTGGCAAGTGAACGTTTTAACAATGACTCGCTTACCAACTAGTACTTATACCAAATTTCATGTAATCAAATGTTTAAGTTGGCATAAAATATTTTACGCAAAATAAAATCAGGCAAAATCATGTTTTTTTAATGCGAAAAAAAACTTAAAAGTATCCGAGTCAATTCTGCTCCGAACTGTATTGCTCGCATCGCTCGCTCGCCGCAACATGTTATCATTTCGTATTTGCTATTTTTGTCTTTATACTTTTTATTATATCAATTCATTTGACTAAAATTTTTTATTTATGAAGTCAATAAACAAGGTTAAAAATAACAAAAAAACAAGAATATTGAAAAACAGAATTTGACTAAATGTTTATTGACTAATGATTTTTTGCTTTAATAAAGCATTTGATAAAAACCAAATGCCTTAATGTCATTTTCCGTAGTAATATTCTGCTCAGTGAAAATTTTACCAAAGTAAAATGTGCGTACTAAATTTATCACAAAGATTGCATTGGCAAAAAATCGGTTGCTAAAATTTGTTTGGGAAGTGATAATTTGTCAAAAGTTTTTTGATGAAACGGCAGGATCACTATCACTTCATTATTTTATGTATACAACGTCTTTCATCGAAGCCTCTTTCCTTTAATTGTATTTCGACGTAACGCAGTTCCCACAATTCTTACTATATTGAAAATCGTTTTACCAATGTCACTATAGTTTATATTAAATTCTTTGTTATTGTGATATGAGATTTTTACGACCTTAAAAGTATATTTACTCAATAAAATTGTGCACAAATATTTGTAAAAAGAACTGGAAATCGGAACGAACATTGGAACAAGGCATTTCCAAACCGATTGGCAGGATAAAAAATAAATCACATTCCTTAGGATTACTCGAGCTAGGCATGTCCATGAATAACAATATTCGTTGGAATCTAGGAATTTCCCTCGGGACTTTGAGAATGATTATGGACTGTTGGAGCTTTTAGCTATTTGTCTCGACGCCTCAAGGCCTTTCTTTTAGGTCCAAGAAGGCATATTGTTTTTCACTATTATCTCTTGGTTTTGAATTAAAACCAATAGACCTGACATGAAAAACAGGAGGATTAAATAACCCTGGATTACATATTTTGACGTTCAATTTACTTTAATTATCCTTAACACCTATCAAAATTAAATGAAATATGAATCTTTTTATGAGTGCTAAAGCACTTAATTAGGGTTCCATACCTCAAAAGGAAAGAACGGAACCCTTATAAGATCACTCGTGTGTCTGTCCGTCTGCCACAGCCAATTTGCTCCGAAACTACGGGACCGATTGAGTTGAAATTTGGTATAAATATATGTATGTCGGTGACCGCAACACGGACATGTAACGTAAATATTAAAAAGTTTTGGTATTTATGGCGTGTCATATCAACTTATTATGAGATTTTTAAATATTTTTATTTATAATTTTAAGGTAATGGGTTTTGAAGTTATTTAGGAAAATAGGCGAAAATTTAATGTTCCCCCCCCCCCTTATCTCCGAAACGACTGGGCCTAGAATATTGAAAAAAATACAGAATACAGTTCTTTACATATAGATTAAAGAAAAACCTATAAGAAGTCTATGGTATTTAAAGTAACATAGGAAATATCAGATAATCACGGAACCCTCAACACGCGAGTTTCACTCGCACTTGTCCGGTTTTTTAATTAAAATTAGCCAAAACCTTAGCTTTAACTCTCAGCGCTCCGACCGATGGATGATAAGTTGTTATTTTATTATTATAACCTGTGTTTGAGATGGGATTGGAATCCAGGATATAGGCTAGCTTCATCCCAAATCCGTCCAGACGTTGAAGCGTAAAGGAGTAACATACAAACTCACACACACGCACACACTCACAAACCGGCGAATATTAGTGTCATTATTATTACATTTGCAGCAGTGCTGCATTAGCCATCTAGCAAGAGTAACAAATGCTACGGGCCCCGCACACTGGGGGGGGGGGGCCCGCGCATTGAGTGGCCCCGCGCACGCACTCTTGCATGAGCGTATTTCTTTTTTCGATTAAGATAGGAGCGTATAAATATATAGTTTTTTAATTAAAATACAAGATGCCAATGTTAAGATTTCGGTATCAAAATATACATACATACATACATACATATTATCACGCCCGAAACCCCTAATGGGGTGGGCAGAGCCACAAGACTACTTGTGGCCACGTTCGATTAATTAGTCCTAAGATGGTATGATGAACCGTACGGTGACAGGTGATCAGCCCATCGCCCATACAGATAGTCCACCCTGTTGGAGAGGACCCGTCCCTTAGTCGACTTTTACGACATGCCAGGATGATAATCATCTGCACTCATTCTATGCTATTTCTTCACTCCCAGTGCAGCAGAGGAGTCGAGGAGGATCAAAATATACAAATATAATAAAAAAAATACTAAAGCAAACCAAGGGCTTCTTGACAGAATTAGCTACGGGTCCCGCGCTGGCTTAATCCGGCACTGATTTGCAGTTGTATTTCACCTCCCGACTTATGCGATAGTATATGGTCTAGCTTAGTTGTCAGATAGCAGTCTCCGTGGACTAACCGACCCTAAATCCAATTTCATCGGTTGGATTTATGTTTTCTTGTTTAAACCAACAAATAAATCAAGTTCAAGTGTCTCTTTGTAATGTCAAAATAACAGTTTTTTACCAAATACATTATGAAAATAACAAATAACGATTTTTTTTTAAATTTCGCCTGTCTATCTTTCTGTTTGTTCCGGCTTATCTCCGGAGTGGAAAACAATACCTTATGTTTCGTGTAGTGTGTATGACAAAACAATGACTTGCCCTCTCCTGGGTCAGAAGCGTGAGTTCCGCGGAAAAATATTACAACAAATGAAACCCAAAATAAAATGAAATTAAACAAAGCATTTCAACTTATGCCGGGCACAGCCAGTTGTTTTATATGTCATCGCAGTATTTAACATAACAACCAATTGCAATCTCGAATCATAAGCGCCCTCGCTTTTTGATGCTCTTGCTCAGGCGCATAAACATCTCTAGTGCGACTGATTGCGTATACTGGCATAGCCTTCGACTCCTTCGGTCAAGGGCATTTTACCACAGACCAACTTAGGGGAAAGTGGGGTAAACACGAACACCTAAGGGAAAACTTAAATAAAACAGTGGAATTTAATGACAGAGTTTCTTTATTGTTTAATTATTAAAGTTTACTTATCTGTCTAACGAATTCACTAATCAACATTTATATTTTTTTAATAAATGGTAACAATATGAACAAAAATCAAAACCCTTAGTGTTTGGCTTTACCCGACATTAGTCGGGTAAACACGAACACCAAGTTTAGCTGATTAATATGTGAGTATTCCACTATGTAAAAGTTAAATTACTATTGTAGATAGAAATAAATCAACACCAACTTGAATTTACCAAAAACCTTACATCAAAAACATGCAAAATATTGAAAAATGCATACCTTGACAAGTACGTGCGTCCGCGTCTCCCGTGTTGTTGACTGGCACTAGTGGTGGAGTGATCTCCGAAATGGCGGCAAGTAAAATATGGCTACCTCTTTCTAACACATTAGAACCATTGGATTCGGGATTACCCCGCGTTCGCGTTTCCCCCACTTTCCCCTACTATTATATATTCTGTGGTTCAATGAACACACTGCGGCTCTACACATCAAGGGAACAAAATATTCCATTTGTTTTCGCATTTAATCACGAACAAAATAGGTAAAACAAATACGCCTTTACCGATTCAAAGCCTTTGTTTTGCAAACTTAACAAATGAAGGGAAATTCCACTTAAATATTTAATCTTTGAACTTTGAAGACGTCATTGAGATGAAAATGGTCGCTCACATCGTCACTAGTTTTAAAACAATGATATCTCGAAATAGACGTTTGCAAACTCAACCTTGTTACAAGCATGTTAAGTTTATGGTTCCATTATCCAATTTGGTTATACACTTTTTTTAAAGAAGTGACGACATTATGTGTATTGACAAAGATTTATCACGATAACGATGTCTGATGCAGGTGAACTGGGTGTCGTCGTGACGTGCAAACAAACAGCACGTTAAAATTTGTAGTACCTAACAAATATTAATATATTTCTGTGGTACGGTATGGTAGCTTAATCCTCAATAGTACATTATAGAACAGGATTTATATTAAAATAAATCAAGATCATTTAGAATTCAATACCTTAAAAACTTCAATTTTTACTTATAAGTCACGTGATTTTAAACACCAGTCACGACGTATGGCGTTGCGTAGGTCGCTGTTGCGTTCCGAATCAAGCTGCCCACCTTAATCGTTGTAAACACCATGAGTGTTATTCGGACCGCACGCGCACCTTCATCAAATATGCTTGTTTTTAAATTAAATATTATTATTATTGCTTTTTCCTTGAAAATGTGAAAAATGTATTACGAAAATATTTTTACATAATCTGAAATGAGCTAACAAGCAGCCAAAAATATTGTTTATCTACACCCATATCATAAAACCTCCATTGGTTAATCAAAAACCGTATGAAATGACCACCATTTTGACAACCAATTAGGAAAAACCAGTGCTGCGATAAAGAAATAACATGACTTCTTTATCGTTTTTAGTAAAGAAATGAGATTAAATCTGGAACAGCTGTCAAAACTCAAGTGGGTCTCTTTTCTAGTATCCATAGATATTAAAACAGTTATTGATACGAAACGTCAATTCAGTATGTTTTTTTTAATATAAACTGCACAATATTTGATCTCGAGTGACGTGAGAATAGAGACTTCATCCGTTTGTCTATGATTTAAAAAAAAATGGTCTTGACGGAGGATCGAATTGCCGCCATGTTGACGTTTTGCTGAACGAAAGTAGAATTGTTGTTGAATTGAATAGAAAAAGTTGTTTGTAATTTATATTTTAGTTGAAAATATGAATAGTAAGTAGTCTTCTCGGAGTGTGTGTGATGTGAAAATGCGCCAGATATCGGAAATATGCAGCCACGATTGCAACAAAAACCTTGTTGCCAGAAAATATTGTTTCTGAACCCATCATGGAGGATTTATAATATGTGTGTAGATAAAGTTATGTATGCAACTCTGCATAATTGGGCCTTAAAACACACGTGCGATCTTATTATGAAACTCGCCTATCGGCTCGTTTCATGAAAACCGCACTAGTGTTTTAAGGCCTATCATTATGCAACCGTTGCATAAACTACTATTTTAAAATGGTAAAGAATCGGATTGCCGTAAATTTCCAACGAGTACGCAAAATTAAAAGTCCCGGTAACCCAGCGAAAATTACTAATTTCTATAATATATATGGGACTTTTTTGTGCATTTATTATGATATGGTAGCTCTTATTAACATGACGGTAAAGGCGGCCACATAGTAAAACCATCGCGATATCTATCGCTCAGGCTAAGGCCGCACAGGCAAGTGGCTTGCTTAGCGCCTAGAGACTAGCGAGTCATGTGACTATTGAAAGCGCCAAGCGCGCAGTGCGGCCGTCGCTGAGAAGCCTTAGGCCACCCACGCACAGGCAGGTGGCTTGCTTAGCGCCTAGAGAATAGCGAGTCATGTGACTATTGAAGGCGCCAAGCGCGCAGTGCGGCCGTCGCCGAGAAGCCTTAGGCCACCCATGCACAGGCAGGTGGATTGCTTAGCGCCTAGAGACTAGCGAGTCATGTGACTATTGAAGGCGCTAAGCGCGCAGTGCGGCCGTCGCCGAGAAGCCTTAGGCCACCCACGCACAGGCAGGTCGCTTGCTTAGCGCCTAGAGACTAGCGAGTCAGGTGACTATTGAAGGCGCCAAGCGTGCAGTGCGGCAGTCGCCGAGAAGCCTTAGGCCACCCACGCACAGGCAGGTGGCTTGCTTAGCGCCTAGAGCCTTGGCTATAAACAAACGTTCTAGATTTCTCGGTACCGGCCGCACTGTGCGCTTGGCGCCTTCAATAGTCACCTGAATCGCTAGGCTCTAGGCGCTAAGCAAGCCACCTGCCTGTGCGGCCTTAACCTTAGCGGCCCAGGGATGAGATTCTCTAAAATAACACTTCGTTCATGAACTCTCCAGCAAGCTTAACTTGACCTGTAAGTGCTTATAAACTGCATGCGTTATGCATACGTGTCTTCGATCTTAAGGCTCGGGCAAACCAAGCGGGTGCGCGGCGCGTCGGCGTTTAGACCGCGGGCCCGCGCCGCTGCAGAACGGCGGGGTGGATTTCATATGGCACACCAAAGTAGCGCGGGACCGCGGGAAACTATTAATTTAGACTGTAAGGACAAAGTCATTCGGTCTAAATTTGAATGTGTCTCTCATCGCTGATCAGCCGCAAATCACAAGGCTGGTTTTAATTGCCACACAGGGCCTTAAAGCACGATTTAAGGCCCGGGCAAACCAAACGCGTTTGCGGCGCGTCGGCATTTCGAGCGCGGTCCCGCGCTTGGTTTGCCCGAGCTTTTAGAGATTAGGGCGAGTGGAACCCTAAACCCCTTATTTTTGATTATCTGTCATAGTGTGTCGTAGTGTCATATATGTTTGTGTCACCGGTGTTTTTCACCGAGCGGTCCCAATGGAAGACCAGTGTTGGCTTACACCGCCAGCAAATTGAGTTGGGACCGCTTCGCAAAAAATATTTATTCTTTCTTGTTTTGTATACGCGTTTAATATGTTCACTGTTGTGAATACATTTATTTTCTTTAATCTCCTTTTTTCTAAACCCCCTTTTCCCCCTGTCTGGCCTGCGCAAACGTTATCTAAAAAGTGTTTGTCAAAAGATTTAATTAACAACAGCTACAGTTTATTCACTCTGTTGTTGACGTTTAATCGCAGACCAACTATTTTATCATTTTTTAGCGTATTTTGCATTATTAAAATATTTTATTCCATTTGATTTGATGAATCAATGCAATTATTTGACAGTTGGCGGTGCAATAAATACCTGCATACATATTTACATATATTATTACAAGCGCCCCGCTCTTGCAGGGGTGTATATTATTATATATTAACCTAGTGAACGCCACAGTCAGCTATATACGACAGCGAATTTTCGTGCCACTGACGCCACGATATGCTGTTTTCCATACATGTGCATCGGCTAATGCCGACGTTGGTGCCCGTGGCACGCGTTTTTGCATTTCGCGGTGGCGTTCACAGGGCAAACTAGCTTCTGCTCGCGATTTCGTAACCGTAGTATTTATTTGCCAGGATTCCGTCGGGAACAATTTTCCGGAATAAAAAGTATCCTATATGCTACCGAGACCACCAAAGTAAATCCTAACCGAATTTCATCCAAATGGGTTCGGCGGTTTAGCCGTGAAAACGGAACAGACAGACAGAGTTACTTTCTCATTTATAATAGCTTCTGCCCGCGACTTCGTATGGAATTCGGTAATAGTTATTCCCTCGTGAACTTTAAAAAAATCTGGGATAAAAAGTAGCTTATGTATTAATCCAGAGGATAAGCTACTTCCATTCCAAATTTCATCCAAATCCGCTCAGCTATTGAAGCATGAAGGAGTGACAAACATTCATCCTCACAAACTTTCGCGTTTATAATATTATTAAGATTAATAAGCTTTTACCCGTGATTTCGTCTGAATAGAAATCTAACTTTAAAGTTACATTTCCATTCTGAACCGAACCTATTCAAATTGTTACCTGAACCGATTTTGATAAATTTTGAGCCTTGGAAAAAGACATTAGGCTACTTGTTTTTTAGCGTATCAGTCTAAGAGTTTAAAATAGAGGCGGGTAAATTAATGAACGCCAAGTTTTTAAATATAACAAATTTTCATGTAGTTGACTTTTTTAATTTCGACTTTTTCCCTCGAATTCGCTCATTGTATTACTGAGCGGCGAATTTTAGTGTCATGCGCAACGTTAAAACAACGGTTATATAATACTAAAATGCTCACAAATCGGGTCGTATACGTAACATTTTCGAAAGAATTATCCAAATTTAGCGCAGATACATTAAAAGACATCAGCGGGCTCCCATCGGGCACGCCCAAACTTGGCGTTAATTAATTTACCAGCCCCTATTTTAACCTCTTAGACTGTTAGGCTAACAAACAAGTAACCTAATGTCCTTCCCTAAGGCTCAAATTTTATCAAAATCAGTTCAACGGTTCAGATTACCCCATGATTATTCAGCCATGAAAGCGTAACAGACTAACAGAGAGAGACTTACTTTCGCGTTTATAATATTAGTATATATAGGATATAGGATAGTTCAGATATTTATTTACTTATATTTATTTAAGCTTTATTGCACAAATAAGGTACAAATGGTGGACTTATTGCCCAATGGCGTTCTCTACCAGTCAACCAACGGGCCAAGCAGAGAGTACTATCAAAAAGGTGCATTGAAAACGGGAACAATTATTAAAGATATTATTATTATAATAACTATATAAAAATATAAAAAGACAATATAATCTATATATAAATATATATGCTTATAAATTATATAACACACAAAACAGATACAATTTCAATGACGGATCTTACTATACGTTTCATCTTGATTTAGCAAAATGCTTGCGAAGCATTCGCTTGAAAGCAAACTTGCTTGGGGCTTTTCTTATGTCGAGAGGGAGCGCATTCCAGAGACGGACAGCCTGAAGGGCGAAAGAATAATGTGATAATGTGTTCAGATAATGTGTTAATGATAAATTATGGATTAACACCTTCCTCAAAAAAATCTCTAATTAATGGTAAAAACTGCTTCCAAATCCGTTAATTTTTTTAAACGAAATACCAACAAACACAAAAAACTACTTAGTTTTATATATTTCATTTTTAAATATCATTTAGTATAGTATACGCAAGATAATTTCCATAGAAACTGATATTACTCTATTTGTGGGATTACCAAGTTGAATAGATTTAGATATATTTTATTCCTCAAATTAAATTACATTTATATTCAGTACATAAATGACGATTACTACTAAAAAAGCGTAGTCCAGGTCCTGGACTTACTGTCATCATCATCATCATCATTTCAGACGTCCACTGCTGGACATAGGCCTCACCCAATGATCCCCACACCGACCGATTCTGTGCTGCTCGCATCTAGCGGAGTCCCGCAATATTCACCTGCGGCCTTAACATGCATGACACAAAGATAAATTAGACCCGTTTATCTCTATGACTATCTCTTTCATCGGCACTAGTGTGAGAGAGACGCACTTAGAGATAAAACGGTCTATCTTATCTTTGTACCATGCATGTTAGGGCCGCTTGTCTGCACATATGGTACGCCTTTCGCACGCGGTCGCCACTCAAAAACCCTTCGGCCCTATCTGTTCTACCGCCCGCTCGCTGCCACTTAAGTTTAGCAATTCTTTGGGATATATCGGAACGTACTTTAGTACATAATTCCGGTGCAAGGATCTCCAAACTGCTAGCGAAACTCACTCTAGAACAGGCCACATAGAACTTTCCGTGTGAAAAACCGTCCTCCTGAGATCTATTCTGGCTACTTTCAATGACTGCCCCTGCGATTTATTTACCGTCATACGTAAAACCGTCATTGGGAACTGCAGTTTTTTGAACTGAAACGGGTACTCTGAGGGTATTAACGGTAGTCTTGGAATGAATACAATTTCCCCTTTAGCACATCTAGTGAATACTGTGGCCTATACAATATTTCGTTGGAGAACCTTTATCTGCAGCAGAGGTGGACTAACAGGGGTGCGGAAGGGGCGGCCCGCCCCGGGTCTCCGGTCTTGGGGGGCCCGCAAATGCCTCCGAGTTCCCCTGATCATGGGGGACTCGACCAAAAAAATCATAATTAGTCTTGAATAGGGGCCCGGGCCTCTGACGGGCTTAGTCCGACACTGATCTGCAGTCTGGTGCCATTGCATAACTTCGGAGGTTTTAGGTTTCTTAAGAACATTGAACATTGGTGAACCAATTTTAAGAATGAGATTATACGGTGGCAGCAGGTCGGATTAAGGGTATTAAGAAATTCCACAGGATAATTTACCGCGTCATCATTCTGAAGCGGTTATGAGCGAGTTGCCTACAAAGCAAGATGCCTAATAAAGCAAGATGCCTAAGTATAATGCCTACAAAGCAAAATGTCTAAGTGGTTGAATGCCGTCTAGGCAAATGGTCTACTTGCTAAAACGACTACCAAGCAAAATGTCTAAGTAGTTGAATGTCTTGAAGACAAATTGCCTGATTTTTTTTTAATTTTAATTTAAATGGTTTTGAAGTCATTTAGGAAAATAGGCGAAAATTGAACATTCCCACCCCTTATCTCCGAAACTACTTGGCCTAAAAATTTGAAATAAATACAGAACATAGATTTTTACCTATAGATTACAGGAAAACCTATAAGAAGTCTATGGTATGCAAAGTAACATAGGAAATTTCATACAATTACGAAACCCTCTCCACGAGAGTTTAACTCGCACTTGTCCAGTTTTTTAGACATCCTGCTTTTTAGCTATCTTGCTTCTGAGACATCTTGCTTTTTAGACATCCAGCTTGTTAGGCATCTTGCTTTTTAGCCATCTTGCTTTTGAGGCATCTTGCTTCTGAGACATCTTGCTTTGTTAGGCATCTTGCTTTGTAGGCAACTCGCTCATAACCGTTCTGAAGTAAGTCAGATTTATAGGTACTGCACTTCATCTCCTTCGGATGAGTTCAATAGAATATCATTTATTGCAGCTGCTGTGTTATTTTTGGGAGTAAGAATAGCACGGTCGGAAAGCCAATCATTGGGTTTCTTCTTCATGTTCGCGATGTCGGGATATACTTTGGCACTCAGTTTTGTAAGAGATTCGAGTACTGTAGCCAAACTTTGCGGGATAGTGATTTTACCATCAAGTGTAGGGTAATCTCCATTCCCTATTTAAGAAAAAAAAAAGTGAATAATGCCCCGCGGAAGCGTCATCTCTTAAATCCACTCTCATATATTTTTT